>JACYFF010031956.1:38510899-38537626 GCA_017589665.1 Selenicereus undatus | reverse complement strand
GCAGTATATGCATACCTTAAAGCTGTATAGTGAATTCTTCTATGGATAAAGATGTAGACTATATAGTGATTTATTTTACTATGGTTTATAAACCTTTATTTAGTTATGAGTGTATATGTTTGAGGTTATGCTTAGCTATGTTATTTATTGCACTCATGTTTCAAGCCTTGTCTTTTGGACGACGGTAATGCCCCTATACTTGGGTTGTCTAGATTATAATTAAGGGATTTATTTAGAAAAATATAAACAGTGAAACATATATAATTTCGGGGCATTACACTTAAGCCACTCTTTGTACCAATGATAGCAAAATTAAATCAAATAATATCAAAATTCATCATTTTCAACATCAAGCTTGCATGATCATGTATGATTCCAATTCTTACATACTTCTAAACTCACCCACACATAATAAAACACAAAACTAACACTCATTTTCATCAGTATAAGATGATCCATAATTGAATCATTCATAATAGAGAGGAACACAGTTGTAAGAGAAGGGTTAGCGTTTTACCTCACTTCAAGCTTAGATTTAGAGAGAAGGGGGTAGTAAGAGGTGGTGTTAGTGGTAGTTGGTGGTGGGTGGCTGGCAGCAGTAGTAGCAGCAACATAGTAGCAGTAGTAGGGGTGGGGGTGGGGGACTGTGGAGGAGAAAGAGAAGAAGAAGAAGAAGAAGAAGAAGAAGAAGAAGAAGAAGAAGAAGAAAAATTGGTTATGGCTTTGAACTCTTTTGACTTTTGTCTCTAATTTGGTTGATCTTATCCATCCAAAATGTAGCCTTTTACAAATTATAATTAGGTGTAAATAATGGTAATTAGCTGAATTCACGACTAATTGGGCTTAAATGAATTGGGCTTGGAAGAATAGCCCTCGATTGTGATTAAATTTTTGCATAGTTCAAAATTAAATTTTCATGATGTTATGGAAAATAATTTATCTCTTAATCATATTTATAGGTGACTACTATCAATTCACCCAAAAATTTTACAATAATTAAAATTGAAATTGCAAAGTGGGGCTCAAAATGAATTTTTCTCAACCGGAATGGTTAAATGCGATAAATAAATGCGGCTAAATTAATAACATGGTTTAATTAAATAAATAAACATGATTTAGGGTCGGGCTATTACAGGCTTCCCCCTTTAAAGAGTTTTGCCCTCGAAACTTATGAACTTTGTCAAAACATACAAGATTACCTCAAATGGGTGCGAGTATTTGGCTTTCGTTTCTTCCTCGGTTTCCCAATTGGCTTCTAAGGAAGTATGATTTGTCCAAAGTACTTTGTCAAAAAAATTCAACGCTAAAGCCAATTTTTCTTCTTCTTCTTCTTCTTCTTCTTCTTCTTCTTCTTCTTCTTCTTCTTCTTCTTTATCTCCTTCTCCTCCACGATCCCCCTCCCATGTTGTTGGCAGCTGTCGCTATAGTTGCCGCTGCCCACCCAGCACTAACACCACCTCCTACTACCCCTCATCTCTAAATCTACGCTCAAAGTGATGTAAAACCCTAACCCTTTTCTTGTTTAATTTTGGGTTTTTATAAATGATTTGATTATGGGTCATGTTATATTGATGAAAATGAGTGTTAGTCTGGTGTTTTATTGTGTGTGGGAGAGTTTGGAAGCATATATGAATTGGAATCATACATGATCATGCAAGTTTGATATTGGGAATGATGAATTTTGAGATTCTTTGGTTGAATTTTGTGATCCTTTGCATAAAGAGTGGCTTAAGTGTTGTGGAGGATGATTTTGGATGTAAATTTGAATTGGGCATAACCTAGGGTTTCATGATCATGCATGAGTAAGGCTGATATTTGAATCAAGTATGTTCATTTGGATTGAATTATAAGAAATTTAGAGGTTGGATACGTTATGGGCTTGAAAAAAGATGTTGTGTGAATTTTACCAAAATTAGTGGATTATGAAAAATCCCATAGTTGACAAAAAGAGGTTGTTTAGATTAATAATGCAAGTGGGTGAGTTTATAGGAGCATTTTGAGTGATTATGTGAAGAAAAATATTGAAAAATGTGTAAGGTTAATCATGTAGTAATTTTTGAGTGTTTTGGCTAAAATAAGCTGATGATAAGAAGAAAATAAAGGTTAATGAGCCTTAAAGGGGCATTTAGCTTGATTCATGACAGAAGCAATAAACCACGAAAATTAGAAGTATTGTTAAGATTTTTGGATGATTATTAATGTTGCTAAGTTTGCCAACTTTGATTGTGCTCAGAAACTTACTTAGCTTGGAAAACTGAACTAAATGCACATGTGAATGTAATCGGAGAAATGAGGAGAATAATTGCCTCAAGAATAGTGCTTGTCGGGCCAAGCTAGTGTGATTAAAGTTATCCTGAACCTAACTACATCCCTCTTAGGCTTAGATCCTTACCATCCATCTCAAAAATATTAAAAACCCATATTCCATTTATAACCTTCAAAGCCTTTCTACTATAACCTCAATTATACTCCAAATTATTTCACATCGAGTTAAATTACCTTAATTTATTTTGTTTTAGAATCATCTTAGTGTACTTATCTTATATTGAATTGTTTGAGTTATGGATGCAATTTAACTGATAAATTTCTATTAAAGTTATGAATTATGAGAATGAGTGTCGTTTACTAACTACGTATACCTATAATTACATTTCTAAAGCAGAATCGGGGCCTACTCTATCGCTTCTTATTGTGCATAAATATTATTAAGTGAGATTGATTTTTAAAAATTCCAGATACGTCCTTTGCATGTATCTTTAGAAATCATAATGTATTTATCAAAGTTTTAATGCCTTGGAAACTATATCAATGAATCAGTTCATTCAATGATTTATTATCTAATTAAAGACCTCGTTAGTTATCATTTATAGGGCACTCGCCATCCAGTGACCTGTGCAACCTCAGGCCAAGTGTCCCGATCGATTTGATAGGTGGACACCTATCTATAGATCGAATAAGTACCCAGAGTTCACCACTAGATAATAACTAGCAATACAGTTTGACATTCTCATTCACTATTTTAAATTAAAATGAATTGCAAAGCGGTCGCCAACCAGTTTTCGAATGATCTTTTAACAATACATGAATGCATGTGAGCTTTGGCTGGCATTTCGAAATGTCTATCATATTTCATTTTAGACAAACACTCAGTGAGTCGCCCTCAAGCTAGAAAGCCAGGTGAAGAAAATAAGTGAGCAAGGGAATCTGGATGGATTAGTAGTAATGTTAGTTCATGAATATTTTGGGAAGTTATACTTTGAGATCTTCAGTTGATGTAGGTTTAAACTTTATGAAAAATTGCTCTATTATGGTGTGTAAACCTTATGGTAGTTAGAAACTGTTTGTATATGATTTTGATAATGTTTGAAAGTGTGTGGTTGTAATCTATGCTTCACTATGTCATATCTAGTACACATACTTAAAGCATTGTCCTTCTGAACGACGGTAATGCTCCAACCATCGGGTTTGTTAGTTCCAATTAAGAGAATAATTAAAGAGTATACAAATAGTGAGACATCTGCATTAGGAGTGTTACAGTTTTGGTATCAAAGCCAGGTTTGATTTTCCTTGATGGTTTATAAAGTATGGTCAGTAGATATAAGAGGGAGAATGTTGGTTAGCAAAGGCTATTATTATATCATCAGAGATTTGTGATTATAGAAATGTTTGCTTATCTCTCACATGTTCTTCTTCTATGTTTTTTTTTTGGTTAGATGGATCTATATATAGTGAATATGATGCTGGGTACTTCTGTGGCCACTCACGTCTGTTTGCTACATGCTAGTATGGTAGCCCACATGCAATACCCCTTTTCTGAGTTTCATAAGGTTATGGTCCATACACATTAGGCCGTTGTGGTCCTTACCTACAGTTGCCCCTTGGGTCGAGTTTAGGATTCGATATCATGACTTTATGATGACTGGAGTCCCGGGGTGCGATGGACCTAGATTACAGCTTCACGGGGCTTGGGCTACCATTACCACCGAGTTGTTGCTCATAAAGGAGTTTGAGTAGAGGGGGAATACTATGGAGACTCTGTAATATATCTTTCCTTTAGACTTTGCACCTCCCCTACCTGCACCTGCTTAGGGATCACCTTCACCACCTACACTGAGCCCTCCTCAACTGCCCAATAGTCTAGTGCTACCGGGATCTACAGAGGGAATCCCTCTATCTAATGGATTAGGAGATGTTTACGTGGTTGCGGATCACCTTGATACACTAGAGGTGGTAGAGCTTAGCTCTAATGATGAGCTCATGGAGGACCCTGAGGAGGATCCAGAGGATGACCAAGAAGAGCATTCAGAGGAGGAGCCGGGGTTGGGGGAGCGTCAGGCTGATCATGACATCGAGCATGTAGAGTTGGGCACGTCAGACAACAGCTTTGACTTGGATGAGGAGCCTAGGGATGAGTTTGACCCAGAATACAATCCATATAGGGATCGTTAGATTTATTTAGGTGCTGACTTCTCAGCTAGGTTACATTCTGAGCCTTACATGTATATATAGTACAATTGGTTGGATAAATGAATTGTATGCAGGTTGTGGCATTGTATATAGTTAAACAGATCCTTTTGGCTATGTTAGCTAATCCCGCCTTCTTTTTGGGCATGTGGCGGACTTAGTTTATTGGGGCTAGAAAGCATTTTATTTAGAAGGTATGAGTAAGGGCTGACCTTTTTAGGCTGTTGGATGTGATATTGTTTTGTTGAACCATGTATATGTATGTAAACAAACAGTTATGGCAGTGATACAATGAAGCTTTGGTTTATGTTTTAATAATATTTTTGCCATGTTAGTTTGTATCCGTTGTGTATACTTATTTTATATGTTGGTTGTAGTCAAGTGATTGAATTACACTATTTGATGTATAATCAGAATGTCTGAATCTGTGTAAAACAATAAGGAGACCTATATAGGAGATAATTCGGACCATGATCAAGGCTTAGGTAACCAATCTTCATGCAATGTGCCCCCAAACCCTAGTGGAATGCCTATGATTCCCCCTGAGTTGGCTAGTAATATGGGAAACCCCAACTACAGGCATACCTTGGACTCTGAATTGATGAAACAAATTCCCCTAGTATTTTCTAAAAACCCTCCTGAAGACGATAAACTAGTGGATAGGGTATGATGATGTAACCGTGAAGCCTATGATGGAAATTATGACCCAGTGGAGTTAGAACAATGGATTAGAGGGATCGAAAAAAAATTCACAGTAGTAGAGGTTCCAGATGAGAAAAAGGTGAACATTGAGATGTTTTACCTAACTGGGAATGCAGACGTTTGGTGGAAAACTGTGAAGGATAGACTGTTAGGGCCTGAATTCACTTGGAACAAGTTCCTGAAAGAAGTGAGAGCCAAATATTACCTAATAAAGTTCAATAGTAGAAGGAAAAGCAATTTATGGAAGTGAGGATGAGTGCTAGCATCACAATAATGCAATATGTTAGTTTGTTTACAGAACTATCTAGTTTTGTAACTGTGTTTATGTCGTCTAAAAGACTGAAGATAAGGAAATTTGAAGAGGGTTAGCTTTTTATATCTATATTCAGCTAGCTGGCGAACCAATCTATACCCACCAAGAGTTATATGATCGAGCAACTGAAATAGAACAAGTGAAGACTGAGTTTAGGGCCTTGAACTCGATTAATCAGAAGAGGTTGTGGATCGAGCGAGGAGCTCCGAGCGAGAGTGTAAACCGAAATAAGCATGCTCCTGCTCCTCCTAAGAGTCGTCCTGTAGGCCCAGTAGAGCCTTATGACAAATGTGGAAAAACCAACTACATCACTCTTGAATGTTGAGTGGGAACTAATAAATGCATGTGGTATGGTAGCCTGGAGCATCTGATTATTGCTTGTCCCCGAAAACTGAAGGCTATAGATAAGAGCGCAGCAAAGCCCTTGGCTGCACCTAGCCAAGGGCCCTACCTCCAAGGCCTGCAGCGGTAGGAATGGCATATGTGATGAGCAAGATGGAAGCTGTCACATCTAGTACGGTAGTTACTGGAATTCTCTTTTTAAATTCAAAGCCATTTTATATATTATTTGATTCGGTTGCCACTCATTTATTTATATATACCTTATTTGCTATGTAATTGAACCTTGAGAATATGAAGACAGAAACCAATTGTAGAATCAAGTTACCCAATGACTCTATAATTGAGTGCCCCATCTTCTATAAACTTGTCCTTATTACTATTGGTGGAATCATATTTCCTGGAGACTTGATTCAATTTGATTTGTCAAACCCTGATATCATTTTGGGGATAAACTGGTTGCGCACTTATGGGGCCAAGAATGATTGCGAAGACCTTAAGGTTATTTTTGGGGATGAAAGAGGGAGAGAAGTATGTTTTTATGGGTAATAAGAGGAAAAGCCTTGTCCCTTAATTTATGTTATGGAAACAAGTAGGCTATTGTAACAAGTATGTATTAGGTATTGGTGTTATGCCATTGACACTCAAGAAAATGAAATAAAGCAGAAGATATTCCTATAGTTTGTTAATTTAGAGATGTTTTTCCTGAAGAATTACCAGGACTATCGCCTCAAAGAGAAATTGATTTTGAGATTGTATTAGTCCCTGGTGCCTAACCCATCTCCAAAGCCCCATACTGTATGACCCCAATAGAGCTTAGACAACTGAATATTTAGTTAGATTAGCTATTATGGAAGGAATTTATCAGACCAAGTGTGTCACCATGAGGTGCCTCGGTTTATTTGTAAAGAAGAAAGATGGAACCTTGAGATTGTGTATTGATTACAGGGAGTTGAATAAGATCACCATAAAAAACAAATACCCTTTCTCCCAAATAGATGATTTATTTGATCAACTGCAAGAAGCATGAGTCTTTTCCAAGATTGATTTCATATATGCATACCATCAGCTTAGGATTAAACCTAAAGACATCTCGAAAACTGCATTTAGGACCAGGTATGGTCACTACAAGTTCACGGTGATGCCCTTTGGCCTAACCAATGCTCCCGCAGCCTTTATGGATCTTACGAATAGAGTTTTCAAACCCTATTTAAACAAGTTTGTGGTAGTGTTTATAGATGATATCTAGAAATACTCTAAAGACAGAGATGAACACACTAAAAATTTGAGGATAGTGATGCAGACCTTGAGGGAACACCAATTATATGGCAAATTAAAGAAGTGTAAGTATTGGTTAGAAGAAGTGGTATTATTGGGATATGTAGTTTTAAAGCAATTACAGAGTGGCCAAACCCACTAATGTCACTGGGATTAGAAGCTTCTTTGGCTTAGATGGATATTATTAAAGGTTTGTGAAGGATTTTTCAAATATAGCATCTCCCCTGAGCAATTTACCAGAAAAAGCTATCAAAGGTAGTGATTAACTACTGCCTTAATCCTAACATTACCAGTAGAAGGTAAGGAGTACACTATCTACAGTGATGCATCGAGGAATGGGTTAGGGTGTGTTCTGATTGAAGAAGGTGAAGTGGTCGCTTGTGCCTCCTGACAGCTCAAGCCTTATGAGAGAAATTACCCTACCCACAACCTGGAACTAGCAGTTGTGGTCTTTGCACTGAAAATTTGGAAACATTATTTATATGGAGTACTTTGTAAGATCTATACAAATCATCAAAGCTTGAAATATATCTTCACTCCGAAGAAGCTCAATTTGAGAAAAAGGCGTTGGCTAGAATTGCTTAAAGATTATGATTTGTAAATCCAACATCACCCAGGAAAGGCAAATGTTGTGGCAGATGCTCTAAGTGGGAAGGCACAACATAGCTTGAGCACTGTAGTGATTACTTATTTGAACCTCTTAACTGAGCATGTGGACTTAGGTGTTCAATTCGTGTCACATGGGCAAGCAAGTTTTTAATTGCCAGCACTTACTTTACAGCCCTCCAGAGTGGATGAAATTCGAGTGAACCAAGAAAATGACCCTAAACTCCAAAGGATTAAGAAAAATCTTAAGAGAGGGAAGTCGCTAGGATTTTTTATACATGAAGATGGGACCTTACGAGTTTCAAAATCACCTATGTATACCCAAAAATACGGAGTTAAGGAAGAAGATCTTAGACGACACTCGAAAGTCAGTGCATCCACGAGGCATTAAGATGTATAGGGACCTGACACAATACTTCTAGAAGAGTAATATAAAGAAAGAGATCGCCGAGTATACAGACAAGTATCTGATTTGCCAAATGGTTAAAGCTAAGCATCAACACCTCATTGGCGAACTGCGGCCTTTAGAAATTCCCACTTGGAGGCGGGACTCAATCTCAACGGACTTCATCATGGGATTCCCTTTTTCTGCTTCAAAGAAGAATGCCATCTAGGTGATAATTGATGGACTCAATAAAGTTGCAAATTTTCTGCCAACTCGAGATACTTGGGGAGTTGAAAGACTAACCTAGCTATATGTTAAAGAGGTAGTTCGATTGTATGGAATTCCAATAGACATAGTGTCAAATAGAGATGAGCGATTTCAAGCCCATTTTTAGCAAGCGCTTCAAAAAGCCTTTGGAACCAAATCAAATTTTAGCAGCTCTTATTATCCTGAGCGAAACGGGCAAATTGAAAGAGTGAATCAGATTCTTGAAGGCATTTTAAGAGCTTACGTACTGGAGTTCCAAGGGAAATGGGAAGATGACTTACCATTGGTGGAATTTTTTTACAACAATAGTTACCAGTCCACCATAAAAATGGCTCCGTTTGAGGCTCTATTTGGAAGAAAATGTAGAACCCATTTGCGCTGGAGTGATATAGATGAGGCATTGACCTTAGGCCCAAAACTGATTCAAGAAACTATTGAAACAATAAGATTCGGGAGCATATGCCAGTTGCCCAAGGCCGACAGGAAAGCTATGCTGACAAAAGAGGAAGGCCTTTGGAGTTTAACGTAGGCGATAAGGTTTTTCTAAAAGTTTCACCAACTAAGGATATAAGGAGGTTTGCAGTGCAAAGCAAATTGAGCCTAAGGTATACTCGACCATATGAAGTTATTGAAAGGTTGCATCCTGTAGCTTATCGACTGGGTGTGCTTATGGAACTCGAACATGTACTTAATGTGTTTCATATCTCACAACTCAAGAAGTACATTCCAAATCCTAATCATGTTGTCATAACCGAGCCCATTGAAATCACTAAGAATCTAGTGTATGAAGAACACTCAGTCCTGATATAAGATCGCGGGATTAAACAACTATGCAACAAGCAGATATCTTTAATCAAAGTACTTTGGACAAATCATATCTCCTCAGAAGTCACTTGGGAAACCGAGGAAGAAATGAAAGCCAAGTACCCCACCTATTTGAGGTAATCTTGCATATTTTGACAAAGTTCATAGGTTTCAAGGACGAAATGCTTTAATGGGGAAGACTGTAATAGCCAACCCTAAATCATGTTTATTTATTTAACTAAGCCACGTTATTAATTTTCCCGCATTCATTTATCGCATTTAACCACTCCGGTTGGGAAAAATTCTTTTTGGGTCTCACTTTACAATACGAGTTTTAAGTATCGTAAACGTTTTGGGTGAATCAATAGTTGGCCTTGGTAAATATGATCAAGCGATAAATTATTTTTCATAACATCATAAAAATTTAATTTTGAGCTATGCAAAAATTTTATCGCAATGGAGGGCTATTTTTCTGAGCCCAGTTCATTTGAGCCTAATTAGTGGCTGAAAAAGTTGGTGCGAGTGAATTAAGCTAATTAACATTATTTGTACCTAATTATAATTAGTAAAAAACTAAATTTTGGATGGATAAAATCAGCCAAAATGAGCTAGAAAAGTCAAAAAATCCAAAGCCAAAGTCAATTCTTCTTCTTCTTCTTCTTCTTCTTCTTCTTCTACGGTCCCCCTCCCCTACTGCTGCCAATGTTGCCGCCAGCCACCCATCACCCCTAGCACCACTAGCCACCACTAACGCCACCTTTTACTACCCCCTCCTCTAGAGTCTAAGCTCAAAATGAGGCAAAACCCTAACCCTTTTCTTGTTTAATTTTGGGCTTTTATGAATGATTTGATTATGGATCATGTTATATTGATGAAAATGAGTTTTAGTTTGGTGTTTTGTTATGCGTGGGTGAGTTTGGAAGCATCTAAGAATTGGAATCACACATGATCATGCAAGCTTGATGTTGAGAATGATGAACTTTGAGATTCTTTGATTTAATTTTGCGATCTTTGGTATAAAGAGTGGCTTAACTATTGTGGATGATGATTTTGGATGTAAATTTAAAGTGGGGATGACCTAGGGTTCCATGATCATGCATGAGTAAGGTTGATTTTGGAATCAAGTATGTTTATTTGGATTGAATTAGAAGAAATTTGGAGGTAGGATATGTTATGGGCTTGAAAAATGATGTTGCGTGAATTTTACCAAAATTAGTGGTTTAAGAAAAACCCCATAAGTGATGAAAAGAGGTCATTTAGATTAATAATGAAAGTGAGTGAGTTTATGTGGCCATTTTGAGCGATTATGTGAAGAAAACTATTGAAAAATGTGTAAGGTTGATCATGTAGTAATCTTAAGTGTTTTGGCTAAAATAAGATGATGATAAGAAGCAAACAAAGGTTAATGGGCCTTAAAGGGGCATTTAGCTTGATTTATGAGTGAATAAATATACCATGAAAATTAGAAGTGTTATTAAGAGTTTCGAATGATTATTAATGTTGCTAAGTTTGACAACTTTGATTGTGCTTAGAAACTTACTAGGGTTGGAAAGTTGAACTAAATGGACATGTGAATGAAGTCAAAGAAATTGGGGGAATAATGACTCAAGAACAGTGTTTGTCGGGCCAAGCTAGTTTGATTAAAGTTATCCCAAAGCTAACTACACCCGTCTTGGCCTTAAACCCTTATAATCCATCTTAGAAATATCAAAACCCCATATTCCATTTATCACCATCAAAGTCTTTCCACTATAGCCTCAATTATTTTATTTTGGTCTATTTTACTCCAAATTATTTTTACCTCGAGTTAAAGTACTTTAGTTTATTTAGTTTTTGAATCATCTTAGTGCAACTTGTCTTCTATTGAATTGTTTGATTTGTGGATGCCTTTTAATTAATAAATTTCTAATAAAGTTATAAATTATGAGAGTAAGTGTTGTTTACTAACTACATATACCTGTAATTACATTTCTGAAGCAGAATTGGAGCCTAGTCTATCCATTGTGCTTAAATATTATCAAGTGAGATTGCTTTTTAAAAACCCCGAGTACGTCCATTATATGTATCCTTATAAATCAGAATGTATTTATCAAAGTTATAATGCCTTGGAAAGTATATCAATGAATCAGTTTATTTAATGATTTATCACCTAATGCGTTAGTTTTCATTTATAGGACACTCGCCCTCAAATTACCCACGCGTACTCAGGTCAGGTCTCCCGATCGGCTTGGCAGTTGTACACCTATCTATAGATCGAACAGTTGCCGCGGGTTCACTGCCAGATAATAAGTAGCAATACAGCTTTACATTCATCTCATTCACTGTTTTAAATTAAAATAAATAGGAAAACAGGCACCCTACCAATTTTGCAGTGATCTTTTAACAATACAGGAATGCATGTATTGAGCTGCAGCTCACATTTCGAAATATTTGTCATGTTTCATTTTAGATAACTGTTCAGTCAATCGCCCATATGCTAGCAAACTAACTGAAGAAAATAAGTGAACAAGGGAATCTGGATGGATCAATAGTAACGTTAGTTCATAAATATTTTGAGAAGCTGTATTTTGTGGTCTTCAGTTGATGTAATTATAAATATTGTGAAGAATTATACCAAGTAGAATTACAACGATATGATTATTAAACTATGAATTAAAAGCAATTTAAGAACTACATTTTGTGACATTCATACATATTGAGATTAATTTCTGTCCTTTTGTTTTCAAATTTTGAAGAAAAAAGAATAAGAAGTTCAAATTTAAACTTTCAATTTTAATATCTACCAGTATCTGTGAACTATATCATCATATACATAAATAAATAATAAAAGTTAAGTTCATTGGTTGCATTTTGAAAACTTTTGCAATAATTTTTTGCAATAATTAGGTTAACTTTATCTGATTATGGTGTTTGGTGAAACATTTTTGGAAATAAGTTAATTTCCTTCAAAGCTAACTTTCATAATTTAAAGAAGTTGTTAGGAATCAACTTCTCACATCAACTTTTAAGGATTGTTAGGTTATCATTAATGAATGTTTCCACACCTCAACAATCTATACCATCCACCTAGGTATATGTGCTCCTAGAGGTGACATGTACATATCATCCAAGGTGGCAGCTTTATAAGATTTAAAAAAAAAAAAATAGAAATAGCAAAAGACATGGGAATTTAATTGACTTTCCTAAGCAATGTAAATTGTTTCCTATTCCCTCTAATCAATCATGGCATTAAATTACGAGAATATTTCTCCACCTTGCTATTTTCCTAATTAATTGCCTGCAATTGTGCATAAACAAGTCACAGAGAGTCACGTAAAGCAATTGTTTTTTCTTCAGTGAAACAATTATGCACAAGCGTTGGATATAGACAAGCATTTGTGCACAAGCAACTTTGATATAATTTCTAGCCAAGCAAACTTCTCTTCTTGCTGTTCATATTTATATTGTTCATCAAGTGATTTGTTAGAAATTGCAAGATCTCCAAGGATACAAAGTGTGGATGGTGATCAATGTCAAAATCTTAATTTACTGGTTGCAGTGATAAAAGGAGATTAGTTTTAGTATCATTCTCCAATGGTATATCTTCTCCAACCCCTAACTTATTCTAATGTAGTAACATTTGGAATGATTGCTGTCACAGAGGTTCATGTCAAGGTAAATAATACCTCATAATAAGCTATTCTGATTAATGTCCTAGCAAGTCCATTCCCCCTCTGTAAACACATGCACAAGAGGACTATAACAACTCATAATAAGCTTAATTACCCCCCCCCCCCCTCTGTAACTTAATCCACATATCTTGCTGTATAGGTTCATGTCAGGGTAAATATACAATTTATTTTGATTCATGTCATTCATTCAGCTATCCGAAGGTTAATCGACACCCAAATTCAGCATTTTATACTTCTAAAGGTGAGGTAAAAACCTTCAAGCAAACAATCTTATTCCTACCCAAAATATGAAGTCAAAATATTCCTATCCAATGAGAATAGCTCCAAGCAAACAAGCTTCCAGACTCTCAACGAACGTAGATATATGAATATTCCCGTTAGATTGTTTGCTTCATATATCGTGAAGCTATTCATATATCCTGAAGCTTCTAGACTCTCAACAAATAAGCTTCAAGCAAACATGCTTCATATAGATTGTTTGCTTGAAGCTATTCACATATCTTGAACCTTTGCATCATATTCCTGTTAGTAGGGATCCGCCAGCAAGTCTTAGCGACTGGGGTACTAGGGTTGGGACTATGTCATTAATTCATATATCTTGCTGCATATTTACCCTGATAATAGAATCAGGTCACCTAAGTGTCCTAAGATCCCAATTCCTAACGAATATTTGTGTTTTTTTGGTTGTTTGGTTGGGGGGGGGGGTTTGAAATATTGTTTGTTCATTGTTCTAGGTCAAATTGTTCAAAAATATCACTATAAGATTATCTGTTCAACTGACAATAGTAGATTGTTCAATGTCAAGTTACAGTTGGGCTTACATCTTACTGATTGATTATTCTTCCATAAGTTTTAAGTAGTTTATTTAGTTGTTGTATAGTTTATTATTTGGTATTATTCATTGGACGTTTACTGAATAATTATGTTTATTTGTTATGCACATATTTTAAATGTTATTTGTTCATTAAACTATGTCAAATTGTTTAAAAGTGTCGCTATGAGGTATTTGTTCAACTGATTGTAGTAGACTGTTCAATGTTAGTCATGAGTTTGCTTACTTTCTAGTTGGTTGGTAATTTCTTTTGTAACTTTTAACTATGTTATTAGTAGATGTATAATTTGCCAAAAGATGTACCAGATCAAGGGTAAAGGTTGATAAGTTTACATTATTGAGTATAGCAGAAGTTGCTCAAATTAAGCAAAACATGGTAATCAAGTATGAGGGAATCTTTTTTATACATGTACAAATAACATACTTAATAGTTAGAGTTTAAAATATATGCATAACAAACAGTCTACTACTATCAGTTGAACAAATACCTCATAGTGACACTTTTGAACAATTCGACCTAATGTAATGAACAAATAACATTTAAAATTGTGGTCTGTTCTGAATATTGATGTATAAAATCTACTTCGGGTCTTGGCATTTTCAATTTCTGCTTGGGCTTTATTAGATTTAGCCAATTGGAAGCATCGGTGATGTATGAGTAGTTTGTAATATAAGAATGTAGAGGGGTTGGATCATTAATGTTTAGAAGCGCTTGGGTTTCAGTTAGCACAAAGGGATTGTTTCGTCTTACATTTTAGAATGCAAGATACTTGATTACCTGATACGTTAGCATGGGATTTGGTCCCTCTTACTGCCTCAGACACACTTATTTGTAATGACTGATGGAGGATCATAGAGCCTCTAGAATGTATCATGGTAATGCCATAATAAAATATAAGTAGCGAATAAGTTCAAACTCTAACTGAATCAAGACTATCGAATTTCTTCTACCTAGTCACCGGGAGTTTATTTAATAATTATGTGTATTTCTTATGCATAAATTTTAAATGTTATTTGTTCATTACATTAGGTCGAATTGTTCAAAAGTGTCACTATGAGGTATTTGTTCAACTAATAGTAGTAGACTGTTTAATGTGTATTTGTTTACTTAATAAGTATGTGTTTGTTATGCATATATTTTAAACTCTAACTTTTAAGTATGTTATTAGTAGCTAAATAACTTGAGATTATTCATTGTCAATTTACTTAATAATTATGTTTTATTTATGGTATGTAGTTCAGGATCATCACAATCAAACGGGCATTTGCCAAAGAAGGTATAAACAAAGAGTAATGGAGCTATGAAGGAAGGTGTTATGGAAGACACTCAAAGAAAAGGGATTGTCCAAGCTGCTCTTGACAAGTCTAAAAAAGAGATTCCAACATTTGGTCACTGAATTTCTAGTTCAAGTATTTCTTACATGATAGAAAGGCTGACCTATGAACAATATTTAGCTGTGAATGAGATAGCTTTCGATGGTTTTTGGGCTATTAGAACTAATGTTATCCCGAACAGTTTGGGATTTTGGCTTTTAGAAAAGTATGATTACTGTGGTAGCTTTCTTAATCTTTCAAACCATAGGATATTGGAGTTCACAAAGGAAGATGCTCATGCAACACTTGTGTTGCCCATGGGCCTTAAAAAAGTAGTAGAGGGAAAAACTTGTGATTCTTGTGAGAAATACAATGCTCTATTAGGTAGTTGGAGAAGGAGATAGGGTATATCATCTGGAGCTCCTAAGATTGGAAAGATGCGCGACGGGATCCTTGATCGAGGTGATCATGGTGATGAATTCAAGAGGGATGTCGTTATCTATGTCGTTTCTACTCGTATCAAGGGGAATCAAAATGGGGAAGCTTATTTTAAGATCCTGAAGTCTTTGGGTAATGTTGTTGACATTATCAGCTTCGATTGGTGTGAATATGTGATTAGTACTTTAAATGCCACTGTTTTTGAATGAAAGAATGATCCTGCTAGGTTGTTCAGAGGCCCCCTAATATTTTTGATGGTTAGTATATGTATTTCTCTTATTTTGATGGTTTATACTTTAAGTATTTGTATGCTTTTGGTAATTTCTTTCTCATCTTTTGTGTGTCTAAGTACCTTTTTTGGGGGTGGGAATGTTTAGCTATGCTATTTGGACAAGGTTGTTTTTGGGGGCGCTACTCCTGAAATATGGTTTCCAACTGCAATTAGTTGGACTAATGCTGAGGTGCAAAAGAGAATGGATAATGAAGAAAATATGGGTGGTATGTTCGGTAGAGGTGCAATTCGTGTGACATTCGATTATTATAAAGTGGTTCAAGCTGCTAAGGCTGATTTATGACAATACGTTCAAGATCTCAAGTGTGAAGGAAAGGCAATGCTCAAGTCTCATCGGAGGTATCTTTTAACATGTAAAATATATGGTTTATAGGTTTGCTCGTAGTGTTATTCTGTTATGTTCATCACCTAGGTTATCCTTGCCTTTGTATCTAATTAAGTCTCTATTTATTTCATCTACATTTTCCTAAACTTAACCAAATTTTTCTAAACTGAACTTTTTTTCTGCCAAAATTGAACATAACTGATAATTATTTGAACTGAACTGAATGGAACTGAACTTATTTTTGTTGAACTAAATTGTCTTCATTTTTTGCTAAACCAACTGAGCTAACTTTAGTAGAACTAAATTTATTTTTCGCTAAACCGAGCCGAATTGAATTGAAATGAACGTCATCTATTTTTTCTGACATGAGCTGGCATAATTGATCTTATTCTTAAAAAGAATAATGTCATGAGAAAAGTGTTTGATTTGATTTTGTTTAATTTTCATTTTCTTATTTACTTAAAAGCAGGACCATGAACGAGAAAAGAAAGACAATGTTGACAACCATCCACTTGTGAGCGATTCTACAATTGCACCAACTTGCCTTGCTTATGGCAACAGAGGATTGCCTTCTAGCCTTGCTCATGACCGCTCATTTAAGGTATCTTTCATAGATGTTATGTTAACTATATGATTAAAATTTTTTGTTCATAACGATATAACATTTTGCTCAACACTTAAGGCCCTATTCTTTTTAGTGGTATTTTCGCTGAACTAAGCTAAACTGAAATTTGAATTCATTCAATTTATGTTCAATTTTTATTGCTTGAATGTAGGAGCATGTTAATTGGGTAATTCATAAGCATGGTCAACGTCAACTTTGCAAGGCGATAAAGAAATTGATTACTATTCCTGTAGAAGGATCAAGTGTGTCGATACCTGGTGTAGGTATGCGCAACATTGGTGGGCTTACACAGGATGAAGATGTAGGTTGGCGCCCTTCTACATTAGCAGCATTATTGAGCGTAAAGGTAGCTGCTATTGAACAATTTCAAAAAAAAAAAGATTGTAGCGCTCCTTCTTTTAGCTTGGGTCTGATTCAAGGGATTGGTGATTTTGATGATGTTGTAGATGTGGCTGTACACTATCATAAACCTGAAAGTTGCGATCGAATACAAGCTAATCATCCTTTACATTCAAAAGGGAAGATTGTTGGCAAGACCAATCACACTGGCAAGCCTCATAAGGGGATTGAGTGCCCTCGAAGGGCGGTAACAAAATTGCCTTATGTGTATCGATCTCCATATTTGTCCAAGCATAAAAGTGCTCTAAATCATTTGTCTTTCGAAGAGAAGATTGTTGCTGATTATGCCTTCTTGAACATTGACGAATTCCACCCTCAATCGTAAGAGATTTATTTTTCTTTTTTTAAAATTTTAAGACTTAAGATATTCTTTAAATTTAGGTATTCTTATCCTATTTTTATTGTGTAGGGAGGTTTTGTTTGAGTATGATATGGAAGAAGATGATTTAACTTTGGTTGAATTGAGAAGAGATGATGTCTATGTCACTGAACATCTTAAATGCATACTTTTGGATGCTTGGTGATGTTTTGATGAACAATGAGGAACTCAAAAGAAATCCTAACGCACCAAAACGGATGTTTTTCGGCCATAATGTCTTTGTAAGAGGACATTTCATATTGTTTAGTTTCTCATATTAATTATAGTTTCTCATTTTAATTTTTACGTTTCTACTCTTTCTAGAAAGCGGTGGATGATGAAACGACATTGTCAGCAAAGTTCAAAGCCTTTATACAGGTCGTTAACTTTGAGAAGCAAAGATGCAGTTGGCTTGAATTCAAAGAGATGAATTTGGTACGTTTGTTTTTATTTTGTTCATATAATTGTTGTTTTTATTTTGTTCATATAATTGGTGAACAGTGGGTAGTTACATGCGTAACTCTTGTCCTAGTTGTTCAAATTATTGTACAATGTTGCTGAACTTGACCATATTGTGTGGAGTGCTTTTTATAATGTTCATTTTGTATATACAGTTTAGTTCAATTGTTTCGACAATATTGTTCAATTACATAAGATGTTCAAGAAGCATAATGGTAACGTGCTATGTGTTTTTAAAATAGGTGTTTTTTGTTATCTTGAGAAAAGAACATGATTTCCTTCTATGTTTTGACATGGTAAGAGGAACAATGAGCATAATCAACAATCGTATTCTTAAAACAACAGTTGAAGAGAAGTATGAAGACTGTCATCATATTATGGTAAGTGCTTCCTTGTTTGTCAGCACATTATATGAGATGAACAATGAGCATATTATGTCTTATATTTTTTTTTTAGGTTGATAATTTTCATAAGTATATGTATAAGACCTTGCATCCACGATCACGTAAGATCAAAGAGTTCGATATAGAATATTTGGAATTGTTATGGCAAGATGAGGTGAATGTCCATGACTGTGGTATTTTTGTGATGCACCATATGGAGTCATACCAAGGACAAGATAATAGCTGTTGGGATGCTAGCTTTGGGAAAAAGAATAAGGTGTGTGCTAGTGAAAGCATTCTTTTCAATGTTTTACAATTTTACTTTGCAATTCTTGTATTCTCCAAAAATGTATCTTATTTTATTTTCTTTTAATTATTCAAGAACAATATCTTAGATTGTTGCGCTCGATGTATTGTGCAAGAATCTTGACACACCCTATAAACAAGCTTCGGATGACTGTGTTTGAAACTGCCAAAAAAAATTCAATAAGAACAACAGTCAACGAAAGCAACATGAGCGTCAGTTTCATTTGTTTGGTTTGTGGACAACTACGTCATTGATTAGAAATATTATTTATTAGTATTTTTAGAGCCCACTTTATAAGGATGACCCTCTCAAATGATGTACTTTTGATTACAATCTTTGTTCGCAGTTATAAAGTTTAGATTGGATTTTAACACTATTTTGACAGGCATTGGCTCTTTAGTTGTTCCTAATGAACCTCAATATTCTGTAAAAGTGATATAGGGAAATTTTAAATTGCTTAATTTTAAATTGCTCAATCACTAAATGGCAATATTTAAATTGCTCATTTTTAAAGTTTATACAACGCAAAAAATATTGGATGATAAGTAAAGCTTCCAAACAAATTTTCGGTCATTCTCTTAAACAGTTCATAACTAACGCTAGATTTGTTCTTCTCCTCATTAATTGTTCATCTTTACCCACAATTTGTGCAAAACTTAAACTTTTGCTCTGGGAGAGCATTTATTTTGACTTTTACATTACCCAATTGAAGTTTATTCAAATTTCGACAATAGATTGTCCAACATATGTGTTTCATCATATATTGTTCAAAATAAGCTAATCAAAATAATAGTTCTACATTGATCTAAACATTGTTCAAAATTAAAATCTACGTAACAATTTCACACAAATTTAAAGAAAAAAAAATTACTTATTTACTAAGTGCTAGGCTGCTGTTAAAATGGAATCTCGTAAATTATTCATAATTAATGCAAGGTTTGTTCTTATCCTCCTCAATTGTTCATCTTTAACCTCAACATTGCACAAAAGTTAAACTTTTGATCAAGGTGAACCTTTATTTTGATTTTTTTTTTTTTTACATTGCCCAATTGAAAGTTTGTATAAAAATTTCCACAATAGTTTGTTGAACATATGTTTTCATCATACGTTACTCAAAATAAGCTAACCAAAATGATAGTTCAACATTAATTTAAATATTGTTCAATATTAAACTCCACGTAACAAAGCTACAATCAACATTAAACTCCACATGACAAAATTGTTCTACTTTAATCTCATAATTGCTCAATATTAAAACTTTGAGAAACTAAACCTTGCTGAATAAATGGTATTCATAAACAAGTTCTCCATACCAACAACATATTCAAATCTTTGACATGGTTCAAATCAAACTCCACTCAATTCTCCGAATCATATCATTATGAGCTGCTAATCGCTCGGTGGATTTATTTGAATGTAATTCATCCAGAGTTTTACTTGTGTCCTCCACTCATGGCAAATGTTTGCATTCGAGGATGAACTGCCATTGGTGTAAATGTTGGTCTTGCACTTATTGGATGAACAAAATACTGCAAAGGGTATGGCGTTGGTGGCAATGGTCCCTGCAATGAATATAATGTCCCACAAGGTTCAAAATATTTTTTTATTTGTTGAAAATTGCATAATTCAACTTGAACAACTTAGTTAAACTGATTTGACCTGAGCAGCATGATGATGGATATGCGTGGCAGTAGTTGATGCCTTGATGGATCGAGGGCTTGGCTGATACATATCAATGTCAAGAAAAGTATCTTCATTAATTACAAAAGGATCATTTTATAAAAGACACCAATATCACTTTAAGAGAGTACCTATGGGAATACTTGAGAAAAATATGTCGTAGCATAAGGAATATGTGTTGGAGCTATGGTTGCCTACTCACATATATGTTATAAAAGATGATTTAGGTATACCATGGAGGCAATATATGACACAATATTTGGTTCTATAGATACAAACACAAAAATATTGCATAAAAATATTCCAATGATAAAAGACTCATAGTTTTGCCTGGTTACCTGCGTGGCTATTTGAATACAACTTGCTGGTAATGTAATTGGTTCTTCGCATATCTACATAGGCTATTTCCTTGGATGTTCATATATTATAACATTGATATTCAATTGTGATAACATACTATTCATTGCTTAGCTGAGATACTGTTCCTGAAGTACTCATCCTTTTTAATGACTTGAGGTCTCTTTTCTTGGATTTAGCTTGTTTGTATTATTTTTTAACGATGCTTTTTTTCCTCTCGTTTCTTTCTCCCTTTGGCCTAGAACTGATAGGATTTAGAATTTTCCCAGAAGAATCCATTTGCTTTGTTGCCACATTCTCCTCAACATATATGGATCCTACCTCTTGTTCAACTAACTCTTTGAGTTTGTTAAAGTACTCCTCGCAATGAGCTGTTGCTTGTGTGTTCATTTGGCTTGCTGTGATAAGTGTATTTAGCTTCCTAATCATTTGCATTTTCCAAATAGATGAGCATTAAATATCTTCTTTTCTAGCATTTCCTACTCTGAGCTCATTACTTTGACATTCTTCTATGGTCTTACACCATCTCTTCCAGATGTACTTTTATGGAATATTAGCAATGCAACATGCATGCATTACACGCAAACAATGCTTACATAATATGCCAACTTTGGTGAACATTTTGTAGTTGCATTCAATTATTCCTTGTGCTTTATTGTATATGACAGTGTGATGGAAGATTTGTTCACTTGGAAACCACACTTGAAACATTCTCCCAAAAATATGTTGCGAGAGGCCCCATTAATGAATTCTTGTTCAAATATGTTGTAAGCTTCAATAGTGTAGACAGAGAAACCATGTTTAAGTAGGTCCAATGAAGGAAAGGCCATTTATGAAATACCGTTCGAGTTTCTATGATCTTCCCCATTCTCATTTTTCCTCCATTCTGAGACAACCATAGAAAATACGTTGTAGAAGTCACGAAGGTTTGCTGTTGCCCGTAAACTTCTTGATAGGGAGTTGTTAGTGGTTTCACTTCTCTGCAAAGATAATACTCCACCCCGAAAAGTAGTTCTTAGAAAATGTTGGGCACCATTTCTCTCTAGTCTTGTATAGCTTTGTAAGCCAACTATTTCCCTCACAGTTATATGTTAACGTCATCCTACATGATACACAATTATTATATGTTAAATCTAATACATTATCTAACCCTACATATGAGTTTGGTCAAAACTAATGCAAACAAAATTCAATTGTATAGATCCTGGTTCAATTCAAAAAGTACAGTAAAATAGTTCATCATATGAATCAACATGAGTTTGTTCATGCCTGTTATAAGGATTGTGCAAAAAATGAAAGATAATAACATGCTAAAATTTATAAGGTTGATATTTACCTTTTCCAAAAATGTTCAAACTCAGCCTCTGTGTCACAATGCATAATCACTTTATTGAAATCTTTAGTAAAGCCCTCCTTTGATCTAAGTGCCCCAATATTCTTTTTGGAGTTTTCAAGTATATGCGAACAACATAACCTATGGTGTCTCTCGGGAAACACCTCTTGAATTGCTGTCACCATTGAAAGAGCTTGGTCAGTCATGATTGGGTGTTTATTGCTCATGGATTTCAAGAATGTACGGAATAACCATATGAAAGAATCAATCTTTTCATTTAGTAAGAAGCCACACCCGAATATGACATTCTTGCTATGATGGTTCATCCCGACGAAAGAAGCACATATCATGTCATATTTGCTTGCTCGATACGTGGTATCGAAGACAACTAAATCCCCTAAAACTTTATAATCATCTAGCATCTGCGTGTCACGCCAAAAGAAACTAACTAGGCTTCCATCAGGGTCAACCTCAAAGCCATAATAAAACCCAGTCTCATTATCAAATCTTCTCTTAAATATATTTATAAGAGCACAAGCATCCCCACCCTCTAAACTTTTCTTCGTAATTTCTGCGAGCTTGTTGTATACATCTCTTAATATATAGCCAAGGTAAAGTCATCCTCCAACCTGTTTTTCCAACAATTGCACTGCATCGGCAACTAGAACCCCTGAGTCACTAAGTTGCTTGATATATTGAATGTCATTTTCTGAAACTTTTTGATGTGAAATGCAAAAGATGTCCTCTATTTGGACTACACATGGGATGATTGCGTTCAGTATTGGGCTTGGTGACTATCCATGTCCCATTTTTGTAAACATGGAATTGAATGTATGATTTGTAACCCGTTCTTACGTTTAGCTTGGTGTATTGTTTACACATTTTTCCGTTCATCTTCTTATTCCCTTGTTTCCAACAACAAAATTGTCGCATGGATATCTCTTTACCTCCTGCTCTATAATGTATTTTGTTATATCGAACACTAAAATCTATTCGGTAGGCATAGTCATTGTAGATTTGAAATGATTCTTCTTCCGACATTGCAATCATTCCAACTAAATCATCCTTATTTGGTATTCCTGAAGTTAGATTCCACTCGACCAATGCTTTATTCCATTATGAACAATTTATTCATGAGAAAACTCTTTAGGATCATTGGACATAGTGTGAGAATTACATTTGACCATAAGTGAAAAATTAAACAACATAGCTTGAACAATCAAAAATCAACTTATAAATAACCTTTCCAAACTCATTTTGAACAACATATGCCATATATTTAAACCTAGTTTAACTTAAAGTAAATCATTTTGAACAATTATAATCTAATCACAATGCCATAGAATTGTCATTTTTGGGCATTATTCACTTAAAAAATGAATATATTCAAAAATGAACATGCATAAAACAAAAAATGAACAAACATGAATAATAGTGGTCGATGTTAAAACCAATAAAACCCAACTACCAACATTGTTCATAAACTGCAATCTAGAACACTTTTGACTAAAATAACAAGTTCAAGAAATTTTCTTTCATAATCAATACAAATTACAATGTTACTCTAATATGTTCAACAATGCCAATATCATTAAACATTTTGCAGACATTATCATCGTAATGCAACGAATTGATTATAACTTTCTAAATAATTTTCAAATAAACCAAATAATACAATATAGTTAGATACAAAAATTTAATCTTCCATATGTAATACCAAAGGAAATTCATACTAGATCGATGGTCATGAAGAAACCACCAAAACAATTTGTTTTTATTAATGCATTCATGTTTTACATAAAACAACTATTGATTCGATTCACTCACATGTTTGATTTGTCACAGCTTGAATCGCTTCTAACACTTGTGCTCCTTCAGCTATCTCGTTGTTCATGAGTCTACACTAATTTACCCAAAACTTTGATTTTTTCGAAGAATTGATTGAATATATTGAATTCTATAGAGATAATAGAAATTGAAATTTTTCAGACAAAGAAATGAAAGAGAAGGTATGAAGAGAAAGAAAGAGATAGAAAAATTATGGCAAAATATTCAAATTTTAAATAAACAAGAAAAAAAGGAAAGGATGCATGATTTTAGGGATGGCATATTGTTTCCTTTCCATAAAATAAAAATTTGTTGAGGTGGATATTCTTGTGGCTACGAGCTTACGTGGCAAGTGGGTGTATATCCTCCTATGTGTAACATATAGGTATTGTAAATATAGGTATATGCTGAACGAATAGGCAAATACCTATCAAAATTTATTGCAGCAATAGCAGCCTCCGGACAAAGATTTTTTGTACAACAAGTGATATCATACATCCGACATGGAACTTCAAATCTTCTGAAATATCCTAATGAAGTTGAAGTTCATCCTTGACTCAGGACGAGAATCTTTTTGAGGATCCTGATTTTTTTTATGCATATTTGAAAATAAAGATTGTAGCATTGAAACATTACGAAGGTCGAATACCAATAGACTACACCCCCCTGACTTTGAATCTTGGTATTCCATTATCACCTATGAAGGGAAATCCTAATGCAATGAGCTCACCTGCCAAAAGAACTTATACGACAATCAGCTCATCTACCTACAATGACGAACAAGTATGTTGAGGTGATTTTATATACCAACATTCAACAATGAATACAATAGCTGACACTGCATAGCAATATTCAGACCTTGATCAGCACAAAGTGAAGGAGAAGCACCACAATGGCAAGCGATCTGTGGAAGAAGAAGTATTGCAGAATCCAGAAGGAAAAGGAAAACAACCTCTGAAAGATACACAAACAGAGAAAAGGGTATAAAAGAACTGCCATTTGTATGTCGATCGCCATATCTAAGAGATTATAGGGATATCATCAAAGATAAGTTAACATATGATGAGAAAGTGGTAGTTGATTATGCATTCTTGCCTTTTGATGTAGACCACCCAAAAACATAAGTAACTATCTAATATAGTGTTTCCATAATTTATTATATAATAAGTTTATCATGTTATTTATTATTTATACACTTCTTAACAGCGAGGAGCTATATGAGCTTAATACTCATGACAAAGCACACAAGTTGTGGATCGATAAAGGAAATAACTTCAATTGCTACCATAGACAACCATTTATGCCACAGACAACCATTTAGAAACTATCATTGTAGATTTATGGTCTATTATCATAAACAATGACCAATTATCAAGGTAAAAAGGGAGCCCGAACTAATTTTACTTCGCCACATATGTCTATGTAAGTTCTGTTTGTTAACGTATGTCCATTACTATATCATATGCTTATCAAAACTAACCTTTACTCTTGGTTTCAATTACATTTTTGTACTTTGTAGATTGCTATCCTACAAGTGCAGAAATCATCCTTTAAGTACCAGGAATTTTACAAAGTCATGTAATTTAAAACCCAAAGAACAAACTGGCTTAACTTGAATAAAGTAGACTTAGTAAGCTTCTCCATACTCAATGACATGTCCAATACATTCTGCATTGTCATTCATTTAGATGATAATATATGTGTTCACTTATCCACTTGTTCATTATGTTACATGATTTTATTCATATTTGATAGATTACAATTGTTCATTAAAACCCACATCAAGTGTTCTTCCCTATTATGAGAAGTGGCCACTTCTTTCTTATTGTATTCCAATTTGCTGATAAGACGGTGAATATCATAGACAATCTTAGGTTGTTAGAAAAGCCTAATACAAGATACGGCAATTGTGACCCTACGACTATGTACTCTCAAACACATACTTTAATATATTTACATAAATTTATATACTAACCAAAATCACTTGTATCATATGTAGAAATGCTTCTTCTCAAAGTATCTAATCCAATATGATCGTCCAAGAGCATAAGAAGTTAAGGACTTTCGAACAACCTATGTCAAAACTGGCTATTAGGATAATATAAATCTTCATGATTGTAGAATCTACAGCATGTGCCAGATGGAGACATATTATGGTGATATACAATCATGGGATTTTGGGTTTCAAAAAGAAAAGGTGTTTATCTTTTTTAAATATATCATTAAAAAATTCCCATTAACATTTTGTATGGAATATCATTTAGGTTAACATCTAATTAATTTTCAAGAAGCATTGTTAAGAACACTAAGAGCAAAGTTGTAACACCCGGGATTTATCCCCTCCGTTAAGACGAATTATACCGTTATAATATACCATTAAAGATTCCCAAATACGACTAGAATGTCGAACCTTGGGAATGATCTTACAATTTATTAAACCGAACCTTAATATAATCACAAGGCGAATAATCGACCGATGATTATATTAATGGTTGCAGTTTAAGGTTTGGAGATCGGAAAATTGGATTTATGGTATAGTGGGTTGGTGTTATTATCAGTTAGCAACAAGAAAAAAAGGAAAAAGGGAAAAAAAATAATAAAAATAAAAATTGAAAAGGGGCCGAAGCCCCTTCTCTTTGGGCAGAGAGGAGTCGCGAAGGGGGGCACTGGCGAGCCTGCCTCACCACACGCGAAGAGAGAGAGAGGGGGAGGCACCGGCGAGCCGCCGTCGACCGACCGCCGTCTGCCCAGCCGTTTCCCCCACCCCAGCTATCCCACGCCCGGCCAGAGAAAGAGAGAAAGAGTCGGCGAGAGAGGGAGAGAGTGACTGGCGGGCGGGGAGGTCGCGTGCGCCTCCTCGGCGATTCCTCTCGGGGTTGCCGGCGGCGAGCAGAGACGGCAAGAGGAGCAGAGGGGGAGGAAGCAGTAGCAGGGCAGCAAAGGGGAACCGAACCCACACCGAGCCAACC
>JACYFF010031956.1:38499032-38510499 GCA_017589665.1 Selenicereus undatus | reverse complement strand
TATATATATATAGTTTATCAATTATATGTCGGTTGTCGATTATGTGAAGTTATCGAATTTATATGCAGTTTATTGATTATATAGGTCATTGATATCAAATTTATTGAGTATGTCAAGTTTATCGATTCTATAGCTCATCGATTATATGAAATTTATACATAAGTTTATTGAATATATACATGGATAAATTATCGATGCTAAGAAATTTATTGATTATATGAGGGCAGCGGTTTTAAAACGTTTAACAATTACAGACATATACGTTAACGATCCAGTTCATCGAATATATAATGTTCATCGATTATATATGCTTACTTAAAGTTTATTTATTATATAACGCTCATTGATTATGCATATTTATCAATTACATATAATGTTCATCGATTATATATGCTTACTTAAAGTTTATTGATTATATAACGCTCATTGATTATGCATGTTTATCGATTATATAAAGTTTATCGAGTATACGATGTTCATTGTTTATATAATGATTATCGATTTTATGAAATTCTCAATGATACATAGTTCTTGATTATATTAAGTCTATTGCCTTTATATGTTTATCGATTGTATACAGTGTATCGATTATATAGTTTATCGATTACATAGTTCATCGTTTATCAATTTATTGGTAATCCATGGATTATATGAAGTGTATTGAGTATATTTATATCGTATGTTGATTATATGAAGTTTGTCAATTGTATATTATAGCCAAGATTCATAAATGCTTAATTACATGATTGCTAAGTGCTCCTAATTGTTTTATCGGTCGCCTGTTTTCATCGACAAGTCATTGGTAATGAAATAACCTTAAACCATCGGATTGATCAACCGAGTGAGTCAGGTGACCAGTAAATAGGTCAAGGGATAAGGGATCTTTAAAGGTTATTTGCATTTTTAGCCTAACCAAACTAGTACCTCCCTAGAAGTTTACATGTAACTTCAACTTATATGTTTCAAAGCTCATTATTTGGCAGAGAATTCAAAGCTCAGTATTTGGCAGAGAATTCAAAGCTCAGTATTTCATTTCTCTGCCAGTAGGCAAAGGATTCAAAGCTCAGTATTTTATTTCTCTGCTAGAAGGCAGAGACAAAGTTCAGTATTTTATTTCTCTGCCAGTAGACAGAGGATTCAAAGCTCAGTATTTCATTTCTCTGCCAGTAAGGAGAGGATTCAAAGTTCAATGTTTCATAATTTTTTCAGTAGGCATAAGTTGAAGTTACATGTTCTATAGCTCTGTTAATATGCAGTAGAGTCAAGAGAAACATGGTCAAAGGAGACTCCCAATTCCTATGATGGCTTATGAAACGATATACTTTTAATAAACAAGCATGTAAAGTTCAAATGTCAGTATATAGTTTACTAAACACATGAGGTAGTTAAGGTTATCATTCCATGTTTTCTCACAGGACTCTATTTTTGTATGTGACCGGCTGCTATGTGGTATAGTAAAATCATCCGTTGAGAGATTGTATCGCATTGAACATGACAGTTGTTCTAGTGTCATTGTTAAAATTTGCTTCGCTAATGTATTGAGCATCACGTATAAAGTTTTAGCAATGGAGAAGCCCTTTTGTACCAATATTTCAGTAAGGGTGTTCAGGGATTCTTAAGGTTCTTAAACACGTGATATTGCACATTCTTTCTTGTATTTTCTTATTATAGATGAATCTGGGCGGCTAGCCAGCTGGCATTTGCTGTCTAACTAGCCATTGCTCTCTTTTTAAGGATTATGATGTCAATTCTCATTCATTTTATTGCTCTTACTACTTGATTCTGAAGTTTATTGAATACTTGAATTGAAATCCTGAAATAAGGTGATTAATTGTCAAACTGTGCAAAGAAGTTGGGATGGAGGAAGTTTATATCTTATTTAGAAGATGATGCTACAGATCCAAATTTACGACACAAGTACAAGAGGAGAGGACATAAATGGTATTCATAGATCATGTCCACTGCTTATATTAACATATGATATATGCAATAAAGTTTTATTAGTGTTTATCTCAATTTGGAAGCATCACATAATTCATTTGCCATTTGACTTAGTAGAAATAATTGCAAACAGACAAATCGACCTTTATTATTTTTCAGGCATCAATTACATACTATTTGTGATTATTTTAATGATATTGTTTTATTAAGTTTACGAGTTCAAATGAGTGGCTTATGGAAAGTTCATCTAGTATAGCTATTCTCAAGTTTAAGCCGTTGGTGCAAATGTTAATTTCTCTCACGTTGTGAGGGGGGAAGCATACTGTGCAAAAGGGAAGAAATTATGAACGACGGTCGTAAGTTATTATTGCATCTTTTAGGGGAGGGGGTTATCCACTGTGCGATTATCGCTCATTTCATCCATCATTGTGCCTCCAGGTTTCTGAAGTAAGCCGAAAGGGAGTCATTGCTGCCTAGAAGTTTAGTGATGGGCTCGTACGTGAACTGCAATGTGTTTTTATAGTGTGTGATTGTAAATTGAGTTCTTGTGTGCTTGGGGTTGCATATCATTTAGAGTCGCTCTGTATGGCCGTATGAGCCACCATCTAAGTTGACATGGCTGTACTTTTCACTGTTAATTTGGTTAAGCATTGAACTGCATTGGTTATGGTGCTCCGAGCGGGTGGCCCGTAGAGCTGTGAACTCCGGCGGGTGACCATTGAGTTAGTTTTTATTGTTTCTCAGTATAGGGAAATTTTTGTAAGGCTTTGAGCCTGAAAAATGGTGAGTTTTTCAGGGGAAACTCTGTCCGTTTTGTTCAAGGATTTAGAGAAAATGGTAATACTCCTGATTTTAGGGTTGGGGGCGTTACAAAAGTATACGACCCAAATCTTGCTACATCCAAATAACTTGTTCCGAGATGATACACTACGTAAGGTGAAGTTGGAAGCAAAAGCAAGGCAACAACAATACCACCATTAGAAGTTGGCATTAAAGGCTTTTGTTTTATTTTTTCCACACTATTATCAAGTTGAGAACTCCCTCATATATGAGTTTGTTCATGGATCGAATAATATTATTCATTGTGATATTAACATTGCGTTGAATTGGTAGAAAATCATATGTTTACATTTGCATATAAAGTTCTTCATTAACTAAAAATTTCAAGGTTTTGTTATCAAATAACATTAACCTGTAAGCCCCAAACCCTAAAACGTAAGTCAAAGACCCTAAACCCTAACCCTTAACCCCTAATAACCCTAAATGTTAAATTCCTAAAATTACCATTTATTTCTTGAAGTTTGGAACTGCAACAAACAATATTTTAACATATACTGAATGATAAAAAAAAATGGTAAGTGAACAAAGTAACATTTCACATTGCAAACAATATTTACTTTTTTAAGGGGTTAGAGTACTATTTTTTTCATTTATCATTTTACTATTGTAAAACCTAAACCCTAACCCCTAAACCCTAAACCCAAAAGCACTAACCCTTAATCGCAACCCTAACCTATAAACCCAGAACCATAAACCATAAACCCTAACACCCCAAAAACAATATTTACAATAATAAATGCTACTCTGTTCATTTGTGATTATATTATCCACTATATCATAAAAAGTTCTTCATTAAAGTTCACAAACCCTAAAGAATAAAACCCCAAACCCTAACCCAACCTTGATCCCTAAACCCTAAACCCTGTACATAAACCCTAAACCCTAAACCCTTATCCCCGAATCCTAAACCCTAAACCTAAACCTCTAAACCTTGCCTTAGCTCACTAAACCCTAAACCCCAATCCCTGAGCCCTAAACCCTAAACCCTAAACCATAAATTCTAAACCCTAACCTGTGAAACGTAAACCCTAAACCCTAATCCCCGAATCCTAAACCCTAAACCCTAAACCCTAAATCCTAAACCGTAAACCGTAAACCATACCCATAAAACCTGACCCTATACTCAAAAACCAATCTCCTCAAGCACTGAAAGCTACTTTGTTCATTTGCCATTATATTATTGTTTACTATATCATAAAACGTTCTTCATCGCAGTTCACAACCCCTCAGAAATGAATATTTGTTACAATAAGAAAATAACTTGTTCACTTACCAATTTATTATTGTTCATTTTCTAATGAAATGTTGTTCATGGACAAAGTTAATATTGTTAACTAAAGTTATATTACCAAAACACATAAACCCTTTCATTATAAATTGAGTCATATACTACAATAGCTTCCAAGACATACTAACATTACTAGCAATAGAATTCACAAAGACAAAAAAAACCCAGACAAATATACATCTACCACATATGTAAACCGCACATACTATTTACCAAACAAATCAAAGTTGATCCTAAACCTAAACCTCTAAACCTTGCCTTAACTCACTAAACCCTAAACCCTAATCCCTGAGCCCTAAACCCTAAACCATAAATTCTGAACCCTAACCCATGAAACGTAAACCCTAAACCCTAAATCCTAAACCGTAACCCCGTAAAACCTAACCCTATACTCAAAAACCAATCTCCTCAAGCACTAAAAGCTACTTTGTTCATTTGCCATTATATTATTGTTTAGTATATCATAAAACATTCTTCATCGCAGTTCACAGCCCATCAAAAATGAATATTTGTTACAATAAGAAAATAACTTGTTCATTTATCAATTTATTATTGTTCATTTTCTAATGAAATGTTGTTCATGGACAAACTTAATATTGTTAACTAAAGTTATATTACCAAAACACATAAACCCTTTCATTATAAATTGAGTCATATAATACAATAGCTTCCAAGACATACTAACATTACTAGCAATAGAATTCACCCAAAAAAAAAAACAGACAAATATACATCTACCACATATATAAACCCCACATACTATTTACCAAGCAAATCAAAGGTGATCCAGTCTGGGAAAACTTTATTACATCGAAGTACCACTAATATTCACCAACCAATTGTGCATCATTATTACAAGACTTATTACATGCTCCGTTTATTGGTGATTGCCCAATAAATGATTGAAACATCATCGGGCGCCGAATCTCCTGTAGTTCGTGGGTCAAAATAAAATGGGGACAACCAACTACAGCAATTGCACTCTACAGCATAGAAGAAAATTTAAAAGGTAAAAATATTATATATAGAATAATGTCAAGTAAATCCAAATATTACCCTATAACCAACTCAACTCACTTGACAAAAACTTCGGTCATTTGGGTTGGAATTAGACAACAAGTTCAATGTAGGCACAACATTGCCTTGAGAACTTGGTCCAACGTAAGGTATATTCATGCACAAAGGAGCACCGTTCTGGAATAAAGTTGAAGAACCCAAAATGGCTTGTCACTGTGGAAAATTGTTCATAAGTAACTTAGGTATTGTTCAAAACTAATGATATAAGCGCTTACCACAAACATGAGGCAACAAACCACCACGTGGATCCTTAGTTAACAAATCTCTTTATCCAATAAAAGGCATATTCATAGGGAATGCAACAAAATTCCATAACAGACTCCAAAAAGCATACAACATAAATAACTCCCCAATATAAATCAAATTAGGAATAAAAATACACTTAGAATCATTCATTACCAACCTAGGGTAAAATAACACTACTTGGATCTTTACCTAAGATCCCTTATCATTCGTAATAAGGAATATTCATAGGCTATGGAGCAAAATTCTGCAACAAACTCCAAAGTTCAAACAATATAAATAACTTCAAAACATAGAACACATAAAAAACAAATATAAAAATAATAATCTATTGTACAAATTTGTATTAAGAAATGTTGACCAAGAAACATAATTCTTCATTGTACATGATTAAACTACCATACCTTGGATAATTCTTGAGAACCTGTGACATTTTCTGGTATAACCTCTGCGAAATTCTTCCTTTCTAAATCAGTTGCCATTTAGCACAAATAATACCAAAAAATACAAATCACTAATGATGAGTTGTTCACAACATAGTAATTAATTGTTCAAATTTTGTATTAATAGTTGTTCATTGAAAAACATAATTCTTTATTATAGATAATTGAAGTTGTCATACCCTGGGTAATCCATCACCACTTGTGATATTATGTGCTGATAACTTGTTTTTCTTTCTTGCTTATGCTTGATTACACTTCTTCTCAATGGTACTCTTTAATCTCTTGTTCCTTTGACCTTTTCCCGAACTCTGGGAGAGTTCAAAACACTCTTTGTTGAATTCAAACCATCTTGTTGAACATTATCCTTCATAAAAATTGACCCCACTCGGGACCGCAATGGGAACCTCCTTGGGCTTTGTGGGGCTTTGTGGGAGAGGAGGTGTTCTCTTCTTCAACCTCCTTGGGCTTTTCAATCTGAGCCCTCTCACTCGGGACCGCAATGGGAACCTGCTTCCTGGCGCTACCCTCATCCTCAACCTCAACCTCTCCCTTGTCTTCCCTCATGGGCTTTGGAGGGCCATCTAGCTCCTTGCCACTCCTCAGTGTAATGGCGTTCATTTGACCTTTGGGGATGGTCTCGGGTTGACCTGGTAAGTGTCCCTGAGGCCTGGACAGGTGGCTCACCTACTGCACAATCTGAGCTATTTGGTTCTCCATCATCTTCTGATGAGTGGTCATGGCCTCAAATTTGGAATTCAATTAGCTAACCGACTCACCAAGGGCTTCATTGGTCTTAGTCTGGGCGCTATGAAGCGCTCCATGAGGCTTTCTATATTAGACTTAGGTTGATACGGAGGTTGTTGTTGTGGAGGTGGGGCGTAGGGTTCCTTGTATTGGAAACCAGGGGGTTGTGGTTGGGAAGTATTGGGTGGCATGGGATTGTTGTTGCAGTAGGAGAAATTTGGGTGATTTCTCCATCCGGGGTTATATGTGTTTGAGAAGGGGTTATTTTGTGGGCGTCAGCCATAGTTTTGCATTGCATTGGCATACTCAATGCTTGGGAAAGTGGACTGACACTCAGCAGCAACATGGCCTTGAATGCCACAAATCTCACATAGGGCCCCAACCTCAAACATCAAACCAGATGAACCTCCCACTAAACTCCTTGGAAGAGGAGTTCCAAGCCTATCGAAACGATGTGCCAAGGCATCAACCATGCTAGCTAGCAGGTCCACAGCGTGGATCCCATAGATCCCACTGGCCCTCTTCGGAGTTGCTCTGTCACTGGACCAATGGTAATTGTTAGATGCCATCTCCTCCAACAAGGCCTTTGTAACCTCTATCGACTTCCCCATAAGTGCGCTGCCAGCTGTAGCGTCAACTAACATCTTCAGTTACTGGTTTAATCCATTATAGAATGTTTGGATTAGAAGCCATTCGGGTACTCCGTGGCGGGGACATTGGCGTTGAAAATCTTTGAATCTTTCCCACGCCTCATAAAGGGACTCATCACCTTGTTGAGAGAAGGAGGTAATGTTCGCTCTCAACTTAGCGGTCTTGCCTGGGGGAAAATACTTGCTCAAGAATGCAGTCAATAGGGCTTCGCAGGTTGTGAAAGAGTTGGGCTCTTCATTGAGGATCTAATCACTAGCTCTGTCTGTCATCAAGAAAGGAAAGAGCTGAAGTCTGATGGCGTCGGCGGAGACCCCGTTGAGCTTAATTGTTTCACACTTCGCTAGGAAATTGCGAAGGTGAAGGTGGGGGTTCTCCGTGGGTCGCCATTAAACTGATCCTTCTCCACGAAGGATACGAGAGCAGGCCGCAACTCAAAGTTGTTCGCTTCGACGACCGGATTGACAATGGATGAGGTGAGGCCGGTGGCCTGCAGTAGGACATAGTCCTGCATCACACTATGATTTCTCTCGGAACTTGTGCTTGTTGCCTTTTCGTTGCACCGCTTTGCCTTTGAGCAGTGGCTTCGATCTCTGGGTCAAAAGGAACAAGTGGTTAATCTTTCTGACTTCACCTACGCATAAAAAAGCCAAGAACTATACCAAGCGCAAGCAAGCCCAAGCAAATCCTCAAAAAAAAAAGAAAAGGGAGAGAAAGGAAAGAAAAATAAGAAATGCCTTATCTAGAGTGCGTTGGTCGCCTCTGATTCTAAAACGAACAAGTTCCCCGGCAACGCCGCCAAAAACTTGTTACGTTAAAATTATTGCCACAAGTGCATGGTGCCAGTTGTAGCCAGCAACGGCAAGTACGGGTCGTGTCCACAGGGAACTTGGTTTTAGTCACCAGGTGAACCGCAACACTCAATTAAGGCAGAAACTAATTCAAGTTGATAAATATGAATGCTACGGAAATATTCTAACTCAATGCTAACAAAAATCTCAAGTTAGGATTCACCACACTATTATGGTCTTTGGATCGAACATTAAGGCTTGCAAATTCGCCCGCACAAACAACTGAGGTGGAATGGCTACAAGTTAAAGCATGTCTACGCCTTCTCTCAATGGTCATTAGACTGGTTGAGCAATCCTAGTTATCTATTTTCATGAAACTAGAATCAACAGACCCACATAATCGGGTAACCTGTAATTCCCAATTGAAAACCTAACTATTTTCATGTTAAGTAATTCAATCTCTCACAAAGTGGCTCTAAGTTAAGGATTCAACTTTCGTTGATCTCCTAAACCCTAGCTAAGAGCATGAATACAACCCTCTCAGGCAATTCATCGAATACATGGCATGCTAAGTGAGGATTCAATCATAAACACAAGCACTCATTCACAGAAACCTAGGACATGGATCCAAATTACATAATAGGGGCTAATCCCAACCCAAGATAGGGAATTTAACAACTAATCATTACAATAATCCCAATCACAAACAAGAAACTCAAAAACATGATTAAAGATGCAAACTTGAATTAAAATCACCAAGTGAGGGAAAAGGGAAACGTACTTTGATTGATTGCAGATTTCTATTGATTGATCAGAAAATAAAATTCTTTAACTTTAATTCAGCATAGATTGACGCTAAACTATGGAGAAATAATCCCTAGAAAAATCGCCTAACCCCTGCTTTCTAAAAACCAAAACTGAAGAAGACCAACCGCCCCCTCGCAAAACTGGTTAAGTTGCGAGAAAAATTGAGGACGCACGGTCGTGCCTACACGAACGGGCACCCGTGTGTCCCAAAGATTGTGCACGGTTAAAGCACAGGGTTGTGCGCCCGACTATGTGCAGCTTCTGTCATTAAGGCACGGTCGTGCGCACCCTGCAATCGACCTTGCGTCTGCAGCAACTACAAGTTCTAATTCTTTTTATCCCCGGGGCTTCATTAAACCTTCATTCTTGTTGGGATTCCACTCTTAAAGCTCCCCTTTTCGGCAAAATTGGTAAAAGTCTCTCATTTTTGGGCAGGATACCTGAAAATTTAGAAATACCACTTGTAAGAACAAAATAAACTAATGAAAGCATATTCACCCTCTTCTTGATAAGATTAGTCAAGAGATTGTGGAGAAAAAGGGACAAATTGGGATCGAAAATCCGTCAAAAATCGAGGTTTATCAAGCACTTTTATGCTTGGACAAATATGGAGAAACACATAAGGCAATTGTGTTATCACCCTTCGAGGGCGCTCAATCCCCTTGTGAGACTTGCCAGTGTGATTGGTCATACCAACATTATTCCCTTTTGTATATAAAGGATGGCCAACTTGAATTCGATCGCAACTTTCAGGTTCATGATAGTGTGCAACCATATCTACAAAATCATCAAAATGACTAATCTCTTGGGTGAGACCCAAGCTAAAAGAAGGAGCACTACAATCCTTTTCTTTTTTTTTTTAAACGTTCAATAGCAGTAGCCTCGACATTCACTAATGCTTCTAATGTAAAAGGGCCCCAACCTACATCTTCGTCCTGTATAAGCCCACCAATGTTGCCATGATCAGCGCACATACCTACACCAGGTATCGACACACTTGAACCTTCACCAGGAATAGTAATCAATTTATTTATCGCCTTGCTAAGGTGAAGCTGACCAAGCTTATGAATTACCCAATTAACATGCTCCTGCATTCAAGTAATAAAAATTTAACATAAATTGAATGAATTCAAATTTCAGTTCAGCTTAGTTCAGCGATCATACCATTAAAAAGAATAGGGTCTTAAGTGTTGAACAAAATGTTATATCGTTATGAACAAGAATTTTAATCATGTAGTTAACAAAACATCTATGAAAGACACCTTAAATGGGCCGTTATGAGCAGGGCTAGAAGGCAATCTTCTGTTGCCACAAGCAGGGCAAGTTGGTGCAACTATAGAATCGCTCACAAGTGGATGATTAACAGCATTATCTTCCTTTTCTCGTTCATGGTCCTGGTTTTAAGCAAATAAGACAATGAAGGTTGAACAAAATCAAACCAAGAACTTTTCTCATATCCTTATTCTTTTTAAGAATAAGTTCAATTAACCCAGTTCATGCCAAAAAATAAATAAATAACGTTCATTTCAATTAGGTTCGGTTCGGTTCAGCAAAAAATAAGTTTAGTTCTAATAAAGTTAGTTCAGTTGGTTTAGCAAAAAATGAGTCTAGTTTAGTTCAACAAAAAAATAAGTTTACTTCCATTTAGTTCAGTTCAATTCAGTATAAACAATTATCAGTTCTATTCAATTTTGGCAAAAAAAAAGTTCAGTTCAACCAAATTTAGCTCAGTTTAGCAAACTTTAGATGAAATAAATAGACTTAATTAGATACAAAGGCAAGGATAACCTAAGTGATAAAAGTTCAGTTCAACTAAATTTAGCTCAGTTTAGCAAACTTTAGATGAAATAAATAGACTTAAATAGATACAAAGGCAAGGATAACCTAAGTGATGAAAATAATAGAATACACTATGAACAAACCTATAAACCATATATTTTACATGTGAAAAGATACCTCTAGTAAGACTCAAGCATTGTCTTTCTGCATCCGTTCACACTCGAGATCTTGAAAGTATTGTTGTAAATCAACCTCAGCAGCTTGAACCGCTTTATAATAATCAAACGTCCCATAAATTGCACCTCTACCGAACATAACACCCATCTTTTCTTCGTTATCCACTCTCTTTTGCACCTCAGCTTTAGTTCAACTAATTACAATTGGAAACCATCTTTCAGGAGTAACACCCCCAGAAACAACCTTGTCCAAATAGCATAGCTAAACATCCCCCCCCCCTCCGAAAAGGTACTTAGGGCCTGTTCTATTTCGCGTTTTAGATAGATAGATAGATACAAGGAGATGTAAGGAGCTGTAAGGAGATGTAAGGAGATGTAAGGAGCTGTAAGGAGATATAAGGAGATGTAAGGAGCTGTAAGAAGATGTAAGAAGCTGTAAGAAGATGTAAGAAGCTATAAGGATAGATATAAGGAGTTGTTGAATTGTAAAAGAGTTGTATAGTATAATTTGTTTTAGATGAAAAATAATAATATAAAATAATATAATTAAGAAGCTGTATTTTGTATTTTTATTTTTTATTATTATTTTTTTTTCATTTTTTTTTATTTTTTACTTTTTTTATTTCTTGTATTTTTTGTAATTTTGTAATTTTGTAATTTTTGTAATTTTATTGTTTTATTTTTTATTTC
>JACYFF010031956.1:38466367-38498535 GCA_017589665.1 Selenicereus undatus | reverse complement strand
GAAAAATAAAAAATAAAAAATAAAAGAATAAACAAAAAAAATTAAAACTAAAAACTAAAAAATTTAAAAATTTAAAAATTAAAAAATAAAAATTTAAAAAATTTAAAAATTTAAAAATTTAAAAATTTAAAAATTTAAAAATTTAAAAAAATTAAAAATTAACAATTAAAAATACAAAAATACAAAAATACAAAAATACAAAATACAAAATAAATACAAAATAAATAAAAAGAAGATGTAAGGAGATGTAAGAAGATATAAGGAGATGTAAGGAGATATAAGAAGATGTAAGGAGATGTAAGAAGATGTAAGGAGATGTAAGAAGCTGTAAGGAGATGTAAGCTCTTAGCTAAATCCTAAAAAACGCGAAATAGAACAAGGCCTTAGACACACAAAAGAGGAGAAACAAATTACAAAAAGCATAAAAGATACTTAAAGTACTAACCATCAAAAATATTAGGGGACCCCTGAACAACCTAGCAGGATCACTCTTCCATTCAAAAACAATGACTCTTAAAGTACTAATCACATATTCACACCAATCGAAGTTGATAATGTCAGCAACATTACCCAAAGACTTCAGGATCTTAAAATGAGCATCCACATTTTGACTCCCCTTGATACAAGTAGAAACGAGATAGACAATGAAATCCCTCTTGAATTCATCAACATGATCACCTTGATCAAGGATCACGTCACATATCTTTCCAATCTTAGGAGCTCCAGATGATATACCCCATCTCCTCCTCCAACTATCCAATAGAGCATTGTATTTCTCACAAGAATCTCAAGTTTTTCCCTCTACTACTTTTCTAGGGCCCATGGGCAACCTAAGTGTTGCATGAGCATCTTCCTTTGTAAACTTCAATATCCTATGGTTTGAAAGGTTAAGAAAAATATCATAGTAATCATAATTTTCTAAAAGCCACATTCCGAAACTTTTTGGAGTAACATTAGTTCTAATTGCCCAAAAACCACTGAAACCTATCACATTCACAGCTAACTATTGTTCATAACTTAGCCTTTCTATCAAGTAGGAAATACCCGAAATAGACATTCGGTGACCAAATGTTGGAATCTATTTTTTAGACTTGTCAAGAGCAGCTTGGACAACCCCTTTTCTTTGAGTGTCTTGCACAACACCTTCCTTCATAGCTCCATTACCCTTTGTTGTTATCTTCTTTGGCAAATGCTCGTTTGATTGTGATGATCCAGAACCACATAACATAAATAGCACATAATTATTAAGTAAACTGACAATGAACAATACCAAGTTTTAAATTATACATCTACTAATAACATACTTAAAACTTATAAAAGAAATCACCAACCAACTAGATGTAAGCAAACTCATGACTAACATTGAACAATTTACTACTATCAGTCGATCAAATAACCCTATAGTGAGACTTTTGAACAATTCGACCTAATGTAATGAACAAATAACATTTAAAATATGTGCATAACAAATACACATAATAATTAAGTAAACTCCCAATGAATAATACCAAATAATAAATTATACATCAACTAAATAAGCTACTTAAAACTTATGAAAGAAACATCAACCAACTAGATGCAAGCCAAACCGTCACTAACATTGAACAATCGACTGTTGTTAGTTGAACAAAAAACCTTATAGCAATATTTTTGAACAATTTGACCTAATACAATGAACAACCAATATTGAAAATATAGACATATCCAACGAATTAAGAAAATATACATCTTTGTGAAGGGAAAATAGTTGATGCCTATTGGGCCATAATAGGAGTGGGCAAACGGGTCGACTTCGTTGCGTTTCATTTGTTCACCTCTAGCGAATTTACATAAATGTCCTTCATTTTACGAAAATGCCCTTCGCTTTTAATTTATTTTTTAGTTTATTTTTTTAATTCTCTTCGTCTGTGAAATACGTTATTTGTGATTCGTTTAAAGGTTTATTTGGTTGAAACTATACCATATATTCAAAGGTTAATTCTAATAATGCTATCTTATCTTTTATTAAGTTTATAGTGGTTGGAGGTACACTTTCTGGTAGAATATACAGATAATTTATTCTAGCTTTATAGTGATTTAATAAGCTCTGTCTTATACTTCTAGTCGTACAATCGAAAGATCTTAGATAATCCCAAGCTTGCTCTTATGTATAGTAATTTAAGTTTGGTAAATTGAAACTTTGGTGTGCTAGATATTCACCTTCTTGGTTTAATCTATAGTTAGATTGTAGTCTATTTTTAGGATAACTCATAATTTTAAATAGAAATAGCTATTAATGATTGGCTAGTGGATCTTAAATGAGAACGGGAATAGCTATTAAAATATATGCACTCTTTTCAAAGCAAATTTATTTAGTGGGCTTGATTTCATGGGTGATTTTTAGTTTTGTAGGTGGCCTCTGATACCATTAAAATACAAATTTGGTAACATTTTGTAGAAAAACGTTTAAAACTCTTTTATGAGAATCAATATTTGAACAAAGAACAGATAAAAAAGATTCCTGATTGATAAAAATGGTACTCTCAGCATAATAAATTAAACTATCAAAAGTTCAAGAAATTATACCCTCTCTGTTGAAGAATCTCTTATTAAGATATGAAATCATCAGATCTGCCGCCACGCCCTTCTCCTTCACAGGCCTTACTGGACTTACTTCGGTCTTCTAATGTTTTCTCTCACTTCGAACTCTTAAACAAGAAGAGATAAAATTTCAAGAGTATCTAAATAGTTCTTTTTATTAGACTGATTTCCCAAAGGAAAAGTTTAGAACAACATTGATAGCAGAATGCTTCTTTGAGTGATCTTCTCTTTGCTCTTTTCCTTCTCGTGCTACATATTTATAACCAAAGAAGGGATGGTGCCTATAATTGTGCAATGATTGTTTGCAAGGGAAAGCAGAAAGTAGTATAGATGGTACAATAATGGTTGACAGCTTATTTTGACAAGTGGTTCAATAATTTCTGGTGATTTGTTGGGTAACAATAGTTAACAACTTGATAGGGGGTATAATAATTGCTTGGAGCTGGCAGTTGAGCCCTATTCTATTTCGTGTTTTTGAGGATTTAGCTAAGAGCTTACATCTTCTTATAACTTTTACATCTCCTTACAGCTCCTTACATCAATAACATAATCCTTATATCTCCTTACATCTTCTTACATCTCATCACATCTTCTTACATCTTCTTACATTTTCTTACATCCCATATAGATTTTCTATAACATTCATTTATTTTAATTACAGAAATATGTATATTTTTTTTATTATGCTACCAATATACAAAATTTATAAATATCTTATGAACGCAATATTTATATAAATATAAAAACATAATATAACGACGTAAATTATAATTGTGTTTCGACATGAATAATATATGTTATTATAGATGGAATAAGTGATCATACTTTTAAAATTATAATACATAACTTTTGTTCATGTTTAAGTCTAAAACATATTTGAAAACTGTCAAACAGTAGTTAGGCAAAAGTAGTGCTAGCCATTGAAATTTCTGTGGCATCCTGCCTACCTGTTTAAGTTCTCACCTTTTGCTTTTATTATTTTTTTTTTTTATTTTGGAAGGCAATTTTTAATTTTTGATTGTTTAATATAACAATACAATTTTCATATTTTAAGCATTGCTGAATAATTTTTCAAGGGTTTATGTATAAAATTTCTTGGTAATAATATTGACCATACATTTACATTAAAATTATTTACTTAAAATAGGATTTTATTTTAAGAGTTGTACTCAATTTCGTTAAAAAAAATAATAAATTTTTTTATACTTTGCTTATCGGATCAAACTATTGTAAATATAAAAAATCACCTCACGTGTACGAAATTTTCTTTGTCGAATTTATGAGGTTTAATATACTTTATTGTTATGTAATTAACTTAGTTAATGGTTTATTTTCAATAAGTTTATTATTTTAATATTAATGTTTCTCATCCAAAACGTTCTTTGTAAAACAAACATATTTCGTTTCAATTATATTAAAAAAATATTTTGTTTACTGATGGTATCAAAGTTTAGTCGTAAATATGACTAAAATATCATAATTGTCACAAATTATACTATACAATTCTTCCACAATTCAACAACTCCTTATGTCTATCCTTATAACTTCTTACAGCTCCTTACATCTTCTTACAACTCCTCACAGCTCCTTACAACTTTTTACAACTCCTTACATTTTTTTATAGCTTATAGTTGTATCTTATCGCGAAATAGAACAAGCCGTTCATAGCTGGCACGTGACAATTGGATTTTTGAGATTTCTGGAGATAAAATTCCGTAGAGATAAGGTGTGTAGTTGTCGGCAAGATCTGGGCCTTACATCTGGCCCCTTTAAGGCAAAATCTTGGTTGTTTGCAGTAAAGCTTGTTCTTCTTCTTCTTTTTTTTGTAGTTCTGTGAATTTGCTTCTGACAGCTGTTGGTCCTTGGAGGTTCTCGGGTTCTAGTTGAAGTAGAAATTTTAAAAGTGCATCGTCATATTTTCCATCTTGCATTTCTTCTTTTGTGATGAGGACATAGTTAGCTCCTTGCAATAAACATTTTAGTCTGGATGCATAAAGTCGATCTCCGTGACATTTAACAGCTATACGTCCGCTAGTTCTTCTGTAGTTTATCCATGATTCATTAAAGCGAATCTAATCAAATTTCTTAGAAGTTTTAATATTTAGCTGAAAGTTTTCTGAGATATATCCAACTTGAATAATGCAAATTCGGGGGTAGATTATTCTAGTTTCTACATCCTTCTCAAGCCGAATAGTATAAAATTTTACAAAAATAGGACCTTGTTTGAAAGTTTTCAGAGTTTGGATTGTTTCTATTAGGAAGTGTGATAGTTCTGTGAGCTTGGGGTTTAGATATACAAGATCAACATATCCAAATTCATAAAATTGGTAGATGGTAGTTGGGTTTGCTTTAGTGCAAGCTATGACCCGAGAAAATAAAGATTAACCTCCACTGTAAAAGATTTGTGGAACTTCATTTGTTTTCCTGTAGACTTGCTGAGTAATCTTGTAATATCCTACAAGGAATGGATCATGGATATCAAAAGGAACAAATCTTTTAGTTTGTGTAGTTGACTGTATAGTTCTTTTTCATAATAGTTTAGCCTTGAGTTCTAGCATTTCCTTCTCTCTTTTGAGAAATGGAGAGCTTGAACTAGGCTCAGCAGGGGCTGAAGTTATAGTCTGAATAGTTGGCGAAGTTAGTGGCTTTGCAAAACTAGTAGATATCAAAGTGATATAGTTGAGGAAGTGGATCTTAGAGAGTTAATAGTTTTCAAAAGTTTTGTAATGACAGTCCATCTCTGCTCAAGATCTTTTCTCATGTCACTGATAATTTCTATAGTTCCTTTAGCTAATTCGCCAATTTCTATTCGAATATACGCAACAATATCAGGCACTCCAGCTTCCAGATGCTCTAAATTCACTATAACAGTTTCCAAGTATTCGTTGAAGTAAACGGTGATGTCTTCAAGCTCTTTAAGTTTTTCTGGAGTCGTCATTATTGAAATACTCCGTTTCTCTAGTTAAATAGTCTACAAGAAAGTTATTGTTTCCTGAAACATGCTCATAAACAGCGTTAAATTGAGATAAAAAAAAAGCCTATCATCTATGAAGTTTTCTCATATGAGGTCCATTGTCTAAAAATTGTTTAACAAAGGTAGTTGCGGCTTTATTGTCATTGAAGACTTTGAATGGCTTGGGTAGAAGAAATAATCTCCATTTTTTAATTCCTCGTATTATAGCTAACATTTCCTTTTCCGTTGTATTATAATTTTCTTCCATTTGAGAAAATGTTCCGCTATGATATCCTCATATTTTGTTAAGATCAATTTTTAATACTGCTAACTAGACTTTATTAGATACATCAGTTTGTATTATCAAATTATCCTCTGGTTTAGGTAGTTTCAATTGTGGTAAATTTCTGCATTCTTCTATAAGATTTTTAAGTATTTGAGTATGACAGTCACTCCATCCTTCTGTATTATTCTTTCTTAACAAACTTTGTAAGTCTTTCTTTTTTTTTTGCTAACTCAGAAATATAGGCACTAGCATAGTTAAATAATCCTAAAAGCCCTTGAATTTGCTTTTTAGTCCTTAATTCATCGGGATATTCTATTATTTTTCTTAAAATATGAATTTGCAAAGATATACCGTTAGACCCTAATTCAAATCCTAAGAATTCAATTTTTTCTTGCTTTATAGTAGCTTTTTTCTCACTTAGACATATACCTTCTTTTATTGCAGTTTCTGCAAATTGTTCTCGATGTTCTTCAAGTGCCGTAGAACTTATTAAAATATCATCAACATAAACAACGAGAAAAGAGTTAGGATGTTTAAAGGTATTGTCCATTCGTCTTTGAAAGATTATAGGTGCATTTTTAAGTCCAAATGGCATAACTATCCATTTATAGAATCCTTGAGGTGCACTAAAACCTATATACTTGATACTATCTTCTTCTATTTTAACTTGCCAGAATCATGATTTACAATCAAATTTTGAGAACTTGTTTAAATTTTTTACAAGATTAATTAAGACTTCTTTATTAGGTAAGAAATAATTGTCTATTTTTGTAAATTGATTAAGTTTTTTATAATTTATAACCATTCTAGCTTTATTTATTCTTTTTTCAGCTTATTCATGACCATAAAGGCTGGTGAAGAATAGCTTTATTTCTTCTTTTGATGGATGTGAAAATTGTTTCTTTGGTTTCCTTTTAGGAGTAGTTTTCTTGATTTCTTTCTTAGGGTTTCTCTTTCGTTTAGGTCTACAATTGGGATAGTTTTCATATCCATATTGTTCTGGTTCTTTAACATTTTCACACCATAAAGTAACTTCTTTAATGTGTCTTCTCTTATTCTCTTGTACGCAAAGACGACTCATTTCTCAAGTTATTATTGTTTTTGAGCTGCTGCTACAGATCTAAAGACCGTTTGTTGTTCAGTGAATTCTTCAAATTTTTTAGAGAAATGTCTATTCCATAGATTAGGAAATTTATTTAATAGTAATTGTATATAAGCTTCTTAGCTTTCTGTAGAATCATAAAGTTCATAATAATATTTGTCAAATTCACAAAAGAAGCTCTTGAAGTTGCATAAGTTACAAATTTGTAAATTAGTTATTTTATATAACGCTTCTCTTCTTCTTTCAATTCTTGCATTGTCTTGATTTTCTACATACTCTTATCCTTCAAATTGTTCAATAAGATATTTTACCATAGACCATACTCCTTTTAACTATTAAGTTTTGTTTTACATCTAACTCTATTAAGTTTCTAATGCCAGGGGAGATTCCATTAAACCAATTAGCTACCATTCCTTGAAAAGAAATAGTAATTAAGTTGTAAATAGCATTTACATCTCTATCTTCTTGAGCATAGCCAGTTCATGTATTAGATTTAATATCATGGCAGCTTTCTACATATCTAAAGCTTTTCTTTTGTCAGTTACGCAAACTATCTTTAGAAAATATCCAAAAGATCATACTAGTTCTTGGATTAAAGAATATTTTTGTTTCAATTCTTCATTAATCATTGGCTTTCATTTGTTCTTGTTATAATATTTTCGACCTTTGGCTTTTAGTTTATAATTTTCTCTTAAGTGGGAGGAATTGAGCTTTCTCCCAATTCATAGTTTGAATTGTTACTTCCTACACTTCCGGTTGGTACTCTTGACTATATATTTACTTGTTTTACCATTTCGGATATTTGTAGATCTTCAAATTCTTTTAGTAGGTCTTCAATAGATTTATTATATTCACCCATTATAAGGTTTCTTCTTGCTTACTTTCAATAATTTGTTGAGGTGTTTCTTCGTTTATCCTTAAAAGTCTTTCTTGATATCTTCTAATATATCTTTCGTCGTCACTTTTAGGAGTTATTTTTTCTAGGAGTTTTATTTCTAGTGGTCTGTGTTCTTTTTTTTATTTAGGCTTCCATACTCCTTCAAAAGTTATATTCATAAGTTGCATTTGTATTACGAGTTGTTTAATTGCTTCCTTTATTTCTTTTATGTCAGTCTTTACTTCTTTAAGCTCTGCTTTGATTTGAGCAAAACTCATTATTTAGTCTTGATCATTAAAACAATATTCTGTATCAAATTGGTCTAGATTATTGTCATTATCTAAGTCGAAATTTTCTATAAATTCAAGATAAGTTCTCCTTTCTTCTTCATAGATTAACAGGTTCAATCTATCTTCAGCTTTCCAGATTAATTCCTTAGAACTATTATTTATTCGAAGGCAATCAAGTTTTTGAACATAATAACGTTCACTTGTTTAATTTCTTCTCTAGAATAAGTTTGATATAAATTAAATATAAATTCACAATTAGGCCGAGAAGTTATTTTTAGTTTTGGACTTTCCCCTGCAAATAATATTAATGGACTTCCCCTACAAATATTAAAAACTTTAGGGACTAAAGTGCAAAATTGTTAAAAATAACAAAGAAAACTTTAAAGAAAGCCATGGATATATTAGAAAAAAACATTAGACATGAACTTCGAACAATTTAAAAAAAAAATAGAATGCGGAATGTATGGAGACACCGATATGCCACAACTGATAAAATATTTATGCCAAAACATATATAAATGTATCATTTTTAAATCAAAAATAATTACTTTAATTGAAAGACTTGTGAGAATTCATGCTCAATAATAGAAAAACCTAAAACACCAAAACTAAAAATAGCTTCTCAACGTAATTGTGAATTTATACTTAATTTATATCAAACTTATTCTAAAGAAGAAATTAAACAAAGTGAACGTTATTGTGTTCAAAAACTTCATTACCTTCGAATAAATAATAGTTGGAAAGAATTAATCTAGAAAGGTGAAGATAGATTGAACCTATTAATCTATGAAGAAGAAAGGAGAACTTATCTTGAATTTATAGAAAATTTTGACTTAGATAATGACAATAATCTAGACCAATTTGATACAAAATATTGATTTAATGACCATGACTAGATAACGAGTTTTCCTTAAATCGAAGCAAAACTTAAAGAAGTAAAGACTGACATAAAAGAAATAAAGGAAGCAATTAAACAACTCATAAGACAAAAGCAACTTATATATATAACTTTTGAAGGAGTCTTGAAGCCTAAACAAAAGAAAGAACACAAACCACTATAAATGGAACTCCTAGAAAAAATAACTCCTAAAAGATATGATCAAAGATATATTAGAAGATATCAAGAAAGATTTTTAAAGATAAACGAAGAAACACCTCAACAAATTATTGAAAGTATGCAAGAAGAAACCTTATAATGGGTGAATATAATAAATCTACTGAAGACCTACTAAAAGAATTTGAATATCTACAAATTTCTAAAATGGTAAAACAAGTAATATGCAGTTAAGAGTACCAACTAGAAGTGTAGGAAGTAACAATCCAAACTATAAACCAGGAGAAAGCTCAACTCCTCCCCACTTAAGAGAAAATTATGAACCAAAAGCCAAAGGTCGAAAATATTATAACACAAACAAACAATAGCCAATGATTAATGAAGAACTTAAACAAAAAAATTCTTTAATCCAAGAACCAGTACGATCTTTTGGATATTTTCCAAACATAGATTGTGTAACTGATAAAATAAAAGTCTTAGATATGTGGAAAGATGCCATGATATTAAATCTAATATATGAACCAGCCTATGCTGAAGAAGACAGAGATGTAAATGCTATTTACAACTTAATTACTAATTCTTTTCAAGCAATAGTAGCTAATTGGTTTAATGGAATCTCCCCTGGCATTAGAAACTTAATAGAGTTAGATGTAAAACAAACCTTAGTAAATAGTATAGGAGTATGGTCTATGGTAAAATATCTTATTGGACAGTTTGAAGGATATGAGTATGCAGAAAATCAAGACAATGCAAGAATTGAAAAAAGAAGAGAAGCGTTAAATACAATTACTATTAAATTAATTTTCTAATCCATGGAATAGACGTTTCTTTAAAAAATTTGAAGAGTTTGCCAAATAACCAACAATCTTTAGATTTGTAGCAGCAACGCAAATGATAATATCTCGAGAAATGAGTAGTATTTGCCTATAAAAGAATCAAAGACACATTAAAAAAGTTATTTTATGTGGGGTAATTACATTTTGGTACCCTCACATTTTTGCTTATCATTTTTTAAACTCTGAGCTTTTTGAAATAATATTTTAGTACCTCCACGTTTATGTAATTTAATTTTTAGGGACCTTCTGTTTTTTCTTAAGTCCCTGAACTTTTAAAAATTTGCAATTTAACCCCAATATTTAAAAACTTACTTTCGAAAATTTTAATTTTGTGCATGTGCAGTTTTTCCCTTTAAGTACTATTTTCGATCCTTTATCATTTGGTATCAGAGCCATCTGTACAAAAATAATTAAGATTATTAAGCTAATTAATGATAAATTAAGCTAATTAATGCTTGAATCATCACTTACTTGCCCTGGTCCTAATTATTCACATATTGTCCACTCACCAGAAGGGAATACATCATTAACACCTCAATTAAACTATATCACTGATATAATTTTAGAATTAAAAGTAGAATTAATTAAAATTAAGATAGAGCTGAAGGAGCTTAAGAATCAGTTAACTGTTGTTCATCTTTTTCTTATTAACGAAGTTAGACATAGCGAAAAAAGTACTCCTAGTATTAGTACTCCTTTTCAGCATAAATATCCCTTTCAAAACCCAAAAAACAAGATTTCATTTCCTTCGCAAGAGATAAAAATCCAAAAAGAAGTAGGAGAAAAATTAGGTGAAAACACGATTGAAAAGAACGAAAAAGAAGATGGAGTGTATGCAATATACGCTTGAAGAACTACAGAAATTGTTCGATAAAGAACAAAATTCGGAAGAATTAAACAAAATTATAAGTGCCATTAGTGATAAACATAAAGTGTTGTCTGATGATAATGAAGTAACCAATAATGTCCAATTAGAAGAAGAAATATATCAGTAGATGAATTTGATTATATTAGAAGATCTCAATGCATTACCATTAGAAGAAAGTAGGAGAAAACTTGATAAGAATAACAGAAAAATGACTATTGAAAACGAAATCAATGAGATTGGGGAGGAAATCGACTTATATGAAACATAAACTAATCTAGTGAAGAATGTCGTTCCTAAACCTAAAGAATTTAGTGAACCGTCTAGAAGAAATACTCATTCTCTAAGACCTAAGTACGCCCTAGCAGGACGTATAAGTAATTTTTCCTTCGGGTTTATCCCAAGGAAAACCACGGCCTATGAAGAAATTGGCCTTACCCCAATTAGCCAAACTGGCTATATATTAAATATTGATGGAGCCCATAATAGAGAAGAAATATTTGAGCATTGGAAAAGAGGAATGAATAGTGTCTTAAATCTAAATACTACATGGATTGCGGCAAACTTCCTAAATTATATCGAGCATAGTTTCTCGGGCACTGTAGCTGACTGGTATGATTCGTAAAGTGAAGATGGTAAAAATGCATTAAGAACAATGGAAACACCAGTTGCTATGTTCAGAAGTTTGTGCAAAGAAATTGAAACTGAATTCATCGGAGCTAAACTTGATTCTGAAGAAAAAGGAAGAGAATGGCAAAGAAAGATTAATAACATAGAATTATGGGATATGAGATATCTGAAAAATTATATTGCTAAATTTAGTCAATATTATTACAAAATTGGGCATAATGAAACCAATCTTAGTATGTTATATGACAAATTGCCATATCCTATAAATTATATAATTAATGAAAAATACACTACATAACTTCAATGAGAAGATGTCATTGATACCCTTGGTTCTAAAATTTCTTATTTAAGAAAATGGGTCAATGATCAATGCCTTGATCTCCAAAAACAAAAGAAAATTAAGAAGCAATTTCTAACTTGTTGGGATTCGCCTCACCAATGAGGAAAAGAACTTGAAAAACGAAGGAAAAGAAAATTCTATAAGAAAAAGAGTTTTAACAAGCAAAGGGGAGAGAAACATAGAAGAAAATATTATAATAAATCAAGTCCTAAAAAATGAGGATTTTTTAGGAAACCAGCCTACTGTCCGGCAGGAAAAAACAATTGCAAATGCTGGGCATGCGGAGAAGTAGAACATTATGCTAACGAATGCAAAAATAGAAAGAATAACAAACTTATTGAAACCTTGGAAAGCCTAGATTATGTCGAGCTTAGTGAAGACGAGTCTTTAGACCTAGCCTTAAGCAATAACAAAGGAATTGTTGAAATTATAGAGGACAATGAATATGAAGAAAGTCATTATGAAGAAACAAGCCATATGATGGAAAGTAGCTCGGTCAGCCTTGGTGATCTTCAAGGAGAACAATTTGTGGTAGACAATGATCATGAAGAAGTCAAAGGGGATTGGGTTCTTCCCATAATCCAAAAAGACATGATTTATAAAAAATCTATCTTTCAATTAAAAAGTAAATACGTATGTGAAATGATGGAATGAGACATGGAGATAAAGGATTGTGAGTATGACGTTGGGGAAGTTAATCTTATTAATTGGGAGAATATCCTTAAACATAACGAAGATAGAAAATATAGATACATCCATGTCGGAAGTGTCCAAATTCAAATCACTCCATTACAATATTACGGTAAAGATATTGATCTTTACACTTTAGTCTATGATATTATGCACACCAAATTTAATAATCAGATAATCACAGGGATAAAAACCAATTTATTTAATGGGTCAGTAGGATTCAATTGTCGACCAGGATATAATGTGAGTCTAAAAGATGAATTTGCTAAAAACTTCATATCCCTTAAGATAAAAATGGTTGGGATGGATATGAAAAGATGAGGATATCCTTTAAGGATATTTTGAAAAATTATCTACAAATTAGATAATACAATCAATCCTAAGACTAAGGTAAAAATGATAGATGCAGAGAAATTTGAAAGTCCCACCCCCATGCAAAAAATCCAGAGGATTAAATCCAATCCTCAAGAGATAAAACTTGACCGTTCACGGATATCTAGCTTTGTCAATCCTACAAAGATCAATAAGAAAAATATAATAAAGATTGATGACAAAGGCAAAATCACCATAAGACCCCAATTATTAAGAAGTATGAGTACAAGGTTAGATTGGGGATAAGGATCTTCATCCGCTAAAAAAGAGCTTAAGGAAGATGATACAATTAGCATGACCAGTGAAATGAGTAGAATGAGTTTTGAGGCTGCTAGACCCAGTGTAGATTGAATAATGGGTCTAGATAGAAAAGTCATTGGGTATAAAACTAGAATTGTTAGTGAACTCATCTATGAAGATGAACTAGTCAAAAATATGACTATGGAAATATGCCATGAAGCCACCAATACAAACCCTAATAGCATCTATATCCCAATAAAAATATGCTTAGAAGGATATAATAAATATGAACTATGTGCTTACATAGATAGTGGTTGTTCTGTATGCTTTGGAAAAATATCATTATTTTCTGAGTTTATCTGAAAAAAAGCTAAAACTCCTTTACAAATAAGCATAGCTTATAATAGTGTTATAAGCCACAATGAAGCCATAGAAGGATTATCCATAGAATTAGGAGGAGTTCAATACATTATACCCGTTCTATGGGCTACTAATCAACCCTCTCATGACATGATTATTGAAAATAATTTTCAAATATTATACTCTCCATGCACCCATACCATAAACCAAATAATATTTAAAATTAATGGTCACTCAGTTGCTATTAAAAAACTAAGGCTTACACTCATCAAAAAATTGAATTTACACGTAGCCAGCATGGTGAAAAGGTAATGCCTACACAACAAGAAGTAGCACTGACAATCTCATCACTTGAGTTATATGTTAAAGAGCAGATTATTAAACAACAAGAAAAGTTATGCGAAGACCTCTACTCTGACAATCCTCTAAAATTTTGGGATAAAGACAAAACATTTGCTAAAATAACTTTATTAAATCCCAACACTATCATCCCAGTTAAACAAATGGTGTATACCCACCAGGACATTCAAGAATTCAGTAAACAAATCAAAGAACTTCTGGAAAAAGGACTGATTAGAAACAGTAAGAGTCCTCACACTAGTCCTGCTTTCATGGTAAGAAATCATGTAGAAGAAAAAAGAGGAAAAACTATAATGGTAATCAATTATAAGAAACTTAATGATATTATTGTCTTTGATGGTTACTATATTCCTAACAAAGCAGTCCTTTTCAACAAAATTCAAGGAGCCTCTTGGTTCTCGAAAATGGATTGCAAAAACGGTTATTGGCAGATAAAAATGGATGAGGAAAGTATTCCTTTAACTGCATTAGTGCCCCACAAGGACATTATGAATGGATACTAATGCCTTTTGGTCTTAAGAACGCACCCCAAATATTCCAAAGAAGAATGGATAACATCTTCAAAGACCTTAATCATTGTTGTTTAGTTTACATCGATGGTATCCTTGTCTTTTCCAAAACTATAGAACAGCACAAAGATGATGTCTTCACTGTCATCCAAAGATGCATTAATCATGGTATTATACTCGGAAAAAACAAGTGTATTTATGCTGAGCAAGAAATTGAGTTTTTAGGTCTAGAGATAAAAGCTGGAGAAATCATCCTACAAAAGCATATTCTTGAGAAAATAGAAAAGGTTCCTGAAAAAATTGAAGATAGAAAACAACTAGAAAGGTTTCTTGGATGCCTTACCTGTACTTCAGATTTCACTAAAGATTTATCTAAGTTGAGAAAACCATTGCAGCAGAAACTCAAGAAAGAAGTAAGTTGGACATGGACCACTAATGATACAAAGATTGTTCAAAACTTCAAAAAGATGTGTAAAAATCTTCCTGCCCTTAGTTTGCCTAACAAAGGAGATGATTTAGTTCTTGAGACAGATGCCAGCAATGAACACTGAAGTGCGATACTCAAAATCAAATAAGGAGAAAAACTTTGCAAATATTGCAGTGGAAGCTTTAATAAAGCAAAATGCAACTATCCCACAATGGAAAGGAAAATCCTTGCAGTTATAAGAGGAATTGAAAAGTTCTTAATCTGTTTTCCCCCAAAACCTTTTCTTACTCGAACAGATTGCAAATGAATACTTAGTTTTGTAAAAAAACAATTTATCAAATATGCAAGCACAAGGGCGACTCCTGCGTTAGCAATTATGGTTTAACTAGTTTTCCTTCTCTATTGAACATATACAGGGGTCAAAGAACTCTCTGACAAACAGTTTAACTCAAAAACTCGCCAATGGTAATCATTAAAGCCGACCTCCTGCCAGAAAAGGAGGAAATCCTTAGTGAAATGCCACTTCTACTAGAACGGGTTACGACTTCTAGTAAAATGCTCATCGATAACCTAGAATTCCATACAAAAAGTAGATCACGTTTTGGTCTACTATCTACTGCTTACCTAATAGCCCAAAGATTTTTCTTTTAGAGTTACAAGTTAATTACCTACAATGTCCTTATGAAATCCAAGAAAAAATAAGTTTCATATTCAAAACAAATGGTTCAATGAGTGGTATGCAGCTTGCATCGACTTTTATCATCATTATTCCTATGATATTTGGGAGCCTTGGAGTACAACGATCTTTTTCCCCGACAAATCTGGAGTTGGTGGTATTTGTTTCTCAGCAAATTCATTATCTCCAAATGATCATGTTTTTAAAGCCTGGAAATACGGGATGATGCTTTACTTCACAGAAATCTCAGATCCAAAATTTCCATTTTTCTCAACCTTAACTAAATTCCAGCAATGCATGCTCAAAAGAATCCATTGGATTCTTACATCTCCTAAAGGTTCAACAAAAATTCCAGTTCGCAAATACCTAACTTTAGAGGTTTATAGCGCTCTAATTGAATATGAAAATGGAAAAGCCAAACCAGCCCATTAGTTTGTCCAAATCGTTGATTGCGACGATCTCAATGATCAACGACAAAGTTGGGTTCATGGAAATTCGGTACATATAGTTACTGATCTTGCTTTATCAAGAGCCGTTGGATTTTTCAACATTTATCATCAATGTTGGGCATTAATCGAATGAAGAAAAACATTAATGCATTATGGAAACACTACTTTCGCCTATGATAATGAATTTAAAGACTTCATGAAGGTGGAAGGCGCAGTGTCAGAAGATATCTTTTATTATCTCTTTGATGTTGGAGCAGGAAAATTCTTATCAGAAAATGGAAAAAAATATCTCCTTGAATTGTTTGAAGAATGGGATCCAGAGCATCTTAAGCAAATTGATGAAGATTTTGATGATTATCTAGATAATGATAGTCTGGAAGATATAATTGGAGATGAAGGCATGCAGAATCTCATTAATGATGACTAGTCTTGTCATCATTAAAAGTTCTAAAAAGTAGTTGTCCTATTAGTGTACTATTTCGACAAGTGCCTGGTCTGTAAAATAAGGTGGTACTGTAGAATCAGTAGGAATTGTAGCCATGTGAAAAATCTTTATGCACTATATCCATTAGGGCATCCTATGCACCCTCACCTCCTCTATAAATAAAGAGGTCGACTGCTGAGAAGGAACACGGTCATTTGAGCATTTTTAAGCACCATAGAAGTTGGGATTCTCCATTTCTCTATGAACAAGCATCTCTAATGATCCTAACTTAAGTTTCTCTTCAAAGCTCGCCATTGTAAGATTTCCACTTTCAAGCTTTCAATAAAAGAAGTTGCCCAGTCAGGAACATTATCCAATTGAACCTTATGTTTTAAATATTATAATTTCTTGATTAAAGTTCCACTATTCTTGAAAAAGATTAAAAACTAAATTAGTGACTACGGTTCGAGGTAGGAAACGAAACGGATCTGTGCTGTACCTGATATAAGGAATGTGTGGTTGAGATTAGTCATCTATGCAAACCGGATGCTAGAGGAGCACCGGAGTCCAGCGCTGACTAAGTTCAGGTAATGGTCAAAACTCACTAATTATGTTTTAATTATTTTGCTAGGCATGGTAGACCTATAACCACAAAAAGTATAATATATAAGATATAAGTAGTAGATTGTGATAATTACTACTAGTAAAGTCATTATAAGAAGCCTAATCTAGCAAATTTCCTAAAGAAGAACTTATTTGCATAAGTTTACCAAATCCAGGGACCTCTCCTGCAATTTCTAATTGTTTTTGTCAAAAAGAAAAAGGTGAAGGGGGTAAAAATTATTATCAACAGGTGAGGAGTGAAAAAATCATTTCGCAAAAGGTCGAGGGGGGTAAATGTGCTTGATTCTATTTTATGTTCTGAAGATATTAAAGAATCAGGACAATATGGACATGAAAACTATCCCAATTATAGACCTAAATGAAAGAGAAACCCTAAGAAAGAAATCTAGACAACTGCTCCTAAAAGGAAACCAAAGAAACAATTTTCTAAAAGGAAGAATTTAAAATCAAAGAAAACAAAAACAGATAAAACAAAAACCGAAAAATCTATGAATAAACCACAAAAAAGTAGTAAACATTTTAGACATAAGAAACTATCTCAAGAAGATTTTAATTCAGAAAATAGAAACTATAAAAGAAATAAAAAAACCTAGGGCATGTCAATGTTGGAACTGTGGAGAAATTAGACATAAATCTATAGATTGTTATAAAAAAAAAGCTAATATAGTAAAATTATTTTCTGAGGAATTTTAAGAAATACAAGAAGAACTTTACTTCATAAACTCTACGGAAATGATGTAGTTACTAGTTGCTATGAATCTATTAGTTCAAAAGAAGAAATAGAAACATCTGAAATAGAAGATTATTCAGATATACAGAAAATGAATACTAAAGAAATAGATACAATACAGCAACAAGAACAAGAAAATAATGAAAACTATACAGGAGTAATTACCTTTAATAAAAAAACTATATTCAAAAATAATAGCAACCTATTTATCTCTAGAAGACCCAAGAAACATTATGAAGAAAATGGATGATTTCTTAACAAGAAAGTTAATATGATATTTTAAATTATATACAACTGAACAACCTGTTAATGTTCAACACTTACAAGGAAATATAACACTAAGATTAATGACTCAGGAAATAATTGGAAAATTTTTAGATGAAATTCCAGCAAGAGATTGAGACTTAATTAAATATGTTCAAATATAAGGAATACAAATTGCAGTAAAAGGATATTTAAAAGAAAGTATTAACTCACCTATCATTTGATCACTTCATGATCAAAGATTTACAAATATACAAAATAGGCATTTAGGAACACTACAAGGTAACCTTATTTATAAGAAATTAATTTTTGACTGTTATCCTAATTACTCAGTCACTTTAAGAAGTAAATATATTGAAGATACTCTCAATTTACAATTCAAACTTTTAACTAATATAGGTTTACAACCAGAAAATGATGCCTTATCATTTTATTACAAAGGATTGTATATTTTCTCTAATACTAATTTTCCGATAAAAGAAATAAAACAAACTAGAAAAATAACAATAGATCCTATCTTTTCAACACTAAGCACTGTTATTCCACCTCATATGCAAGAAGCAAGATTACCTACCCTAAATGACTTTCAATTAGTAGAAGAAGAAGAGACTTCTAGTAGTTATGAAGCACCACGACTTTCATACACAGAAAAGGGAATGAGAATTGTTAATCCACCAACTCTATCAAGAAGTTTTAGCACAACTAGAATACCTAGATTTCAGCCTAAAAGTATCATAACAGCCTCTGGTAATTCAACTTATAAAGTTAACTTAGAATATTTTAACGACCAAAAATGGATAGAAAATAAAGTCTTAATTGATACTGGAGCATCACAATGTCACTGTATACCTTTACACATTCCAGTTATCATTGCATCTGAATATAACTTTGTTACTTATAATGGAAGAAAATCTACTCTTAATTAGAAATCTAAAATAACGATGAAAACCCCTAGTTCTATTCTTTTAGAATATGAATGTAATATTTATCATTCTATCAATAATGAATATTACCATATTTTACTCGGAATGAACTTTTTAGATCACTTCGATACTTATGACATAAAACCCACTCAAATCATTTTAGTTGATAAACAAAATACTATTATTCTTGACTGAATATTAAGCAATTACAATTTCCCATTCTCACTTACATGGATACAACAGTTAAAAAAACTGATATAACGACTACTGCCTTAATAGATACTGAATCTGAGGTAACCTTTTTTCAAGATTTTTTACTCCCTAAATGGGAAAAACTTCCATCTGATAGAAGAATTAAAATTAAAGGAGTTCATTCTATTACCACCTCTCTACAATTAGTCCAAAGTAATGTATCTATTATACTTCGAAATAAAATTCTTAGTATTCCTCTATTCTAACAATATAACTCAGGATAAGATATTCTGCTAGGAAATGATTTTCTTAAGCAATTGGCTAAATCTACACAAACTCCCTATATTGTCTATCTCACTGCAAAACGTCGACACGCATTAAAAACACCTACCTTAAAACACCTTACAGAGTATGCGCAAAGTGTGATGGACATGGATATGAGCAAATTGCACTTCCTATACAATTGCAATTACAAAAACCCACTTTTCAAATTAACATAATTTAAAAAGAAGATTTAATTAATAAACTAAAGCAACTTTATTCTGACAACCATTTGGAGTTTTGGAAACTTGAACATCCCAGAGTTAAAATAGAATTAACTAAAGAAGTTTACATGAAAGAAAAACCAATGCTCTATACCCCTGAAGATATAAAAGAATTCTCTATACAAATCAAAGAGTTATTAGAAAAAGGATTAATGCGTCCATCAAAAGGAAGATATTCTTCACTAGCCTTTATGGTCATGAATGAAACTGAAAAAAACAAGAAATAAAGCTAGAGTGGTTATAAATTATAAAAAACTTAATCAATTTACAAGAATGGACAATTATTTCTTACCTAATAAAGAAGTCTTAATTAATTTTGTAAAAAAAAAAAACTTCTCAAAATTTAATTGTAAATAAGGATTATGACAAATTTAAATGGAAGAAGATAGTATCAAATATACAGATTTTAGTACACCTCAAGGATTCTATGAATGGATAGTTATGCCATTTGGACTTAAAAATCTTTCAAAGACAAATGGATAATGCCTTTAAACATCTTAACTCTTTTCTCGTTGTTTATGTTGATGATATTTTAATAAGTTCTATGATACTTGAAGAACGTCGAGAACATCTCCAACAATTTACAGAAACTACAATAAAAGAAGGTATATGTCAAAGTGAGAAAAAAGCTACTATAGAGTAAGAAAAAATTGAATTCTTAGGATTTGAATTAGGGCTTAACGGTATATCTTTACAAAATCATATTTAAAGAAAAATAATAGAATATCTTGATGAATTAAGGACCACAAAGCAAATTCAAGGATTTTTAGGATTACTTAACTATGCTAGTGCCTATATTTCTGACTTAGCAAAGAAAAAGAAAGACTTATGAAGTCTGTTAAAAAAGAATAATACAAAAGGATAGAGTAACTATCATACTCAAATAGTTAAAATCTTAAAGAAGAATGTAGAAATTTACCACAATTGAAACTACCTGAACCAGAGGATAATTTGATAATACAAATTAATGCATCTGATAAAGTCTAGTTAGTGGTATTAAAAACTGATCTCAACGAAATATGTGGATATCATAGCAAAACTTTTTCTCAAAGGGAAGAAAATTATAATACAATGGAAAAGGAAATTTTAGCTATAATATAGGAAATTAAAAAATGGAGATTATTTCTTTTGCACAAGCCATTCAAAGTCTTAACTGACAATAAAGTCGCCACTACTTTTGTTAAACAAGTTTTAGATAATGGACTTCATATGAGAAAACTGCATAGATGGCAAACTTTTTTGTCTCAATTTAATGCTGTTTGTGAGCATGTTTCAGGAAACCATAACTTTCTTGCAGACTATTTAACCAGAGAAACGGAATATTTCAACAATGACGACTCCATAAAAACTTAAAGAACTTGAAGACATCAACATTGACTTTAACGAATACCTGGAAACTGTTACAGTGAATTTAGAGCATCCAGAAACTGGCGTTCAAGATAATGTTGCAAATATTCGAACGGAAATTGACAAATTGGCTAAAGGAACTACAGAAATTATTAGTGATATGAGGAAATATATTGAGCAGGGACGAACTGTCATTACAACACTTCTGAAAACTATTAACTCTCTGAGATTCACTTCCTCAACTATATCACCTTTGATATGTACTAATTCTGCGAAGCCAATAACTTCGCCAACTATCCAAACTATAACTTCAGCCTCCACTGAGCCTAGTTCAAGCTCTCCAGTTATCAAAAAAGAGAAGGAAATGCTAGAACTCAAGGCTAAACTATTATTAAAAAGAACTATACACTCAACTTCACAAACTAAAATATTTGTTCCTTTTGATATTCGTGATCCATTCCTTGCAGGGTATTACAAGATTACTCAACAAGTCTATTGGAAACTAAATGAAGTTCCTCAAATCTTTTATAGTGGAGGAAAATCTTTATTTGTTCGGCTCACAGCTTGCATTGGAGCAAACCCAGCTGCCACCTATTAATTTTATGAATTTGGATATATTGATCTTATATATCCAGACCCCACACTCACAGAACTATTACAGTTCCCAACAGAAATAATCCAAACTTCGAAAACTTTCAAACAAGGTCCTATTTTTGTAAAATTCCATACTATTCCGCTTGAGAAGGAGGTAGAAACTGGAATAATCTACCCCCGAATAAGCATTATTCAAGTTGGATACATCTCAGAAAACTTTCAGCTAAATATTGAAACTTCTAAGAAATTTGATCAGATTCACTTTAATGAATCATGAATAAACTACAGAAGAACTAGAGAAGCTACAGCTGTTAAATGTCATGAAGATCAACTTTATGCGTTCGGACTAAAATGTTTATTACGATGAGCTGACTATGTCCTCGTCACAAAAGAAGGAATGCAATGCGGAAAATATGACGATGAACTTTTAAAATTTCTTTTTCAACTAAAACCCGAGAACTTCCAAGGATTAATAGCTGTTGGAAGCAAATTCACATAACTGCTTAAAAAAGAAGAAGAAAAACAAGATTTACTACAAACGACCAAGATTTTGCCTTAAAGAAGCCAGACGTAAGGCCTAGATCTTGTCAACAATTGCACACCTTGTCTCTAAGGAATTTTATCTTTTGAAATCTCAAAAATCCAATTGTCACGTGCCAACTATCAAGTGTAAGCTCCACGCAATTATTATACCCCCTATCAAGTTGTCAACTAATGTTACCCGACAAAACACCAAAAATTATTTAACTACTTGTCAAAATAAACTGTCAACCATTATTGTACCATTTGTACTACTACTTTCTTCTTTCCCTTGCAAACAATCATTGCACAATTATAGGCACCATCTCTTCTTTGACTATAAATATGTAGCCCGAGAAGGAAAAAGGTAAAGACAATTTGAGCGAAGAAAAGATCACTCAAAGAAGCATTCTGCTCTCAATGTTGTTCCAAACTTTTCATTTGGAAAATCTGTCTAATAAAAAGAACTATTCAGATACTCTTGAAATTTTATCTCTTCTTGTTTAAGAGCTCGAAGTGAGAGAAAAAATTAGAAGTGAGAAGTAAGTCTAGTAAGGCCTGTGAAGGAGAAAGGTGTGGCGGCAAATCTGACGATTTCATATCTCAACAAGAGATTCTTCAACAAATGAGGTATGATTTCTAGAACTTTTGATAGTTTAATTTATTATGTTGAGAGTAACATTTTTATCAATCAAGAATCCTTTTTATCTATTCTTTGTTCAAATATTGATTCTCATAAAAGAGTTTTAAACCTTTTTCTACAAAGTTACCAACCATGTATTTTAATGGTATTAGAGCCCACCTAGATAACTAAAAACCACCCATGAAATCAAAGCCTAGTAAATAAATTTACATTGAAAAGAGTGCATCTATTTTAATAGCTATTCCCATTCTCATTTAAGGTCCACCAGCCAATCATTAATAGCTATTCCCATTTAAAATTATGAGTTATCCTAAAAATAGACTATAATATGATTGTAGATTAAACCAAAAAGGTGATTATCTGGCAGGCCAAAGTTTCAATTTACCAAATTTAAATTACTATACACAAGAGCAAGCTTGGGATTCTCTCAGATATTTTGATTGTACGACTAGAAGTATAAGACAGAGCTTATTAAATCACTATAAAGCTATAATAAATTATCTGTATACTCTACCAGAAAGTGTATCTCCAACCACTATAAACTTAATAAAAGATAGCATAGCATTATTAGAATTAACCTTTGAATACAAGGTATGGTTTCAACCAAATAAACCTTTAAACAAATCACAAATAACGTATTTCACAGACGAAGAGAATTAAAAAAATAAACTAAAAAATAAATTAAAAGCGAAGGGCATTTTCGTAAAATTAATGACAATTATATAAATTCGCTAGAGGTGAACAAACGAAACGCAGCGAAGCAGGCCCGTTGCCCACCCCTAGGCCATAGGGTGGTTTTCTTAAATTTTATTAATATAATCAACAAACAATATTTAGCACATATACCAACTAGATGTAACAGTAATGTAAGGTGGACTTGAGTGTCCACTTGAGCCTCAACTGTGGAGAAAACAATGTGTTACGTTGGAGCAAAAATTTGGGTATTACGGTATATCAAACAGAATGCCTGGGCTTCACATGTACAATCTAAACCTGCCATCGTTAATTTGTTGTTTGTTGCTCTATTTGTCAATAAAATGCCTCTGTGTAATTTTCCTCTATATACAGTATAATTTTTAAGTATCCATGTTTGCATTTAGTTATACTAGTCTGGACCCGTGCTTTGCACGGAGTATGTTCAAATAAACATTTTGTAAATATGTTATCGAAATAATAAACGAATAGTTATGGTAAACATGATTAATATTATAATTTAGAGGAGATAATGGAAAAACTCAATGAAAAAGTTAAGTGTACAAACACTTCGTGCATAACTAATGAGATTAATATTTGAAAACTATATAATTGTGAAAAAAGTCTATATAACTATGATGGAGACACTAGATAGTGAATTTGTTACAAAACATGCTAAATAGGGTGATGATAAGTCAATTTATGACGTTAACAACAAAAAGACCACATCCTCTTCTTGTTGGTGAGTAAAAATTTATGAAGTCGTTAATTCTCTAGTAAAGTTAGGTAGGAACTATTTTAAAGTCGGTTTAGTTTTAGTTTTGCATGTAACACAAATAAAATTTGTCTTTCAACGAAAATAATTTGAACATTATATTTATGCTATTATATAACTTTTTTGGCTATTTAAAGTGGTTCATGAGGGAGTGCTAATATAATTATGTATTCACAGTTTGTACATTTGGTTTTTAGGTCAACGTAATAGTTTCATGGGTTTTGATATAAACTTCCAATGCCCTTATATTGTCTTGCAAGAGAAGGGTTGAGTTCAAATTTGTGAGTTGAGATATTTCTTAGTTTGAAGTATTATGACGATTTGGGGCATTTTATTTTAAACGGTAAAAGAATAATTATAATTTTAGGTGTTTTATGAAGAGAATTTGATTATTGGATTTGTATGGTTTAAAAGAAAAAAAAATATTTTATTTTTTCTTATGCGTTAAACAAATTAGATTTTGGTCAATTTGTTTGAAACGTTAAAACATTAATTATACTTTTAAGATTTATATGAATTAAATATAATTATAAGATATGTATGCTTTAAAAGAAAAAGAAAAATATTTCGTTTATTTTCTTATGTTAAATAGATTATATTAAATGTGAAAGAAATTCAGCTTCACGGGCCTAATATGATGATCGTGTTTTATTTTTAATTTTTTTATATTTCACGTTTAACCCTTGCAGTATGCTATATTATGCTTACAATATGTAATTTTTTAGCACGATCCTTACATATATATGATCATAATTAATATTGACTATGTTATCAAATTCAAAGAGAAAGATAACAACGACGATAATGACAATGACGACAGCAACAACAATAGTGATAATGGAAATAATTATGAAAATCATATTTATATTTCCATTATCTCTAGTAATACATGCTCCATGTATATTTGCATAAAAAAAGACAAAATAATAATAATAATCATGGAAATCAAAAATGTTTATTATTTCTACACAAATGTGTGTATTATATTATGTGTTAATAATAAGGTGTCACACAAGGTTTTATGGCTTGTTCAGTAATTATAATTCAGTTTTCTTAAGTCAAAACTCCTAAAATATGAACTTATTCTATAATAATGAAATAATAAAAAAATTTATAACCATTATAATCTCCTAATCTCTCTTTGATAATTAGATGATCATAATTAATATTGACTATGTTATCAAATTCAAAGAGGAAGATAACATTGCCGATATCGACAATGATGACAACAACAACAATAGTAATAATGAAAATAATCATGAAAATCATATTTATTATTCTATTATCTCTAATAATACATGCTCAAATTTATATTTGTATTGAAAAATAAAAAATATTAATAATAATGATGGAAATCAAAAACGTTTTGGTCTGTTTGAGTCACAAAGGGCAATACAATATAATGAAGGAGGGGCGAATAGAACTTGAGACCTAATATGTCCAGTAAAGAGTACAATACAATGAGGGAGAGGGAAATCGAACCTGAGACCTAATGTACCCAGTGTTCAGTAAAGAGTACAATAAAATGAGGGAGGGGGAAATCGAACCTGAGACCTAATGTACCCAGCAAAAAGGGCGAGATTAGCGGTTATCAAGATAAATCCAGTGGCTGAGATTACCTAAGATTTTGATCAACGGTTGTAAAGTTTGGATTAATGAGAAGCTTGGATTGAAGGAGAGAAGTATTTTTAGACATCCACCCATTCTAGCATTTGTAAGATAAAGCTTATGACGATTTGGGGCATTTTATTTTAAACGGTAAAAGATTAATTATAATTTTAGGTGTTTTATGAATAGAATTTGATTATTGGATTTTTATGGTTTAAAAGGAAAAAAAAAATATTTTATTTTTTCTTATGCGTTAAATAGATTAGATTTTGGTCAATTTGTTTGAAACGTTAAAACATTAATTATACTTTAGAGGTTTATATGAATTAAATATAATTATAAGATATGTATGCTTTAAAAAAAAATCGTTTATTTTCTTGTGTTAAATAGATTATATTAAATTTGAAAGAAATTCAGCTTCACGGGCCTAATATGATGATCGTGTTTGGTTTTTAATTTTTTTATATTTCACGTTCAACCCTTCCAGTATGCTATATTATGCTTACAATATGTAATTTTTTAGCACAATCCTTACATATATATGATCATAATTAATATTGACTATGTTATCAAATTCAAAGAGAAAGATAACAACGACGATAATGACAATGACGACAACAACAACAATAGTGATAATGGAAATAATTATGGAAATCATATTTATATTTCCATTATCTCTAGTAATACATGCTCCATGTATATTTGCATCAAAAAAAGACAAAATAATAATAATAATCATGGAAATCAAAACTGTTTATTATTTCTACATAAATGTGTGTATTATATTATGTGTTAATAATAAAGTGTCATATAAAATTTTACGGCTTGTTCAGTAATTATAATTCAGTTTCCTTAAATTAAAACTCCTAAAATATGAACTTCTTCTATAATAATGAAATAATAAAAAAAATTATATCCATTATAATCTCCTAATCTCTCCTTGATAATTAGATGGCCATAATTAATATTGACTATGTTATCAAATTCAAATAGGAAGATAACATTGCCGATATCGACAATGATGACAACAACAACAATAGTAATAATGAAAATAATCATGAAAATCGTATTTATTATTCTATTATCTCTAATAATACATGTTCAAATTTATGTTTGTATTGAAAAATACAAAATATTAATAATAATGATGGAAATCAAAAACGTTTTGGTCCGTATGAGCCACAAAGGGCAATACAATATAATGAAGGAGGGGCGAATAGAACTTGAGACCTTATCTATCCAGTAAAGAGTACAATACAATGACGGTGGGGGGAATCGAACCTGAGACCTAATATACCCAGTGTTCAGTAAAGAGTACAATAAAATGAGGGAGGGGGGAATCGAACCTGAGACCTAATGTACCCAGTAAAAAGAGAGAGATTAGCGGTTATCAAGATAAATCCAGGGGCTGAGATTACCTAAGATTTTGATCAACGGTTGTAAAGCTTGGATTAATGAGAAGCTTGGATTGAGGGAGAAAAGCATTTTTAGGCATCCATCCATTCTAGCATTTGTAAGATAAAGATTTGTCAGATAAAGATTAGTATGTCAAAAAGAACAACTTTGTTAATTTCATGCAATTTAGAACAATTCAAACTAAGACTAACCTCCTTTTACGATGATATGTCACTGCAGCCATTAAAGCAAGATTTTGACATTGATCACCATCCACACTTTGTATCTGCGGAGATGTTGCCATTGCTAACAAATCACTTGATGAATTAATTCCTAAACTTGATGAACAATATAAATATGAGCACCAAGAAGAGAAATTTGCTTGGCTAAAAATTATATCAAAGCTGCTTGTGCACAATTGCTTGTCTATGTCCAACACATGTGCACAATTGTTTCACTAGAAAAAGAACAATTGCTTCACGTGACTCTCTCTGACTTGTTTATGCACAATTGTAGGTAATTAATTAAGAAAATAGCAACATGGATAAATATTCTCCTAATTTAATGCCATGATAAATTAGAGGGAATTGGAAATAGTTTACATTATTTAGGAAAGTTAATCAAAATCCCACGTCTTTTCCTATTTCTAATTTTTTTTTTTAAATCTTATAAAGTTGCCACCTTGGACGATATGTACATGTCACCACTAAGAGCACATACACCTAGGTGGATGGTATAGATTGCCTTCTCTTATGCATTGTAACAACCACTAATTAATTGAAATTAATTTTCATTAATTTTGGGGCATCAAGAGGGGTTGGTTTTGCACTATAAAAAGGGGTCATGGGTTGGAACACTCATTCACTCACTCAAGCATCTTCTCATTCTCATCTTCCATCTTTTATTTTCTTTAGAGAGTTGAGAGTATTTTGTAAGATAAAACCATTTAGGTTGAGGGGTTTGGAAGAAAATAAGCTTTGTTGGCTATTTTTGTCTTCTCTTCTCATCTCATTTGTGAGTCAAATTTGAGAGTGCTTACTTAGTTAGTTTGTAATTGAGTACAAAAGTTTGGACATAGGTAGGGAAATATACCAATTATCATGGTATTTTCACTAACTATGGTCGACTAAACTACTCATTTCTAGGATGAGGATGGATCCTTGATAATAATATTATTTTTGTTAATTTCTTTTGGGATAATTTTTGTCTCCTTGATTGCATAAGTTTGAGTGTAAACTTGATCTTAACCTACTTATGCCTTCTAATACTATTGTTTAATCACATTGGTTACAATAGTTTAATTTGCTATCTCAAATGAATGTCAGACCTTGTGGGCTAGTATGACATTATGCAAATGGACTTAAAATTATAATTGTTAAAATTCAATAATTTATGCTAGAAATTAGATGAGTTATACCTAAAAGAATAATTCATGCTAAACCACTAGATAAATAGTTTTATTTGATAATCATAATTCATCTTTTCAATTTGTAACTTAATCCCAGTAGCTTAGGTTGCACAAGAGACAAATCAAATCCCCATTTGAATTAACAATTCGATATTTGCATCAAAGGTGAAATCCGAAATCCTAGAACATTCTCTCATCTGAATTCTCTCTACTTGACACCTTTACTCTTCTTTTTGCTCCTTTAATTCATATCGATAATTATTAAACTCCTCATTCGAACTATTCTTTATAATTGGAAAAGTTGAATTAAAAATTACTATTGTTCCTTGATGGATCGACACCCCTATACTCACTTGTCTACAATTAACCTTCGCACTTGCAAGTAAAAAGGGTTTTAAAATAAAACATAAAATCTACATCAAGTCAAAGTCGGGACCGAATTAAGTCCAAATCCCCAAATTGCTAACCAAAACCTAATTAAAAAATTCCCAAATCACCATATCAAATCTCCTATATGTACAAATACCTCATATTTCATAACAAAATTAAAAAATTCAAGAAACGATGGGACCTTTTCAAGTGGAGCTTTCCTTTTTCCCTTGTCCTTCGCCATATTTGACGTTGTTGACGATATGGGGACCAAATTTGAACTCATTTTTCAACCACTCTTTCAACTATGCAGACAAGATTCTTTACACTAACTGATGTGGGCCTTTGCTTTGAAGTGGGGTAGCTAGGGTTTTTGAAGAGAGAGAAAGTTGATTGGGGAAGACAAAGAATGTCAAAGAGAGAAGCAAATGCAAACAGTATGGCCGGTGGGATAGGTTGGGAAATTATAGTTTTTTTCCTTTTTTTTAAAAGTAGCTGAACTCACACAACTTTGCAGCCAAATATAATATTTGCAAGGGTATTTTTGTCACAAATTTGGGTCACGTCAGTTTTCCGTCCAAAATCCAACTTTTATGGTCGGATTTGGACCTAAAAAAAAAAAAAACCTGGATGGGCCTAAAAATATTTATCCAAAATTGTTGGGTCAGATAAATATTTCCCCAAAACTCGATGGACACAAGAAAAAAATTTTCCACATTGGGCAGTAGCCTCCACGGTCAAACCGTGGCATGTGGCACGAATTGGTCAACATTAGTTGCTTGGCCTACTCCAATTTGCTGTGGTTGTCCTGTTGCGTACATGGGCATTTAAATGAAGGGTTTTATGTGGATGTTTCAAGTGCATTATTCAACCAATTTATGCACCATTATCATCTTCTTTATGAGTCTTTATTGGGTGATTTTTAGTGTCAACTCTTGGGTCATCTCCCTCAGTACAAGAGTTGCATTTGCGACTCTATAAATTAGGCATTGGTTTAGGCATTTTTGGTGGGCAAGTTGGTAGCATTTTAAGTGGCACTTAGAATTGCCTCTTGGCACCGCCCCTTGTGTGCTATATCCAATTTTTATTCCACATTTTTATTGAGAGTTAGTATAATAAATTTTTGTTCTAATTGATCTCTTCCTTGGGCGTTTGCCTTGAGATCTTTATCTTTCTTGTCGATCTCTTCCTTGGGCATTTGTTTTGGGATCCTTTTGTACTCAATCATATCATAGCGGTTTTTGTGCTGTTGTTGCCACCTGTGGTTTTCTCCCGATTTGGGTTTCTACATGACAATCATGTGGCTACCATTTATTTTTGATCTTGTTTTAATATTCTCGAATATCTATATCCTTTATCGCTTCCGTATTTACCTTCTTAAATTTTCAATTTTCAATTTTTCCTAATAAGTGGTACCAGAGCCGAAGTCATGGATCCAGATTTCGAGCATTTTGTTGAAGGATGTTTCTTGTCCATATTGAGAAGTCTATGTACAAGATCGTTTTTTATGCCGTTTTCACCCATTGCCAGAATTGGTCTAAGGGGGTGTTTGTTGGGTTTGTGTCCCAATTCTGCCTCAGCCCAATGGTTCAATGGCCAATAGTTTGTTTGGTCAGCCATTATGTTTGGTCACCTAATTTGATTACGTGGTCTCATGTTCAAGAGGTGGCTCATTTATTGATGACATATGCCAATTATGAGATACTATTTCATTGGCACAAAAGAAGGCTAGGCCCATCTTTCATTACTATCACCAATACCCAAATCTTTTACTTCCTGACACATTGGGCAGTAGCCTCCACAGTTAAACCGTGGAATATGGCACGGACCGTGGTCAACATTAGTCGCTTGACCTACTCCAATTTGCTGTAGTTTTCCGGCTGCTTACTTTGGCATTTAAATGAAGACTTTTATGTGGATGTTTCAAGTGCATTATTCAACTGATTGATGCACCATTATTGTCTTCTTTATGAATCTTTATTAGGTGATTTTATGACTCAGCTCTTACATCTTCTCCCTTGGTACAAGAATTACATTTGTGACTCTATAAATTGGGCATTGGTTTAGGCATTTTTGGTGGGCAAGTTGCTAGCATTTTAAGTGGCACTTAGGAGTGCCTCTTGGCACCGCCCCTTGTGGGCTATATCCAATTTCTATTCCACATTTTTATTGAGAATTTTGTTGTAATTGATCTCTTCTTTGGGCATTTGCTTTGAAATCTTTATCTTTCTTGTTAATCTCTTCCTTGGGCGCTTGTTCTGAGATTGTTTTGTACTCACTCATATTATAGTGAATTCTGTGCTGTTGTTACCGCCCATGGTTTTCTCCTATTTGAGCTTCCACGTAAAAATCATGTGCCTACCTTTTATTTTTTATCTTGCTTTAATATTCTCGAGTATCTATATTCTTTATCGCTTCCACCTCTACTAGCTCGAATTTTCAATTTTTAACTTTTCGTAGCAGTTACACTCCAGGAGGCTGCCTTAGCTTCAAAACATCAAGCGACAAAATTTAGACTTTGACTATAAGCCTGCTAATTCATATTGCCCTTGACTTTGCAAAAGGATTTCTTGGATAATTGCTTGAACTTGATGGGGTCTTGGTGATTGGAATGAACTTTTGATGGGGCCTCTCCATCAATTTCGTTCAAGAACTATAATTAGTTGCAATTTTGAGTGGGATTTTTTGTACATTGACTCCCATATGTCCTTCGCAAATCAGAAGGGATTATAAAGTCGAAAAAAAAATAAAAGTAATGATCACACTGTATGAGACTGCATCACATTATTTGCATGCAATAGGGCTCTGTTAAGCTCTTATTCAAAACCCTTTTTTGAAAAAAGAAAAAATTATCTCATAATATCTTGAGTCTCACCAAGGGAAAACATTCAATTTCCTTCTTTAAATAGTGGCCATGTAAGCTACAAGCACATTGACAATCCATATCGCAAAATTCCCCCCTAATTAGTTATTGGATTGGTTACCAGTGACAAAATGGAACTTAGACTATCGTTTCAATAGATCTAGCACTGAAGCCTATGATTATGATCATGTTAGATAGTGTTTGATTAGGGAAAATAATTTTCCTAAAAAATAGTTTTCTAATTTTCCATTCTCTAATGAAGTAAAAGATGGAAAACTATTTAAGTAAAATAATTGTCACTCCAGTGAAATATATATATATATATATATATATATATATAGAGAGAGAGAGAGAGA
>JACYFF010031956.1:38452118-38465967 GCA_017589665.1 Selenicereus undatus | reverse complement strand
TGTGTGTGTGTGTGTGTGTGTGTGTGTGTATATATATATATATATATATATATATATATATATATAGAGAGAGAGAGAGAGAGAGAGAGAGAGAGAGAGGAGAAAAGAAGTTTATTTTCATTTTCCTACTTACTTCATGATGTGGTCAGTCGAAATTAAGGAGTGAAATCCAACTTCAATGGCTTTGATCAAAATTTAACTATCCAATGTGAAAGATTAAAAGAACCTCAAACCTAAACTTTGTGCTTAAAATTCTTTCAATTGGTTAAATTTATCCCTCCACGATAACAATTCAATTAACATTTTTGGCTACCAATACAATTCAATTGGCATTTTCCGCCACTAAAAACAACTCAAGGACCTGGATTGACATTTGATTAAAAGAAAATCAAATCCAAATTTTGAGTTCAAGATTCCTTTAGTTGGTTACCATTTATCTCCACTATTAACATTCTCTTTTTTCATCGAAAATGATTTATCTTGCACCAAATGAATGAAAATTTGATATAAATTTTCCTTAGAAAAACATTTCCCATGGAAAATAGTTTTCTCAACCAAACACTAACTTAATCTACCATTCTATTGACTTTCTAAGATACACTTCAAACAATGACACAATGATACTTGCTAAGAAACTCTAATAAGGTGATGTTTGGTCCAATTACGCCAGATGGAATGGAATCATAAGTGAAATCAATAGGCATGGTTCCTCATTCCATTTTGTTTTCAATTCAATTTAGGTATGAGTTTTGTGTATGGTTAATTCTCATGTTTCTTGTTTGGTATATTCAAAATATGGGTAAAAGTGATACCTAATGATATGGACTTTCATAAACCACATGGTAACACTGGCTTCACTAATTCATACCTTGCGGGTTGACTAAGCCATGTGGAATGTGAAAATTAGATCATAGTACTTAACGCACAGTGGTTGCTGCTCCTAGGCTTCAGTTTTAATAACAAATTGATTTTTATTGCTAAGTACATCAATTGCTTTCTGGTGTCGCGTTGGTCAACAATGGGCCATTTGTGTCCTGCAGCTTGGTATGCAATGTGTTAGAAGTTAAAATATCCTCATTGGGTCATTAAATTTTACTTGCTTCAATTTTTTTGCTCTTTTATTTAACTTTACCCCTCGAAGAATATAATTTCTTTTATTTTCATATGATATGATTATAATTTCCTTCACTTAGGATTTTTATTTAAAAAATTCACCCTCACTTTTCTATATTTGCTTTTCTTACATGCTCGCAATCAGCCCCCCAAGTTATTATTTGAAAACTTTGTAGTCTTCATTGAAAAGGAAAATATTACCAAAATTATACCAAAATTGATTTTTTTTTTCAACTATCATAGTTGACAAATCAAGGCCATTGAAATGAGTGAAGCAAATTTAATCCGTTGAATGAAGTGACTTATGACTTATAATTATAAAAAAAAAAAGAGACAAAAACTAACTAATTACAAGAGAAATTTAGTCCCCACCTCCATTTCCATTTTCTCCACTTCTTGAATCTCCTTCTAATCTTTGTCTTCATCATCAAACCCATGTGCGTAACAAAGATCAATTGCATTCATCATGGGCAACTCCTAGACAACCACATTTCCCTCCAAGTTTAGAGCATCACGGTCGTTGCTGATTTGAGAAAAGAGAGTCCTACCCCACCCCTCTAGGGTGTAGACTAAAATAGAGCATAACGATTTCCCGATCCATAAGCGATATATGATTTTTGACAAAAATACAAATCATGAGAAGTGGAAAATTATGTTATTCATTACACAAACAATTGTTCGAGAAGCATCTATACAAATTCCATATGACAATCCATTAAACAGAAAACATAACACAGCAAAGAATATGAAGAGATGGGCTCCTAGTCAGATCATTTTCAACTCGTCTTCACTTTCTTGATTAGAAAGGTCAAATGAACAAGACGCATGCGCTTATAATCTCTGCTTAATTTTTGCACTCTTTTAAATTTTCATCCATTAAGGCTCTTATTTTGATAAGGTAACTACAAATTATACACCTCCTATATCTCTAGATTATATTCACTAGGATTTATTTAGTTTCCATATCTTATAAAATTCTTTAACTTCAAGGAAAAGTCATGGCTAGGGCCACTAGAGCTAGTGCGAAGCCAAGGATATTTTCATGTATTGAAACCCTTGATTGTATTCAATTGAAGCATCAGACAATAATCAAAATCATATGATGATTTCTTTGTTTCAAATTTCTATCTTTATTTAAATGTTGACATGGTATCAGAGCCATGAGTGGTGGCAAAAAAAAATTCATGATTGATAATCAATCACCATATTTTCTACATTTTTCTGAGGGACCGGGTGTGGCTATCACAACCGTTATATTCAACAGGAAAAACTATGATTTACGGCAAAAGGCGGTAAGAACCGCATTGAAAGCCAAAAATAAACTAGGGTTCATAGATGGAACCCTAGAAAGACCTAAATTAAAAGATGGAGATGACCCAAGCTAACTCAACACTTGGGAGATGGCCAACCCATGATCTGTTCATGGATTCTAAATGTTGTTGATCCTAAGCTACATATCAGTGTGGCATATGTGGAAACAACATTGGATATGTGGGTAAACTTACGAAAGAGATATGCGGTGGCCAATGCTCCCAAAATACATTAATTAAAGACAGATCTTGCAGCTTGTAAACCAGGTGGACTCAAAGTGGTGAAGTTCTATTCAAAACTAATGAGAATGTGGAGTGAGCTAGAAAATCTACGCAAAGATGCAAAATTGCACTTGCAGCAAGTGTGAGTGCAGGAACAAGATTGTCAAGATGATTGAGGAGGAGAAAACGCACCAATTTTTAATGGGCTTGGATGATGAATCCTTTTCAACCATTCGAAGTCAAGTACTTGCTTGCGACCCGCTACCTTCCCTTGATACTATCTTCAACATGGTCCAATAAGAAGAACATCACAAAAGGGTCATGTTGGGAAGAGATTAGCGTGGCGACTTGATGATGGCCTTCACTACAAGGGGAAAATCAGGAACTAGTGAGAAGCCAACGTGTCGACGTTGTGGAAAATACGGACATGATGAGGTAGGATGCTTTGAGATTATAGGATACCTAGCCAGCTAGGGTGCTCATTGGACGTGGACCTCGAGGTAGATGAGGTGGACGTGCTTACGGTGGACGAAAGGGCATGTTGCTAGACGAGAAGCCCAGTATGCTGCAGCAGCCCAAACTGAGCCGGCAACAACTAGCACAGCAACGACTGAGGCAGTAGCTTTAGTCTCTATCCCGGAACTCTCTGCTGAGCAAGTGCAGAAACTTCTAAGTCCCATTCATACACCAAAGGGAAGTTAGGAAAAGCTCTCAAGTACAATTCTATGGTTGATTGATAATGGCGCTTCATGCCACATGACTAGTAACTTGAAAATTATGTTGGAAGCTAAGAAAATTCAGCCCATTCCGATCAGACTACCAAACGGTTCTATAACCGTGGCTAACAAGAAGGCTCAGTTGCCTTGAGGAAGAATGTGAAATTGAATAAAGTTCTTTAGGTCCCAAATTTAGATTACAATCTTGTATTGGTTACAAATTCAACAAAAGACTTGAATTGTACTGTGACTTTTTGTGATGATTTTTGCATTTTGCAGGACAATGCTTCGAGGAGTCTGATTAGAGTGAGTGAGCAAAGAGATGGGGTTTATTATTACAAGGAGGCACGGATAGTCAAGGATCAAGTCAACGTCATGATTTCAAGAGATTTATGGCACAACCACATGGAGAACCCTTCTAGTGAAGTTTTATCAACTCTTCTCAAATCAGCAGGAATTTCTACTACACTTAAAAACAGTGAGCATGGTGTGTGTGATGCTTGTTTGTGTGCAAAGAAAAGTATAACTTAATTTTTTGCTAGTGAGAATAAAGCAAACAATTTATTTGACCTTGTGCATTGTGATATTTAGGGACCATACAGAGTTCCTTCCTTCTATGGAACACATTATTTCTTAACTATTGTGGATGATGCAAGTAGAGGCGTATGGGTGTACCTAATGAAAGATAACAGTGAGGCCGGGCACTTACTTAGAGGTTTCACGGCTATGGCCCAAACTCAGTTTGAAAAAGGGGTAAAAGTGGTAAGGAGTGATAATGGATCCGAATTCAAGTCTGAACCTATGTTAAATTTCTACTTTGACAATGGCATTGTTCATCAAACCAGTTACGTTGATACTCCTCAACAAAATGGATGAGTGGAATGCAAACACCGTTACATCTTGAATGTGGTAAGAGCATTATGGTTTCAAGCAAACTTACCACTAGACTTTTGGGGAGAGCGTGTGCTTACGGTAACACATTTGATAGTAAAAATCCCAATAAAGTCTTGGATGGAAAAACATCTTATGAAGTGTTGTTTGGTCAACAACCGTCTTATGACCATATTAAAGCATTTGGGAGTTTATGTTCTGCAAAAAATTGGTTTAACGACAAATTCATGTCTCGGAGTCGGAAGTGCCTATTTGTCGAGTACCCATTTTGACAAAAGTGGTGGAAACTATACGACTTGGAAACTCAAGAATTTTTTGTGAGTCAAGGCGTGGTTTTCTACGAGGATGTTTTCCTATTTAGTACTTCCAAACCGGATTCACAAGCAGAACAACAACAAAGACATATAAGGGGCAACCACTGGGCTGAGGAGCTTCAAGATACAGCAACTCAGTAGCCCACTGAAACGCTGAGCCCAACTCAGATAAGAGATACACATGAGGTCAGGGGGAGTCCATCCATGGAAAGAGAAACTCTTGTGGGCTGCAAGATCAGCAGCGAATTTGGGCCAAACCTTGAAAGCAGCCCAAGCGCCCCACTATCTCGCCTAGAGAAGACTGCGAACCCTTGCCTAGGCTTGAGCCTGGAATGGACTGTGATACTCAGCAATCGACCATGCTCACCGAGGCCTAGCAGCAACCCATGCTCACCGAGGCCAGCAGCAACCCGAGTTGTCATTCTTCCCAGCACAAGCCCACGATGACTTGGGCCTCCAAAACCGACGCGAACAAAGAACTAGAAAATAACATAATCACTTGGACAAGTTCATCTGCTACAGTGCCAGAACCCAGGACCCCATCTCTCTTGTTCATCCCCTTCAGAAAGACTCCTCAATTATGCAATATCCTTTAACTAATTGTATCACATGTACTAAATTTTCTCCTTCTCATCAAGATTTCTTAGTGGCTATCACCAAAATCATTGAGTCCAAACATTATTATGACGCTGTGAGACAACCCGAATGGCGGGAAGCCATGATCACGGAAATAAGAGCATTGGAGGCCAACTAGACTTGGGTGATCAAAGATTTACCTCCTCAAAAGAAACCAATCAGTTGCAAGTGGATCTATAGAGTGAAATATAATTCTGATGGCACCATTCAACGTTACAAGGCTTGTCTGGACATTTGTGATCATCATCAAGTTGAAGGCTTTGATTATAACATAACTTTTGCTACTGTGGCCAAGATGACTAGCATGCGTTGCTTCTTAGCTGTTGCAATTGCAAAAGGTTGGGCTTTACATCAAATAGATGTCCATAACACCTTCTACACGGCGATCTAAAAGAAGATTTGTATATGAAAATGCCTCCTGGGTTTACATATAGTGACAAAGCCAAGGTGTGTAAACTATAGAAATTCCCTTATGGTCTTCAACAAGCTCAACTCCAATGGTTTGCTAAGCTCTCATCAAAATTATTTGAGTAAGGTTTTGTTCGATCCTATGCGGATTGCTCATTGTTTATCTATCAACAAGGAACTACGTTGATGGCATTATTAGTTTACGTCGATGATATTGTAATTGCTGCAAATAATGTCGAGGCATGCGACAAGTTTAAGGCCTATTTGAATGCATGTTTCAGCATAAAGGATCTTGGACCTTTAAAATATTTTTTAGGGATTCAAGTGGCGCGTGGACCATAAGGCCTTTTTCTTTGCTAGCAAAAGTATGCTTTGGAAACTATTGATGAGTGTGGCTTATTAGGGACCAAACTAGCAAAATTTCCAATAGAGGAGAATCATAAACTAGCCTTGGCCTTAGGAAGACTCTTCAATGATGCTACTAGATATCGATGCCTTGTGGGATGCCTTATTTATCTTACCATCACACATCCAGACCTCATCTATGTTGTTCATATTTTATCTCAATTCATGCAGTGCCCCAAAGAAGAGGACATGAATGTAGCTAGACGAGTGTTCCGCTATCTAAAAGGTTCTGCTAGATGTGGAATACTTCTCTCAACAGAGAATGACTTGCAACTACATGGATTTTGTGATTCTGATTGGGGGACATTTCATCTCTCTCGAAGGTCCCTAACTGGCTATTTTGCTATGCTTGGGGCCTCTCCTATTTCCTGGAAAACCAAGAAACAGGCAACTGTTTCCAGGTCCTTAGCAGAAGTTGAGTACAGATCAATGGCCATGGAAGTGAGCTGGTGTGGATAAGATTCTTTTTGGCATTTTTAGGCGTATTTCATGCAAAAGTAATGAAGCTCTCCATATTGCAAAGAATCCAGTTTTACATGAACGCACGAAGCATATAGAACTCGACTGTCATTTCTTGTGTGAGAAACTTGAAGTCGATTTGTTGGAATTTTCCTACATTAGAACACAACATCAACCAACAGATATTTTTACTAAAGCCCTTGGAAAGAAGTAGTTTCTGTACCTCCGAGACAAGTTAGGGCTATTGGACCTCCATGCTCCAACTTAAGGGGGAGTGATAAGGAAACGACAAATTATATTCACTAGGATTTATTTAGTTTCCATATCTTATAAAATTCTTTAACTTCAAGGAAAAGTCACTACTAGGGTAGCTAGGGCTAATGCAAAGCCAAGGATATTTCCATGTATTTAAACCCTTGATTATATTCAATTGAAGCATAAGAGAATAATCAAAATCATATGATGATTTCTTTGTTCCACATTTGTATCTTTATTTAAATTTTGACATATTTCTAAGTCACATTGCATTTCCAGGTTGAAAAAGAAAAATGGTTCCATTTTCCTTGAACTCAATGGGTTCAAGAAAACAGTGGTCTACTTTATTCAGTTTACAGATGAATAGTATCAAGTTACGTTTCTGCCAAATTTTTTAGGGGTTCTAGGAGAAGAGTTTGCTAGTAAGCCATGATTATTTTAGACACTCCACAATTTTGAGTATAGAAAAGGCTAAAAATTAAGGTGATGATTATCTGGTGAATAATTTGCTCAAAAGTCCTTATTCTATACATTTCATATCTTTGACTAGAAGAAAAGCTAAAAAGTTATTGCTATGAGAGGCAAGAGCAAAATCAGAGAGTCATGGTGATATACAGAGGAAAAGAGAAAAATAGAGATGGAACCTGGCTGACATATGACGAGAGTGGTGGGGGGGAGCATTTGCGTGGGTAACTAGTAACGACAAGTGACCATTAATTAAACCAATGGCTGCGATCTCATTGACCAAAATCAACGGTTTGGAGAAGAATCATATATCATATATCATATATATAATATAAAACTGAATAGATTGAATAGATTGATAGTTTTTTTGACAAGTGGCAAGTTTCTATTGGTTATCTTCTATTAATTATCTTACATTTACATCAATACTATATGATTTTTTTCTTTATTCAATTAATTAATACTTATAAATTTAACATAGTGATGTCACTAAATATTGATTTAAATAATTAATAATGGTTATATTTTATTATGCATATTCAAGTATCAATATTAAATTATTGGTTCTTTATTCAATTAGTTTAACGGTTATAAATTTAAAATAAAGTATGATTAAAAACATAAACAATAATTTTAATTATGATAAAGTAATGGAGCCACCCATAATAAGTTGAATGGCTTAATATTTCAATTCTCATCATTCAGTATCCAAATATATTAATAAGCTTGAACAGGCATCCCCCTACCCCATAGGCCAAATGACATTAAACATATGCCAAGTATCAAAGAATTTTTTTTTTAATAGTTAAGAACTCCAATAATATATGTGGACAACTCTTCTAAGTCAAATGTCAATTGAGGAGTTATTAAGTATCAAAATTATAAATAATTTTAGTTGTTACAAATTTCAAGTAAAAGATTAACGTAATCTAAGGATCTTCTTGACTCTTGCAGTTTTTGGTTAAGCAAAGATTACTATAATTTTTTGTCATATTTAATTCAATGACATATATGTTTTCTTTTTTTATGCAAAAGCAACATTCTTATTTCTATCATTCTCAAAATTTACACACAATTGTATAATCTTTCTTCCTTTTTTATTTTTTTTTGAAAAACTAAATTCGAGACTTACATTTGTGAAGTGTTGTTAGTAAATATTAGAAGAATGAAAAGTCATTAGTACAAACATGGTACTGATTGATGCATGTAAAGGTATAACTGCTCTTTTCTTTTCCTGGGAGCAATGAAGGGTAGCCCGGTGCACAAGCACCCCGCGTTCACATAGAGTTCGGGGAAGGGCCGCACCCAAGGGATGAATTGTAGACAGTCTAACCTGACTTTGTCAGTTGCTGATTCTACGGCTCGAACCCGTGATCTTTTGATCACACGGAGACAACCTTACCGTTGCTCCAAGGCTCGAACCTGGGAGCAATGAATTGAAATTATTTCTATTTCTTAAATAATAATAAGTCAAACTATTTACTATTTCTTCTGATAGTAATATGTTTTTATTTTTCTTTTGTAGTTGTAGTCCAATTATGTCCATGTAGTGATCAAAGTTAGTTTAATTTTTAAATTCCAAGCTAAGTTTGTAGAAGATTTTATTGATATTTTAATAACTTCAAAGTCCAAAAGCATGCAAACATTCAGGGAAAAAAATAATAAGACTATAAAACTTCAACATATGCCCATGCGAAGTACGGGATGCACACTAGTTAATTATGATAATTGAAAATTTTTCAATTATCAAAAAACCTTCCAAAACATTATGGGTTTTTGTGTGGATGTTAACTACCTATTCATGATGGGCCACAAGCAATATTATTTATACATGAAATTATTAGAAGATTATTATTTCTTTGGCTTCTCTCAAAAAGATTATCATCCCTTCTTTCAACAACCAAAAAAAAAAAAGATTATCATCTCTTCTTTTTTTCTTTCTTATAAAAAGTTGTATGGGAACCTACAACTATGTGCGTTCATAACATACTCATAAATGAGAACCACCATGATCAAATGCTTGTGACATTAGTGAGGTTCTAAATGATAAAATGACAAAATGTTGCTTTGTATAAATGAAGAGTCTTTTCGGAAGTTATGTACACTAATGTCATGAACCTTTTCAGTTTGATTTTTCAAAAGAATATCATGAATGGTCTGCACCAACCAAAAAAAGAAAAGAAAAGAATATCATGAATGACTATGAGCACTTGTCTATGAGACCAACTATGCATCCCTGTAAAAAAATCATGATGAATATGTGATTTTACTTTATGCACATTTATCTGACACTTACGAGCATGCAACTATTAGGTTATGAGCATTCATAATTTTTTAGGGTTTTTTTTTTGGGTCATAAACATACTTACGTACAGGCACTGATCAATGAGCATTTACTTATCTACGTACAAACCAAATATGCATCCCTCTGAAAAAATTATGAATACATGATTTCAGTTAATGAGAATTTGTTTTTCACTTTATGAGAATTCAGCTATTACATTATGAGTTTTTATAATTGATGGATTTTTTATTTTTTTTGGTCATAAGCATATATACAACCACTAATTAATTAGCATTTACTCATCCATGAAACCAATTATGCATCCATCTAAAAAAATCATGATAAATATATAATTTTAGTTTATAAGCATTTATCTGTTACTTTCTGAGCATGCAACCATTAGATTATGAGCATTTATAATTTATGAGTATTTATATTCTTTTTGGTCATAAAGATGTGTATAACCAGTAATTAATGACCACTTACTTATCTACGAAGCTAAATATGTAACCCTCTAAAAAAAATGACGACTACATGGTTCTAGTTTATGAGCATTTATCTTTCAGTTTATAAATTTAACCATTAATTAGACTATGAGCACTTATGATTTATGAGGGATTTTTTTGTTGGTGTTGTTATAAGCAGGTATACAACGACATTACTAACATTACTTATATATGACACTAATCATTATGTATCCTCTAAAAAGATCATGATGAATATATGATTTTAGTTTATAAGCATTTATCTACTCTATGGAGATTCGATTATTAGATTATCAACATTTGTAGTTTTAAAATATGAATATCATCCTTCAAAAAATGAGCGTATAATTATCAACTTATATGTAAACATTTTTAAAACTATCCTTGAGTTAGTTGGGAATACTTTTTTTAACGCCAAATTATGATTACTTGGTTGATACTAAAACCAAACGTAAATAATACGTCATAGAATAGTTAAAAGCAAGAACTAACTACAATGAATATGAAAATGAAAAACAAAAAAAAAAACCAATAAATTCTTCTGCGGGCTTTCCATAGCTGTTGACGTAGCAATAACTGGGAGCACAATACTAGATGATCCCGGGCGCATAATCTAATACTGATGTGGAATGTGATTCTTGAGGGGAGAGGGAGCCATTAACCAAATATAAGATATGTGAATAAGTGATTTTATTCCCATACCTTGACTCAAAAAATGGTCAAACGAACGCCACCTAAATATCTTGGACAAAGTTATATAAGAGTTAAATCCTTACGGCCAAAATACACATGGATGCTTTTTCCTGCAATTCTCAAATAACAAAATTACTCAATTACATGAATTTTAGTTAACTATAAGATTCCAGTTGATTTATCTGCAAAGATCAATATACATTCTTGTGAACGTTTGATCACTTTAGCTCGTCCTGGCATGGGTAGATTAATTACCGTACTTGCCTCGACAGGGTAGATTAATGACATTCGACCAACCGACCGGTCAAATTGAGTGGTACTTTTGGATATGATATTTGTTAAAGTAATGAGATGTCCCCGCTTGGAAGCAAATTGAAGCTCGCCCACAATGCAGTGGTCCATCTGATTGATTCCTCCCTTCTCATGCACCAATCATGATCCTCCAAGTAGAGGGGTCATATAGGTTTCCACTCTTATCCTCGTAATCACTCATTTTGACAAAAAGACAACCCCTAGTATATTTCCAATTTGCAGGCCCTGATCAAACTCATGAATCAAATCTAACAAATATAATCATGTATTAGATGTTGATACTAAGTAACCATCATACGGTGACTCACATGAGGAATCTTACTAATATTTTTTTTTAACAATGGTAAAGGGTAATGTTAGTCGTCTCTTCTCATCAGAGTACACCCAATTACATCATTATAAAGTGAGGATCAAAGGAGGGGTGAGAAACATATATCAGAAGTGAATGAACAAGTAATAGAGTGTCCGAATTTTGATAGTCAATCTACTACCATATTGGCTTCCCGAAAAATATGGTTGATTTGAACTTGAGTACCTTGGTTAGTCCAATGTGGACATCTTTAATGATGTTGACAATCTTCCATGGAATGTTGATGGTGTTCTTTAGGGCCTGTATAGTATAACTATTTGGTTGTCGCCTTCAATGCAGATTTTATCAAATCCATCATCAATTGCTGCACTCACGCCGTCTCTGAGTGCTCTTGCTTCAGCCACTTAAATTGAAGTTTGGCCATAATATGCTGCTCCTGATGGAATCCCCTCAAGCCAAGATATAGATGAAGCTCCTATAAGTCCAACAAGGTTCAATTCTACCTCCAAAGTCCAAGCCAAGACTCACATTGTGCTAAGGAGTCAAGAAGGTCTCGGGTTCCATGACCATAATGTACCCGGCTTTGTACAAAAACACAGCTGATCAGCGACGAAAATACCGACGGAAAAGGTGCCTTTTTCCGACGGGAAAAGGACATTTCAACGGAAAATATCACGGAAAACGTCACGTCGGGATTCTGCTCGTCACAAAATTATTTCCGACGGACTCCAACGGCATGCGACGGGAATTCCGACGGAAATATTCTGTCGGACCACCCATCGGACAACCTTGCGCGAATTGGGGGAAAGGGGAGGGAATTTCCTTTTTTTTGAAAAAAAAATTTTAAAAAAAAATTGAGATTCCGAAAAAAAAAATTTGTAGGAAATTTTGCTTAGAAACCAAAAAAAAAACATTTCACAAAATTAATACGCACGTAATAATATAATTACCAAATATGAAATTTTATATATATCTGTCAAAAGAAACATGCTGAATTAAATATTAATTACGATATACGACATTGTTTTAAATGTACGCGAATTACTAAACTATTCAGAGTCGGATAAATTTGTGGGATCATCATCGTTGTCATTTTCGGAGTCCTCTTCATCGTCGGGATTCAAGTTGATCTGGTTGGAGGAGCCTGCACTTTGACCTTTGAAAAATCTTAAAACTTTTTTCAGCATACGCTCTGTCTTCCCCTGTTTCTTGGCTATTTGAGTTATAGCCTCTGCTTGCTTAGTTATGCTCTCATTGAGGAGTTGTGCTTGCTGTCTTGGATCAAAATCCTCAGCTGATGAGTGACGTGTAGCTGCAATAGTAGCTGTTTTGTTCAACTTGACCCCCTCCGAGCCAAAACGGTAAACACGGCCTTTCTTGTCGAGATTTTCTTTAATCCAAAACTCCTCTTGGTTCATAGGTGGCAGTTGAGAGCTCCCTTGAGTTGCAGCTTGGAAGTACTCCTGTCATTTGTTCTGATGATCCTCCTGAAAATTATAAAAAATAAAACTATTTTATACCAACGCTACAATTGTAACATATGAATTATCTCTAAATAGAATGTGTGAAACATACATATTTTTTGGCAGATTTTTTATCCACAAAAGTTATGTCTTTTACCTTGCAGTGAGTGTCCTTGAACAATTTCTCACACGTGGGCTCCCTACCTAATGTTTGGGCCTGAAAAAAAAAGTAAATCGCAATTAAATATAAACAAGAATGATCTACGAGGACCTCAATCCATACCATGCTTTATATATAAGAAATACATTTATTAATAATCAAATTTCTTACCAAACGCCTTTTCCTTTCACTAATCGGAATTGAGCCACATGTATGTAACGAATGACCAAAACCTTCAACATCACTCAATCTATTCTTTTTATTTTGTTGACTCAATTTCTTGAAGTTGTCATTGTCACTCCAATGTTTAACCATATCATTCCAAACACTAGGCGATAACCACTTCGGTTTTTTGCTGTACTTCATGGCGTATCCTAGAATGTCCCTGAGTCGAGTGGCACCTCTGTACTCAAAGTTACGCCGTATCTGAGTTTCGTTGTCTGGATGCCAGTAGTAGTATTTCTGCGGCAAAATTGAAGTATATATATATTAGTAATTAAACATTCCAAACAATCCAATTACGACTTTCAAATTCATTGTACAGATAATCATGAACCTTGAACTCATTGAACCAAATGTCTCTCTGAGATTGTGGAATTTCCCGCCACATGGTCCAAGGACGTGGGTACTTACCTGCAAAGCTTTCGACTATTTTCTGAATTACTCCCTGATATGGAACAAAACTAAGAACACAAAAAGAATTGGTTAGCAATAAAGATTGTATGTGTCAAAAGAATATGAGAAGTGAAGAAGTTACAAACTTCATAATAAACTTACGTGTCACCATCAGGTTGTAAATATATCTTATTGTTGGTGCTCGCTGTGTCACTTTCAGGTGCAGGACTGTGTCTATCTCTTCCTCCCCGTTCATTGCGGACCCCTTCGTTGTGCACTGAGTGACTTGGCATTCTAGGTTGCCCCATAAACTGATTACTGTTGAAATGCGGA
>JACYFF010031956.1:38341147-38417370 GCA_017589665.1 Selenicereus undatus | reverse complement strand
AACAACAACAACAACAACAACAACAACAACAACAACAACAACAACAACAATAGACAAATAAAATGCATAGAGTAATTGTCCAAAGCATGAAAAATATTTTTAAGAAAAGAAAAGGAATAAATAGATCATACGATCCCGTAAATAAAAAAATTTACTTTGTTAAGAGTTAAAACCGATAATTTCTTATGTGCTTCCGAAAGCACATGCTCTTATTATCTACATGTATATATTTTTTACGTCTATATTTATCATATATTAGTTTTTTAATATATATTTACATATGTGGCGCCTGAGGGTATATGCTCTCAAGAGTATAACGTAAGTATTGGTTAAACCATGCTGACACATATGTAGATGGCAACATATATGGTTACATGGCTTTCTTTCCTACATAATTATGCCACTTAATATTTTGGACAGGTCATGTCATCATCTGTGTAAATAAATGAAAAGAGTTAAATTAGTAAAAAGGGTATTTATTAGGAAAAATCAAAGTAGTATGCTAAATTATTAACCTACCTTGTGCTCAAGTCAAATATTGGTGGGAGTTTGGTGAACCACCTTTGTGACAATGTTGGCAAGAGTTGGTGAACTATATTCTCCCCTTCTTTTCCTATATATATGCATGGGAGAGGGAGGCTTTTTTCGAGCCAAGAAAATTCAGCGTAAATACACATAAGGCAAAGGGAAAAATCAACTCTAGTATCCTCCTTTACATGCCTAAATCACTAATAAATTAGTCCACAAAATTAGCCTTAAATACATAGCCTTAAATGCTTAATATAAACATCTTTGGGCACTGATTCAAATACTCCATGTTAACTGCTAGATAGTGCACCTGGTGTGGTTAACATTGTGTCAATCCTGGGGAATGGCCGCCCGTATGAAGTTTGCGCCTTAGCTTCAGTGAAATCGTTCTTAGATTGTTGAAAAATATAGTTTTGGGCGGTGTTACGTACAATCACAATCACTAAATATAATTTACGAAAGGATATCAATCGAACCACTGGGTTTTGAATTGAATCGATCAACTTAAAGTGTACCTGAAATTGTCAAGTAACGAGATTAGTAATAACAAAAGTAATAATCGAAATTAATTTATAGATCAAACTATGTTGTGACTTAGCCACTGATAAACCATAGTGTAACATGAGCAGTCATCAACAAATATTATATAATACTTTTTACCGCCTCTACTCATATGGTTCTTAAAGTCTCCCAGGTCGCTGTGAATAAGCTCAAGCAACTCAGTTTGTCTTTCTATGGATTTAAACGGTTTCTTATGAAACTTAGCTTCAATACATACTTCACATTTAGAAAAATTCATATTAGACAATTTAGGAATCAAGTCAAGATGCTTAAGCCTTTCAATAAAGTCAACATTTACATGCCCTAATCTAGCATGCCATAAATCAAGTGATTCTACAGTGTAAGTAGAAGAGGTACTAGCCATTTTATTCATATTTTCGGAAATTGTGTCAAGTACATTTAGGCCATTATTACAGCAAAAATCATTTCCTACAAATTCACCATTGTGGGTCATGACTAAATGGTCAGAAACAAAGGCTAATCTTAGACTCGCTTTTATGAGGAAGCTACCAGATATGAGGTTTCTATGCATTTCAAGGACATGCATCACATTAGTAAGAGTAAGTAATTTTCCAGAAGTGAGTTTTAAAGTAATCTTCCCTTTTTCGATGACAGAGGCAAACAGACACCATAGTATCCTAGTGCGCCAAGATTTAAAATTTGCTCTGAAATGCCATCGGGGGTCATCAAGTGATCTAGACTAAAATCGGACAAACAGAAGAATTAAAAGGTTTACAAGTGACAAATGTGGCGAAATATGACCCCACAAGTATTAAAAATTATTGTGACGCTAATAGAATTATTCATGAACGGATTGCCCCTTATACTCCAGAACAAAATGGTCAGCAGAAAGGAAAAATAGAACCTTAAAAATAAGATGAACGCTATGTTAATTGGTTTTGGGCTTCTTGATAATATGTGGGGTGAGGGGAGGCAATTTTATCTGCATTTCATGTATTAAATTGTGTGTCTCATAAGAAATTTGATAAGACCTCATATGAATTATGAAAAGGGCATCCTCCTAACTTGAATTACTTGAAAGTGTGGGGGTGTTTAGCTAAAATGGGATTGCCTGAATTTAAAAGGGAGAAAATTGGTCTTGAACCATTGATGCATTATTTATTGGATATGCATATAAAAGTGTTGCATACCAATTTATTACTAAAGGTGCAAATTACTCATATATGCATAGTAATACTATTGAAGCTAGAGATGCTGAATTCTTTGAAAATATATTTCCTATGAAAATTGCATCACATCCCTCACGAAGTTTCTATGAAAGACATGTATGTTCATTTGGCGTAGAACTAAGAAGAAGTAAAAGAATCAGGAAAGAAACTGATTTTGGTCCTGATTTCATTGTTTCATTTCTAGTTGAATATGGCATGTTAAATGAGGAATTTATTTTTGCATATATTATTGAAGAAGATTCCAAAACATATGAAGAAGCCATGAAATCTATTAATGTTATTTTCTAGAAAGAAGCTATCAATAGCGAACTTGATTCCATATTAAGTAATCATACACGGTTATTGACTAACCTTCTCGAGGTTGTAAACCTTTAGGTGTAAATGGGTATTCAAGAAAAAGCTAAAGGCTGATGGATCTATCGATAAACATAAAGCTTGCTTGGTGGTGAAAGGATTTAATCAGCGGAAAGAAATTGATTATTTTGATACATATGCTTTTGTGTCTAAAATAGTCACCATTAGAGCATTGATTGCACTTGCTTCTGTTCATGACTTAATTATGCATCAAATGGATGTGAAAACTACATTTCTAAATGGGGATCTAGATGAAGAAATTTATATGAAACAACACGAGCGATTTGTGGCACCAGGACAAGAACATAAGTTGTGTAAATTGATAAAATCCTTGTATGGATTAAAACAAGCCCCCTAAATAGTGGTATGAAAAATTTGACGGCATAATAACAACATATCGCTTTAAGGCAAATTACGGTGACACTTGCGTGTATTCTAAGCATGTTTCTAATGGGTGTGTTATTATATGCTTATATGTTGATCACATGCTTATATTTAGCACGAATATGGATATTGTTAATGATACTAAAACTTTTCTAAGTACCCAATTTGAAAGGTGAAGCTGATGTTATCTTAGGAGTCAAAATTAAGAGGACCTAAGATGACACTGGTCTTAACTAGTCTCATTATATTGATAAAATACTTAAAAAGTTTGATTCATTTGTTGTTGATCCTATTAGGATACCTTGTGATGTTATTATGCATTTAGTAAAAAATAAAGGTGTTCCTGTGTGCCAAATGGAATATGCAAACATAATTGGTAGTGTCATGCTTTTAATGAATTATACAAGGCCTGATATTGCATATGTTGCAAGTAGACTTAGCAGATATACTGACAACCCCAATGATAATCATTGGATTGTTTTAAAACGCTTGCTTAAATATCTGAAAGGTATTATTGATTGGGATTTACACTATGAAAACGTTCTTGCTGTATTAGAAGGATATAGCGATGCTAATTGGGTATCTGATAATGATGAAATTAATTCCACTAGTGGTTATGTGTTCACAATAGGTGAAACTGTTATATCCTAAAAATCTGCTAAACAGTCTTGTACTGCTATATCTACTATGGAGCCTGGGGGATCATATTGAAACTACAGATCATTTGGGAATGCTCTTCTACGAGAAGAATTTGGAACCTAGCACAACATCATAATTGGATACCCATACAACATGTACTGTTAGGTCAACAATGCTCATCTTAACTGATAATGCAGTACCACCAAAACTCCAATCCAAAGGCCATTAGAGAAGTAGCTTTTTTATAATGGAGTATATGGAAAGGACGAAATGCAATGGTTTTCCAAAATCAACATTTCAATCCCATAAGAATCCTAATTAATGCAAAAAAAAAAAAAGCATTTGCAGAATGGCAAATCCGGACTTGCATGTCGGAGGGTTCCTCTTTCAGGGGGTGTTTCTTCCACATTCCACCTCAAACTTTATTGTAAGGAGGAATGCCCCCCTCGGGGATTCGTCAAACTTAATTTTGACAGATCTCGCCTCCACAACTCTGCGGTGGATGGTTTCATCATCAGAGATTGGGCAAGTAATTTACTTAAGGTGGGCACAGCACCCCATGGACTCCTCAATCTTGTTTTGCTGAAGCAAGAGCACTGCGGGATGGTTTACATGAGGCGGTAAAAGCAGGATTCAAGCATTTAGTTACTGAAGGAGACAATACTACGGTCATACAAGCAATCAAAAGGATGATTTCTACGCCCTCGAAGATTAAACTCATCGTGAAAGATATTTCGCACTATCTGTATCTAATGACGCAGTTTGCTCTATCACATAATTATCGAGAGGCTAATATGGAAGTCGATTGGTAGGGGAAGTTGGGACACGAGCTACCATCAACCACTACGTGGAAGTCCCCATCGTCTCTAGATCTCAAGGCTATTATAGGTGCTGATTTGATGGGAAGTGCTCTTGTGAGAAGAGGTGTCTGATCTCTTTCTTACCACTTACCTTCGTAAAAAAAAAATCTCTACTATGGAATCTGAGTTTAGTGCTCTTGAATTGGCAGGTCATGAGGCTGAATGGCTGAAAAGTCTGTTAGCAAATGTCCCATTGTGGGGGAAGCCGACTCCTTCGATTGCACTACATTGTGATAATATGACACAAAGTTTGTTAGCAAGTGTTAGCATATACGATTGAGACACAAAGTAGTGAAGGTGCTATTAGAAAATGGAGTGATATCACTAAACTTTGTGAAGTCTGAAAAGAATCTTGTGGATCCGCTAACGAAAGGCCTATGTAGGAAAATGATCTTTGATACCTCAAGGCGGATGGGATTGAAACCCATTGAGGAATTGTAATAATGGATCCCTACTTCACTGAAAGGGAAGTTCAAAGGGTAATAACGAAATCATTACTTGATTTCGAGAGCAGTACATGGTATCCCTCCCTATGGTGTATGTGTGTTGTAATGCTTAGCTACTGTTGGGAAAGGTTGAGCATTTGGCTCTTAATGGACCATGTGAGGTGTGAAAGTAGCACATGCTAGATGGATCCACCTACTTAGGTGTGGAAGTGTGGCCGCTTCTTGTCGGAGGATCAATATAGGTCTACCTCCTAGAGCACCTATGAGATATCGGGAGTGGCGTATGGCCAGTATAAGGCACCAAACCGTGAAGTATGAGAATATCTGAGATTAATGTGTGTCCAAGGGCGGACTTACACCTCCCTATCAAGTTCAAGACGATTATCACTTGGTAGGACGTTTGTCTTTAAAGCTGGTGTCACTAGGTGTCAACTCAAGTCGCGAGACATTGGCATCGACGTGTTAATTTTTTTGTGCCAAAACATGTCTATATTACTTAACCGTACGTTGATTTTTGTCGGGGATTGTTAGGAAAAATCAAAGTAGTAGGTTAAATTATTAACCTACTTTGTGCTCTTGTCAAATGTTGGTGAGAGTTTGGTGAACCACCTTTGTCTTTGTCAAATATTGTTAAGAGTTAGTGAACTAAATTCTCCCCTTCTTTTCCTATATATATGCATGGGTGAGTGAGGCTTTTTTGAGCCTAGAAAATTCAGCATAACTACACATAAGGCAAAGGAAAAAACCAACTCTAGTATCCTCCTTTACATGCCTAAATCACAAATAAATTAACTCAGAAAATTAGCCTTAAATACATAGCCTTAAATCCTTAATATAAACATCTTTGGGCACTGATTCAAATACTTGAAGTTAACTGCCTGAGAGTGCACCTGGAGTGGTTAACACCGTGTCAATCATGGGGAATGGTCGCTCGTATGAATTTGCACCTTAGCTTCGGTGAAATCGTTCTTAAGACAGTGGCTAAGCCACGACGTAGTTTGATCTATAAATTAATTTTGATTATTACTTTTGTTATTACTAATCTCATTACTTGATAATTTAAAGTACATTTTAAGCTGATCGATTTAATTCAAAGCCTAGTGGTATGATTGATATCATTTCGTAAAATATATTTAGTGGTTGTGATTGTAACACCACACAAAACTATATTTTTTAGTAGTATTTACTTAATTTATAAGTTAAGGAGTATTTTCCACCATTGACTAAAAGGTAAAGGTTATTTTATTTATGTAGCTCCTCTACATTCACTTGATAGTTAATCTTCATTAGAAAATCTGATCGATAAATATAAACAATTTCGGACTTTTTATTTTCTCTAACAATGTCAATATAAACGTTGGTCGTTTTGGAATGAATTGGTAGCGAGACCATTATATATATATATATATATATATATATATATATATATATATATATATACACACACACACACACACACACACACATAACATGAAACTGAATGTGTTCTTGGGTGAGTGACATTTGGCACAATATCATTGGTCAAGTAGTTTCTTTTTGTTTTCCCTTTTTCCTTTGGAGTTGTATACTTAATGCAATAAATCACAACATGTCGACGTCAAGATGGTCTTATAAAGCCATGGAATGCCAAAAAAAAAATAAGTATACTATGATCTTTGGACTAATTCCAATTTTAATTAAAGTTAATTATACTATGATATTTAAAATACATCCATAAATTTTAATTAAATTTGAACACATTTTAATGCTACTGAAGTGATGCTACAGGTTCCCTACATAAGGTGTTTTCTCTATCTAACAAATACAACAAAGGTTAATATGTTTTAATGATGTATCATTAATATATAATAAAAGTTTCATATTAATGTTCCTAACTAAACTGGCGCTTGGTCAAAATGATCTTATGAAGCCATAAAATGCTAAAAAGATTTAGTATACCATGACCTTTGAAATACATACATAAGTTTTAAGTGCATTTAAATATATTTTACTATTCCTAACTCAAGTGATACTGTCAAGCTAAAGTGATGCTGCAAATTCCTAATGTTTGATTTACCTTTATCTAACAAATACAACAAGGTTGAATATATTACAATAATTTACCATTAATGAAAATAAAGTTTCATTTTAATGTTCCTAACTCAAGTGATGCTCCCTAACTAAAGTGTTGCTGCAAATTCCTAACGTCTAATTTACCCATATCTAACAAATACATCAAAGTTTAACATATTATAATGACATAATTATTGTTTGAATAAACAAAAGAAAACATATTTAAATTAATTAATTATTTTAAGTACTTAAATGTCAATTGATCATCTGCCACAATTAAGTAGTTATTATTTTACTAAACTATATTATTATATTTATGCACCCCAAAATTTAATAGACGTATAGTCCAAATAGCCAAAACTCAATACTATGACATAAATAGAGAAATTCTCCTATCATTCATGAAATAATGCTATTAGAATTAAAATGCATAGGTCTTGTTTGGTAAAGAGCTTTTTGGCTTCAAAAAGCTCATTTTTTGGATATTAGCTATTTGACTTGGGTCAAAAAGCTCTTTTGGTTGTTTGGTTAGACAGCTTTTTGAATTAACTTTTTGGGTACAAAACCTAATTTAGAAAAAGTTCTTTGAAAGAGCTTTTGCATCAACTTAATAATGTTCAACACCAAATTTACCATATTGCCCCCCTTCTTTTGACATAACTACATTTATGGTATTTGGAACAAAAATCCTAGTCTTCATTTTTTCATTCTACTTGTTCTGTCGGTGGGTTTCCTCTCCATCTCCTCCTCCTTCAACTAAGAGAAAGCCATGTTTGAGGATTTTTCATCTAATAAGGTAATTCTTAACCCAAATCCTTATATTTTCATATTCTATTTTTAATTTTCGTTCTCCTTCTTTCTCCTTCAACAATTATTTTGTGGGTTGGATTTCTCATGGAATTGAATGGATGGATGGATAATCTAACACATATAGTAGGCTTGATTATGACATATATGGTGACATTTATAGTGTTTTTTGGTCTTTTATTTTAGTTTTGGCAAGCTTTTATATGTTCATGGAATTGTTTTGATGTTTGGGCAATTAGACAACAAGCAAATTGGAGTTGATTTAATCAAACTTTGATGGTTTATTGTTGTTATATTATTGAATTTGTGTATTGCGGTTATATGATTTAAGAACTCAAAGAAAATGACCAAACAAGGCCTTCATTTTAAATCTAAATTGTTCATCGATGCCCAAATTTGAAAGTAATTTTAGGCATTCATCTTATGGCATTGGAAATAGATTTGAGACAAATTTAGGGATTGTTTGGTAGCAATAGCTGTTTGAAATGATTTTAGCGATTTTAACCAAGTTAAGTAACCAAATAGTTTTTGGTCAATGGAATTGGAATAGTATTTGACAAACAGCTACTAACTATTTGTATTAGCAACAACCGTTAGATATTTGAATTAGCTTTTTGTATTAACTATTTGAATTAGTTGTTTATAAAAAAAATTATTTGATGAAATTAGCTATTTCCAACAAAATAATAAGGCAAAAAGCTAATTCTCAAAAAAGTAATTCCAAAAATGCTCATAAAATTAGTCTTTTCAAATTAGCTTTATGGATCCAAAAAACTCTTCCAAAAAGGTTTTCTACCAAACACCTCACTTTCATTGTTGAGTAGGTCAAATAGCTAATTTTAGTCCAAAAACCTCTTTTTGTTTCCCAAAAAACTATTGACCAAACGTCCCTAAGCTATTCTCATTAGTCATTGGAGAAGGGCTTTATGTGGAAATAACACATTTATCGCAAAATTTAGAAAAATAATTTTGTAGATACGAGCATGTATATGAAATTTTGCTAAACGTCCTTTTCAGAAACTTAATAGTCTTACCAAACATTTTTTTTTCCCGAAACTAGCTAATGTAAATAACTAACAACTAATAAATGATATAAACAGCTAATAGTTGTTTGTCAACTATAGCCTTAGAAAAAGTTGGAGCGGATAATAATTTGACATGGCAGACTAATGAGAACAGCATCTACGTTGCTTTCTCCTCATACACAACTATAACATGTTCCACAAATTTTTCCATAGTGAAATTGTTGACGTCAAACAACTATTGACTAAGGATGACAGTGAGTCCTAAATTCAATCCAAATACATCAAATCCGACTCAAATTAAAGGATCTATGTCCAATTAAAAGACCCAATTGGTCTTAAATGATAACTAGTAATCTATGAATAATTTGTTACAAGCTTTCACATCGTGGAAGCTTTCACATCGTGGAAGGTAACATAGTCCATCCACATAGCATTGGCTAAGTTATCTCTGAATTCTTCCATTTCTCTACTCTCACTTGTTGAGTTTGAAAGATAACCGCCATACGATTCATTAGAACTAAGTAATTCACGATCAACCTCTTCTAGAAGCTCCCTATCTGGATCAACACCCATCAAATAATTGTGCAATATGCATGCAGCAAGCACAATATCAGCTTGTGTGCGTACTGAGTAGAATGACTCATTCCCACTACCTAACATTGCAAACCTCTTCTTTAAAACACCAAAAGCCCTTTCTATTGCATTTCGAAGAGAAGAATGCCTATGGTTGAATATTTCTCTAGCATTTTGGGGAGCAAGCACGCCATATTCTTTCAAATGGTAACGAGTTTTTCTATAGGGAGTCAAGAACCCACGTCTCAATTGATACCCCGAATCAACAAGATAGTACTTTCCATTAGGAACTTCTAGCCTATCAATTCTATTTTCTAGAGCACTATTTAGAACTCTCGAATCAGAAGCGGAACCTTCCCAACCCGATAACACATAAGTGAACTTCAAATCAAACCCACAAGCTGCAAGAACATTGATGGTAGGGTACTGCTTTCGTCGTCGATATCTCTGAACCACGTCGCTTTGGGCTTTGACACGAAAATGTGAACCATCAATTGCACCAACACAATCCTAGCAAAAAAAAAATGACTAAATTTATCAGAAACTTATTTTAGAATAATATAAATAATAGAACAAGCATTACTCATTTTTGGACATTTACCTTGAAATAAGGAAAGAACCTCGAGTTGTTTGCAATCTCGGGAGGGCATTCAGAACCATCTGCTTGCTTTAAAAATATTGATTCCAATGAAATGATGGCCTTCAAGACATTGTGGAAGTGTCTACTCACTGTTTCCTTCGAGCGCCAATAATCTAACTTTACAGAATAATTTCTCCTATTATGTCCAATAATATTGAGAAACTTGGCAACCTGTTCCTCAACTGTGCTAAAACAAGTATCTCTCAATCTCCCTGAATCGCGTAAAATGCAAACTAATCTAGCAAAGGCATCCTTTCCCATGCGAAGCTCATTACGACAATCTTGCTCCCCTTTCTGTGTAAGCCTACTCAAGTGAAATTGACGACGAATATCCCCCTCACCATTTTTGGAAAGTGGCCTATCAACAAGACTCTTAAGACATGTAAGAGAGGCGACTAGAGTAGCCGCACATGCACCATAAACAACAACGCTAGCCGCTGCCCATTTTCTAAGCTTCTCCCACTCATCTATCTATAGAATAGAACATAAGGGTTAGACATTTATCAACAGAAGTACTACCACTACTAATTGTACCCACATTCGCGATATACTTTCTAAAAAGAGGGAATAGATAAACTTCACTGGACAGCTAACTAATTACCTCAATAGATAGTTAACTAAAAAGAGGGAACAGATAAACTTCATATAAATTGCCACTACTAATTGTAACCATCAACATGACAATTAGTAAGCAAATAGCTTCACTAGATAGTTAACTAATTACCTCAGATTCTTCATCAACATTATCTGGCGGATTAGATAAACTTCGCCAAGGTCTGAAAATCACGTCTTGATTATCAATGTCATCCCCAATCTCAGATGATTCAATAGATGGACGCTTCAAATTTCTTCTTATAGATGATTCATCGAAGCCTGGGCGCTTCAGAGAGGAGTCAGTGTGCACTTTGGGGCGATGGGCATGAGGTAGTGAAGTGTTCCTTGGCTTGTTCGATGCCATGGACTACAAAATTTAACCAAGGCATTTTCTTAACCAAAGCACGACCACAACCACAACCAAAAATCAGCAAATATGAAGACAACCCAAAGTTTGCCAGTGATGTTCCAAGGTTCAATTTTCCAAAGCAGAAGAATAGATGCAAAATTGTCAATCAAGCCAAGACAATCTGGTAACTCCATAGGCAACAAACAAGGACGAGAAATACGAACAAATCAAAGACGAGAAATACAAACCAGTCAACACAAGAATTACAAGCAATACAAGGAAGAACCTACCTTTCCCGATTGCAAATGAACAGCAAGAATAGCAACAATAGCCCACTTCGTGAACACTCTCTTCAATCAAGCCATAACCTCTAAGAAGAAGAAATCATCAAAATCCTCCTCTCAGTCAGTCAAGGAAGAAGATTAACTCATTTCTAATGCATCCTTCAGCATAAACAACCCAATCTCAAACAGTCTACGAAACCCTAGATCGCTAAAAGAGATAGAGAGAGCTCTACTTGAACCTACCATCAGCCTATAAACATTTGTGATATCACTAGAATTCAGTACACCTTATGCCCCTATGTTTGGGAACTCAAACAAAACCCATATACCCCAAAAGCCTCCTCTGCAAGTGAGGTAAGTGACGAGGGAGAAGACGAACCAGAGGCAGAGGACAAATTTCACCAAAACCCATATACCCCCAACAAAAAAAACACGAAGAACTCTCCTGGCAGAGGACAAATTTCACCAAAACCCAATATTCAACCCTCAAACCCTAGATCGAGAGAACAAGAAAGAGAGCGAGAGAGAGAGAGAGATTTACCGGATAGAGAGCGTCACAGAAGAGAGTAGAGGTGCAAGCAGACCGCAATGAGCGTGAAGAGAGAAAGCAAAGGTGCGAGCAGAGATGAGGGTTTGGGGGGCTATCGGGCTCGAGAGACAGATGAGCGTAAGGAGGGAGAGATGAGAGCTGGGGACGCCTATCGGGCTTCTCAGATCAGAATTTTCCACCCCTTTTCCTCACATATTTTGGAGGAAAATATATCATACTATCTAATCATAATTTTCCTCCAACTTTTCCTCCTCATTTTTTTTCCATTCATTTTTCCTTACTCCAAACATGAGAAAATTTTTAATTTTCCATCTTTTTTTTCTTTCCATGCTATTTTCTTAGGTCCAAACACACCCTAACGTTTTAATAGCTACACTAGTTAACCTCAACATATTTTACTAAAGAATTTTATTTATAATTAAGAGTAAGATATATTCACTAACCACAAACCCAAAAAGACGAAGCAAAAGGTACAAAAACATGTAACCATGAGAAATCATATGAAACCCTCATGAATTTATAGCAAAATCTAACCGTAGGATCTTTCGGTTGTTTGTAGATCTAGTAAAACTGATCCGAGACTCGAAACCTGAGTTGAAAGACCCGAACCCATATCCGACTCGACATCCGAAATATGCTCACTTGAAAGTGGACTCAGAACCCGAATTGACCCGAACTGAATCATACCTGATCCAAAATTTTCTAGAAAGTTGTTTATTTCTATATGACAAGTGTATTAGACCAAAAATTGATTGATCATAAATTCAGCCGAATTGAAATTCACCCGACCCAAATCAAACCAACGCCGAAACATGACCTGACTCAAACATGACCCGAGTCGTGCCCGAACTGAATGTCCTATTTTTCGGATCTAGTTGTTTGAAAGGAAGGATAATATGGTCCATTCCAGTTGCCTTCTATTTATAAAAGTAGAACTTAAAAAATTGGGGGAATTCATCCGATTAATTATTGACCATACCAATTCTATTTTTTTTTTTTTGATGATTCGTACAAATTCGTTTTTGCTTACCATGTATACAATCGTTTACAATGCATGACAGTGGCGGATCCAGTATGGTGTCAGTGGTGTCACCCGACACCACTCTTCGAAACAAAAAAAAAAGTATATTGCAGAAATTAAAAATGCTAAAACCTTATATAAATACATATTAAGGAGAACATTAACATGAAATTACAATTGGCCAAGTGGGCCAGCCTATGGAAGGCTGACCGTCTTTGCTTTTCTTTGTTCTCTCAGGTCACTAGTTCAAATCCTCTGAAAGTAGGCTCTTTTTTTCATTTTGATAATATTTACTGCCTTAGAACTACCTCCCCCCCTCCCTGTTCGGCCTTGGACATACCCTCACACGTTATAGGTTAAATTGTTACTTAGTTCTTGAATTTATAGATTAATTTGTTTAATTATAGATTTAGTTTCAATTCTAATTTAATTCTTTAATTTGTAGGTTAATTTATTTAATTGTTCGATGTATGAGTTTCTTTGCCAATTCAATTCCAAATTTGTTTAATTTATAGGTGTAGTTTCAATTCTAGGTTAGTTATTCAATTTGTAGATTAATTTATTTTTATTGTTTGATTTGTGAGTTTGTTTGCCAAAGTCAATTCCAAATTTGTTTAATTTATAGGTTTAATTTTATTTATAGGTTTAATTTCAATTCTAGGTTAATTCTTCAATTATGTATAGTTTTTGAAGATATTATTATGTCTTACTTTGAAGATAATTTGTTTGAAAATGTATTGACTGATGATATTTTAAATCGCTTTCAAAATATGAGGTCTCGTAGAGGACAATTAGATTAGATACAATGTAATAGTTATTTAATTTCAGTTTGTGACTGTTGTTGAATTTTAATTGTGTACTATTAATTCCGACATCCCTCGTCAAAATTCCTAGCTTCGCCACTGACGCGTGAGAATCTCACGGTTTCCAAATTCGTGCCTGGGGATTGAGCATGGGCAGTGGCAGGTGACAGTTAAGCCATTTCAACTGAAAGGCGATTCATGGATGCCGTGGTCAGAACTCGTTCAAGAAAAGAATTTTATGGCTTTAAGGGCATCAACAGCCCAGCTACACGCGTGAGGGGGGGGAACCTGCGCGTAACTCACGTCTTGCCCAGCCCAGGACACGCGTGCGTCAAACTGGGGACGGAACCAGGTGCCGTTCCGTCCCGCATTTCTATTTTTTTTGTCTTTTGTGGTATGAAACGCAGCACTTTGGGGTTTGGGGTTGCACGGGTTTGAATTTGGGGTGAGAAATCGGAGAGATAGTGTTGGCAATAGGAGAGAGAAGAGACAGAGGAGAGAGAAAATGGGTTTCACCTCCATTGAAGGAAGGAAGAGAGAGAAATCTGGGGGGAGGTATGAAAATATTGATATAGGGATTGGGCTTGGTGTTTTGATTACGTCGAGATTGTGTGGTGGTAATGGAGTGGCAGTATTGTGAATTTTGTGGAAGATTGGGGTTGATTTTTAGTATGTGAACCAACGTTACAAAAGCAATGTATACATTTTTATGTCAATAAGATAAATATTCCTTACTCCCGAAAAATAAAAATATTCACATATGTTACAAAATTTAAAACACAAATACAGTATAAAAAATAAAAAGTAATTAATTAAGTTCAAATTGTGGGCTCCGTGACAATTAATTATCCTAAAATGAGTTCCAGTGACTGAAAAATTGAATAGAATGTAAGTGGAACTCACGCTGACGTGACAGACCTGAGTTCCAAAAAATGAAACTCTGGCTGGAAATGCCCTAAATGTTGGCATCGGTCGCGAAATTTATAATTTATCGCATGCACGAAGTTGTTGTCACTAATAAATACGGCACACACACAAAGGCAAATAGATAAGAGTTTCTTATTCCTCATGACGCCTGACATCCTGGGTCCCTTTACTCACTCACATTCCAATGCAAATGTCACAATCATAAGTGAATTGTTTTTGCCCTCGGTCTCCTTTCAACCCACTTGGCTAATTGCTTGATTAATCAGGGTGGTTATTGTCATAGAGTAACACATAGATTAGAATGTGAATATATTGGGGAGGCACTAACTATTTTAATTTAATGATATGTGTTGTCCCAAAAATTAAATATAAATTGAGTACTTTGGGTCCGTTTATTTTATTACTTTAATTTATTTAAATAAATTAGGTCAAATTAATTTCTACATTACAGCCTAAATGACTATCAAGTCAATTGTTAAATTGACCTTTAAGTTATCAAATAAATAGATTGCTAAGTCAAATGCTCAATCAACAGTTCAAGAAGGCAGACAAGTCGCAGATTATAGTAGAGGAGATTCTTTCCCTATAACTAGAATACTACTCCCTCTAACTCAAGAGGTTGAAAACCTCATTGACTCCTAGAGGCATTCTAAAGACTCAAGCTTTCAAGCATTTTTCTTCTAGAAGAAGACAATAAGCATCTTAAGCATCTACTTTCGAAGACGAAAAAAAACTCTTCTTGATTGAGTTAAGCCTCTTACAGCCTCTTTCAGGATCAAATACATCCAAGTTTATCAAAGGAAATTAAATCAGTCAATTTGATAAAGATTCAAGCTAACTGACCCTCGTTCAATTATAAATTGGAGATCGAATTAGAGAAATTATTCATTTGTTTATTTTGTAACAAATATACAGAGATTATTCCTATATCTTTCAAAATCTATACAAATTGAATTCATATGTATTTCTTGTCTTATTTTAATTTATACTCAAAATTTGTGTTTAAACTTTTGCCGTCAGGTGGGATAATCTCTGCCTCTCATCTCTTGCTCCAAAAGACAAACTTTACATCTCGTCAAAGAAGACATGGATACTGAGAATACTATCCCTCAATCTCCAAAAGATTCACTATCTCCTAAATATAAAACGCAGTCCTCCAATACTATTGTCATGCCCGTCATGGTGATATGGACTTTTAGTATAAAAGAAGAGATTGCTACCATGAAGGCGACAGTAAGGAGACCATCTGATAAGTCATATTTTATATGAAATTTTACTCCCATTTTTTCATCTTTTTCAAGTCATTGTGATGTATTTCTATGTAAATAATAATGCATACTTTTATGTTTTTATAGGTGATGGTGATAACATGAAATAAGATGTCAAATTTGCCAGATGAAGGTGGTTTGAGCTGAGAACAGTAGCCCTAGTGCCAAGCAAAGCCCAACCTATTTTCTCTCTCCCTTCAACTCTCAAGTGGACCTATGTTTTCACTGTTGTCAGCCCAAGGGCTTGATCGAGGCCTATCTTGCTCCCTTAGCCTCACCGCATGGGTCTATGAAGTACCCTTTGCAGCGCACCTTGTCTATCAATGCTCCATCTCCTTACGCCTCGGCGGGTTCATTTGCATTTCTTATAGGGCAACGCATGCTTGAGTCATTGCATCCAGTAGCCATCTCAAAGTCTATATCATGCACCTGAATGTTCGTATTCCTGCATAACATCTAAATAATTATATATTAAAATATAAAATATATGATAAATACACCCCCAAAAATATATATAAAATAGATATGGGTGCACGTATTCCCAGGTGTACATAATAATTTGCCCCTGCCCGCGCCCTACATTCCTCTCTTTCTCTCGTATACTTGGGCTTGTTCGTTTGAGTTTCCTAGTGGCACAACAGCTTCATTTTCTTATGTGCCTAGGTAGATTCAAGTTAAGCTCATTTTTCACATGGGTTAATTCCCATGATTGATTGTTGCGCTTGCGCAGGCAATTTCTTCATAAAATTTTCAATTCTCTTTGACTAGTAACTGCTGTATAATTAAATCAAAATTAATTTTTCTAATTAATCTTGGGGCAGCAAGAGGGGTGTTGAACTTGTATAAAAGGGGGTCAATGTTGCAGCAAAAATCATCATCTACTCATCTAAGAATTTCTTCACTCTCTCATATTCTATCTTCTATATTTTTAAAGAGTCTTTTGTTAAGACAAGATCAATTCGATTGAGGAGTTCATAAGAAAATAAGCTATGTAAGCTATTTTTCTTTTCTTTTCTCACCTCATTTGTGAGTCAAATTGGAGAGTTTGTACTTAATCATATGGTTTTGTCTAATTGAGTATCAAAGTTTGGACGTAGGAAGTAAAATACACCATTAATTGAGAGTATGGTTAGACCAACTTTAATAGTGGTTTCATTAACTACAGCCGGCTAAATTACGCATCTAAGATTAAGGTGGATCCTTGAGTAATAATATTGTTCTACTAATTTATTTTAGGGTTATTTATTGCCTCTTATATTGCATAATTTTGAGTTTATATTTGATCCTAACTTATTTATGCATATTATTATTATGGTTTGTTCATGTTGATTTTAATAGTTAAATTTGCTATCTCACTTATAGATTAGACCTTGTAGGCTAATATAATATTGTGCAATATGCTTAAAATTATAATTGTTACAATTGAATAATTTATGTTAGAAATTAGATGAGTTAAATCCAAGATGAATAATTCATGCTAAATACTAGATAAATTATATATGATAAATAATTCATATTTTAAATTCAAGGCCTAATGGTAGTAGCTTGGGTTGAACAAGAGACTAATTAAACCCCTATTTGAGTTAGTAATTTAATGTTTAAGTTATTAATAAAATCCAAAATCTTAGATCTTTCTCTAATTTGATTTCTCTCTATTTTCTTGACTCACTTCTTTTATTTCATTAATTTTGTTTGATAATTGAACATTCCCTTGAATTATTCTTTTATTTAATTGGAAAAACTAAATTTGAAATTGCTATTGTTTCTATGTGGGATCGACGCCATATACTCGCTACTCTACAATTGACCTAGTGCACTTGCATGTAAAAAAAGTTTTTAAAACTAAATATAAAGTCCATAACAAGTTTTTTGCACCATTACCAAGGAATGGTTAGTAATTTTTTATTTTTCCTTTTATTCTTCATTCTTTTTATTTCTTTTATTTCTTTTTATTTTTCATTACTTGATTAAAATAATTCAATAAATTGGTTAAAATGGGTTCTTGTTCGGTTATTATTGTGGTAAAAGTGTGCTACTCTTTACTTGGTTATGGGTTATATGCATGGTAGACATTCATTATTATTAGACCCTAAAGAGTATAATCTTAAAATTGAATGTTCTCTTTTTAGTAGGATAAGAGCTAAGGCATGTGAATATAAGAAAAAGATCGCTGAAGAATAGAACCTACCACCTAAGCAACTTAAAGAGTACTTTTCTCCTGCCACTTATGATTCACCTATAAGAATTCATAGGCCCACTGTCACGAGGTCATTTGAGATTAAGCATTCGCTTATCCAAATGCTTTCGTCGTTTCATGGGATAAAATATAAAAATCCTTTCATGCATGTTGATGTATTTTTTGAGATTTGTTACACTGTTTTCTTGAATAATGTCTTTGATGATGCTCTTCCTTTGCGTCTTTTTCCTTTCTCTTTAAAAGGTAAATCTAAGTTTTGGTTGGATACTAAAATAAACATCACCCATTGAGATCAAATGCAAAAAGGAATTCTTAAAAAAAAATTCTATATTGGTAAACTAACTGCTTTAAGATGTGCCATAACCACTTTCACATAATGTAAAAATGAAAAATTGTATGAAAGTTGGGAAAGGTTTTGAGAGTTTTTGCAAAGTTATCCTCACCTTGAGATCTGTATGTGGCAACTTGTTCAGAGTTTCTATTTCTGGCTTAGATGAGCATAGTAGGCAGATGGTTGATGCATCTTATGGTGGTAGTTTTGGTATAAGACTCCTGAAGAAGCTTGGGAATTATTTGAGCATTTGAGTGAAAATTCAAATTTGCATGCTACTTGTTCACATTCGGATTTGCCTAGACAATTGCAAAGTAAAGGGGGGATTTATGAGGTTTCACATTCAGTTGACCTTTCTAGTAAAGTTGATACTTTAACTAAGAAATTTGATCAATTGCTATGCATGACCAAAGTGTCCAATGCCCCTTCTATGTAATACATGTATTTGATTTGTGCTAATCCCATGCATGCTTCTTTTGATTGTCTTTATGTTGGTAAATCTGATATTGTGTTTGAACAAGTGAATACTGCCCAAGGATTTCCTCCAACTGATAATACTTATACCCATAGTTGGAGGAATCATCCTAACTTTTCATGGAGATTTCAAAATGTTGAGAATCCTCAAGTCTAGTCTAGTAGACTTGCCCCTCATAGTTTTCAAAACTAGAGATATACTCCTACTTCTTCCCAAGCTTCATTTGGGAGTTTTGACATAGACAAGGTAATTTTTGCTCTTAGTACTGTGATTTCTATTGTGCAAAATGTTGACTCCAAGGTCCAAGGAATTGAATCTAAAATACTTGTTGTTGATTCCCACTTACAATCTATAGCTAAATTAAAAATCCAACTTGGACAACTAGCTATAGCTGTAGGTAAAAAAGAAGAAGAAAAACTTTCCAGTTATCTCATACAAAACCCTAAAGGCTAATAATTTGAACAATTGAAAGCTATAATGGTTCATAGGGGTTGTAAATAAGTCGATAATAAAGTGAATGAAAAGGAACATGATAAAAGATTTAAAACCATTGAGAATGACAATGAAATTAAGAAAAAGAAGACTCATTCCCTTCCCCTGTTGCGTATGACCCCACTATCACATATAAGTCAAGGGTTCCTTACCCTTAAGCTTTGGATGGACTATTCCCTTCTAAAAAAGATAAGCAAAGAGATGACATTTTAGAGACTTTTAAGCAAGTTAAGGTCAATCTTCCCCTTTAGAAGCGATTAAATAGATCTCGACTTATGCTAAATTCTTTAAAGACATGTGTACTTTTAAAAAGGTTCTTCTAAGTGAACAAGTGATATCTACTTTAAAATTTGGCACTCCACCTAACTTCAAAGATCTTAGTGTCCTCCTATTTCATGCTCTATAGGCAATAACAAAATTGGAAGGGAACTCTTAGATTTGGGTTCTAATGTCAATTTGATACTACATTTCTATTTACTTAGAGTTAGGATTAGGTGAATTAAGACCTTCTGATTGTACCTTTCAGCTTCCTAATAGGTCAGTTATGACTCCTAGGGGGCAGATTGATAACGTCTTGGTTTAGATTGATAAAGGATTCTTTCCTGTTGATTTCATTGTGTTGGACATAGACCCTACTCATACTTCTAAGCTAATCTCTCTTATTATAGGATATCCCTTGTTAGCTATAGCTAATGCCACTTTTAACTATAGGTTGAGAGTGATGGATGTCTCAGTCATGAACATGAAGGATGGGCTTAACATTTTTAAAGTTTCTTCTCAAACTGTGTCTGAAGATGGAATTGAATGTTTCTTTGCTAATGTGATTGATGAAATTATTAAGGAAGCCTTACCTTCTACTCTGAGCAAAGATCCCTAGGGAACTTGTTTTTCCCATGAAGATTGGGATTATTCAACGTAGGAAGTACAATAGATGCAATTGATTCTACTCACGACCCATTCCTTATATTGAGTTTTCCTCTTGAGTGTCAAAGTTTGAGCCTTTCCCACCTTTGGCAACTCCTATACCACCTTTTATTATCTCCCCTCCTAAACTTGAGTTGAAAACTTTCCCTAACTCACTCAAGTATGTGTTTTTAGGCCCTAAAGAGACCCTGTCTATCACTATATCTTCACCTTTATCTTGTGACCAAGACAAAGAGTTGATTCATATGTTGTCTAATCATAAGGGTGTTATTATGTTATCGACTGTTGATTTGAAAAGGATTATTCTGAATATTTGCATGCATAGAATTCACTTAGAGGATAATGCCAAACCTGCTACGAAGATGTAATGTAGGTTGAACCCACTTATGAAAGAAGTCGTTCATAAAGAGTAGTAAAGCTTTTAGATTAGACATTATTTACCCAATCTCTGATAGTCAATGGATTAGTCCAGTTTAAGTGCTCCATAAGAAATCTGGCATAACTATAGTTAAGAACAATGATGGTAAACTGGTCCCTACTAAAAAGACAATGGGTTGGAGGGTGTGTGTTGATTACATGAAGCCGAATTTTGTTACTAGAAATGTCTATTTTCTCCTCCCCTTCATTGATCAAATTTTGGAAAAATTAGCTGGACAAAGCTTCTATTGTTTTTCAGAGGGGTATTCTTGTTAGAATCAAATACCTATTTATCTTGAGGAGCAAGAGAAAACCACCTTCACATACCGATTGGCTATATTCACCTATCATATTGTGTAATGCACATTTCACATTTTTAAGTGCATGATGACCATATTTCTGATTATATTGATAATTTCATGGAGGTGATTATGAATAATTTATCTATTTTTGATTCTTCTTTTGATGTGTGTCTTGCTAACTTGTCCTGCTATTTTGAAAAGATGTGAAGAAGTGAATCTTGTCTTGAGTTGGGAAAAAATCCATTTCATGGTCCAAGAAGGAATTGTGTTAGTCGCAAAGTGTCTAAAAAGGGAATTGAGGTTGATAAAGTCAAGGTTGATCTAATTTCTAATATGCCTATTCCTACTTTTGTGAAACAAGTCAGATCTTTCCTTCATCACGATGGTTTTTATGGGAGTTTTATTGAGTACTTTAGTGAACTAACTAGGCTGCTTACTAACCTCCTTTCTAAAGATACTTCTTTTGTATTTAATGAGTGTTGTGCGGAGACTTTTGAAAAGTTTCGATCTATATTGTTGTCAACCCCTATTGTGAAGCCTCCTGATTTTTCTTGTCCTTTTGAAATTATGTTTGATGCTTCTTATTTTGCTATTGGGTTGTTTTGGGTGTCAAAAGTTGAATATAGTGTCTTGTGTCATGTACTATGCTAGTAAAATTCAAACGAATGCCCAAATGAATTATTTCAATATTGGAGTTGCTAACTTTGGTATTTGCACTTGATAAATTCCACCCATACCTTTTATGTTCAAAAGTGATTGTGATTACTGACCATGTTCTTTGAAACATTTTTGTCTAAAAAATTGGCACCTAACCTAGGCAGATTGGGTGGATTTTGTGGCTCCAAAATTTTGATAGTGATAGGAAGGGTTAGGAGAATTTTGGTGTAGCCCCCTTGTCTAGGATCTTTACTGTGTGTACTAATTTTATTTTTTCACCATTTTCTCGATAAGTAACTGTTTCCAATGTCATATGCCATTTTCCCTTGGTTTGTTCAGATTGTGAATTATCTTGGTACTAGAAAGACCCTTTGTCACTCGTTTAAATAAGAGAAACATAGATTCTTATCACAAGTAAGGCATTACTATTGGGAAGATTCTTATCTTTTCAAACATTTTCATGACCAAGTGGTTTGTAGGTGTATCCCCGAGAGTCAAAAGTATCCCGACCTTTTGTCACTCTTATGCTTGTGGTGGTCATTTTGGAGTTCGTAGCACAGTTGCTAAAGTTCTACAGAGTGGATCTTATTTGCCCACTCTATTTTGTTCACCATTTGTATCTTGCTTATGAGTGATGACAATAGACGGGTGCCTTGCACCGTTGTGATATGATGCCCATTTCCCCTATTGTAATTGTTGAAATATTTGATGTGTGGGGCATTGATTTTATGGGTCTCTTTCCTCATTTTTTGGCTTTGTGTACATATTGGTTGCCCTTGATTATGTGTCAAAGTGGGTGGAAACTCTAGCTATTCGGACCAATGACCACAAGGTGGTAATCAAGTTTATGAAAGAGTGCATTTTCTATTGTATGGGAACCCCAAAGCTCTTATTAGTGATGAAAATAGTCATTTTTATCATCGATCTTTTCAAACTTTGCTTAGAAAATATTCTATGACTCACAAAATAGTTACCCCTCATCACCCTCAGAATAGTGGTCAAATTGAGGTGTCTAATCGTGAGATTAAGTCTATATGGAGAAAAGTATTTGGCTAGATAGAGAGACTATCTCTCTATCCTTAAAGATTGCATAATGGTTTATGGGTATATCATAGTGCTTGTAAGACTCCTATTAGAGTGTCTCCTTATCGGCTTCTTTTGGTAAGCCTTGTCACTTACCAGTGGAATTAGAACACCATACTTTTTTGACTATTAAAGCTTTTAATTTTGATATGAAACAAGTGGGTTCTAAGTTCTAACCATATGCTTCAACTAAATGAGTTGGATGAATTGGGTAATGAAGCCTATGAGAATGCCAAAATTTGTACACTCAAAACAAAAACTTTTCATGATAAAATGATTTTTCGAAAATCTTTTGAACCTAATCAGAGTGTTGGGTTTTAAATCGAAGCTTAAACTATTTCCAAGCAAGTTGAGATCTAGGTGGGATGGTCATTTTGTTGTCCAACAAGTGTTTTCGTCTAGGCATTCCAAATTTTGGATCCCCAAGAGGGTCGAGCTCTTATTGTTAATAGTCAGCATTTGAAGCTTGTTGTGACTAATGAGATTAAGTTTGGTTTGATTGGTCCATCAATCTAGTAGACCCAGTTTACTGCAATAAGTGGATGCGGCCTTGTTTGACTGAAGACATAAAGCTTAGCGCTTGTTGGGAGGCAACATAATATTCTTAGGTGAGTTTGAGATTTTTGTTTTTGATTTTCTTCAAAGGTCTTTATGCATCTTAGAGTGTGACGCTTCACTTGATTTTTGGCCTTTGTGGTTGTTGATAGTTTTGAAGGTATCTATGGAGTTGGCTTGTTAGGCATATTAAGAATGCTTACCTCGTGCTATCAAGTTGTATTGCTTTTTTCTCCATCTTTTTCTTTAATATTGTTTTGTACATTGAGGACAACATAAGGTTTTGGTATGGGAGAAGACAAATGACAAATTTGAGGGCTATTGAAAATTTTTGACATGTGGACTCGATTTTGGGAAGAGATTGGGTGATTTGATTATGCTTGTGCTACTTCTTATATTATAGACGCCTAAAAATGACACCTGGTTTTTAAGTGTCCAATGACGAAACTTATACTCCAATTTATGTACTTGGGGGCCCAGTAAAGTAATCCTTAATTCGAGTTTGAAAGAAAAACAAAGAAGGAAAAACAAAAGGCTAATAGAGCACAAAATGCCTAAATAAGCCCAAATTGATAGTTTTGCATAGAACTATTGAGTTTAAATACCAATATTATTCATTGAATAAGCTTTGTAATGACATATTATTCACCAAAACGCGATAATCAATGGAAAATATATAAGTCGAATATTGGGATTTATGCTGAAAATGATACCTATTCACCGTTTTGCTTATATATTATTTTACACAAATCCACAAATTATGAAACTAGCATAATTGGAAAATAAACTCAATAAGATTTCAAAGAAAAAAAGAATCACTCAAAACAGAGGTTGAATGTTAAACTTATGGCCAAAACAAGTTGTAGACTAGCTTGGCCCATAAAACTCGACCGACTTCTAGCCTGAATCAGCCGAGAACTGGGCCGAATTTCTTAATAAGGAATCTGCGAGACTCCTTAATTTTCCCTTTCTTTGAGTCCTTTCTGTCTAATGTATGTTTAATTAATTAGAATTCTATTTGGATTAATTCGCTCATTCATATTAGCCTTACTGGCACTAAGATTAGTCCCCTTTCTCTAACCCGATACAAACTATGTCCTCAACCACTATAAAAAGGGGTTTACCCACTTGGGTTAGAGGCATTAGAAAATTGGCATCAATTAGGTGTCAGTTCAGCGTTAGCTAGACACCAAAAATTAGCATTGTGAGAGAATTGAAAAATAGCGAGACATTTCTGGTAGGGTAGTTCTAGATATTAGAGAGGCAAAATCATGAGTGACGTACTTCATACATCGAGAGTGTTGTGAAGGAGAGATTGGTTTGCATTAAGAAGGTGTCATTTTGCTGACTTCCCAGGTAAATCAGGTGGATTATCCTAAGGGCATAATTTCAATCGCATATCCTTTCACCTTGTTTCTTTTAAGATCTTGATCTCGAATTGGCAAAGATGTAATTTTTAGATAGTTCCCCACCCACTGTAATTATTTACCTTGTTTTGTATTATGTAACGTGATTCATATTAATCTGTTTTATGACTGTGTGATAGTTTAATTAAGATTTGATTTCCTATATCAAATAGTAGAGACCGTTAGTGATGACGGGGGGTGATGTGATACACTCTAACATGTCAATATACTATCGCCCTTGAATGAAGATCCTCTGTTTAAGTTTATGGATTCAAGATGGTCCTCATACTAGGAAATACTCAGAGGTGTTTTGAAAACCTTTTTTAAATCAGTGGACCTTTCGGTGTCCCCTCGGTTGTCCCTATTGGTTTATGTTTTACTTCAAAAAGTAATCGTAGTTTGTAAGTTTTTCCTAAAACTCACTGGCTACTCCATTAATTAATTTTATTGCTTTCATCCTTTTATGTTTACTTTATTTTTATTTTATTTTATTTTCAGGAAGAAGGGTTCTAATCTAAGGCAGTATAATGTCTGGACCAAGATTTTGGCCTATGCTGGCCCAAGAACCCCGCTAGGTTCCTGGATCAAGTTGTCTGCTCTGGTCCGGGATCAGACAGTAGCTACAACTAAGGATCAGACTAGAAAACTAGGCCTAATTCTTGCTTAGGAACCAATGGATCAAAATCGTAGTCCAATTCCCTAGTTCCATTTCCATTAGTCAGCTAAGATTCAGATTTCTAAAAAAAGGAAAACATATTGGTAATCAATTTCGAAATAAAAAATAGATATCCAACAAACAAATTGAACCATTCATGGCAGACGGCGACCCAAGGTTGTTGGTCCTTACATATATAGATGTGATTCATGTGACACATGCCTATTGGAGATTATTTTTAGCATTAATTAGTTGATAGCTAAAATTTTTGCTATACTAATGTCGCTATGTAACCTACTTCCAGTTTGAAATTAATCCCTATTTTCAACATCATTATGAGTATTTAATAAGTATTGAGTCCTCATTGACTTTTCAGTCAATAAATAAAATAAATTGAATTAATTAAGTTCTGATTCTAATACCAATGGTTAGGTTCTATCTCTATTCAATTCATTAATTACCTAAATATGTACTAAGTGCTACTCTGAGTGTTATCTATATTCACATCTTTATTAGCTTAGGCTAAGAACCACATTAGATCAAGTAACTTTTGAAAAAAAGACCTAAAAAAAGAAAAAAAATCAAAGAAAAAAGGCAAAAGAGACTAATAGATGGATTTGGCAGTGGGAACTTGGTTGTAAAGACACTCTTGTGATTTTTATTATGTAATGTGGATTTTCCCACTTGGTTGTAAAGACACTCTAGTGATTTTTATTATGTAATGTGGATTTCGTACTTACGATTTGCTATATACTGATATTGAGTACTTAATTTGGTTGAATATTGACCTATTGACTTAGTTAAATTAGAAACATTTAATGATGGGTTACGGGTTTGTAGTGAATTGATTTATCAGATTTAGAGTGGACATGCATAGTTGGCTATTCAATTTTCTTCTTCGATCTTGCTCCACTTGTTTGGGTGAATGATTACATGCATTATTGTCACCTTTTTCTCGTGAACTAGCAAAGTTTTGGTGTGGGCAAGTTGATAAGTCATATTTAACATGAAATTTTACTCCCATTTTTCACCTCTTTCAAGTCTATGTGATGTAGTTATATGTAAATAATAATGCATAATCTTCTATTTTTATAGATGAAGGTGATATAACATGAAATAATATGTAAATTTGCCAAATGAAGATATTTGAGCTGAGAACAGTAGCCCAAGTGCCAAGCAAAGCCCAACCTTTTTTCTCTCTCCCTTTAGCTCTCAAATGAACAAGTTCTCTCACTGTCGTACTCCTTCACTCTCACTGTGTAAACCTATCCAATACCCCCAGCAGCTCGCCTTGTCTCCCAGCACTCCATCTTCTCATGCCTGGGCTGATTCATTTGCATTTCTTATGGCCCAGTGCATGCCTAAGTCCTTGCACATAGCTGCCCACCAATGCCCCACCTTCCTCTCCTTTTTCTGCATGCTTGGGCTTGTTCTTTTGCGTTTCCTAGCGCTCAATAGCTCCATTTTGTCATGCGCCTACGTAGAATCATAAGTTAAGCTTATTTGTCATATGGGCTAATTCCCATTATTAATTACTAGGCTTGGCCAAGCAATTCTTAGGAAATATTTCAATTCTCTTTGACTAGTAACTGCTAGATAGTTAAATTAAAATTAATTTTTCTAACTAATTTTGGGGTAGCAAGAGAGGTGTAGAACTAGTATAAAGGGAGATCAAGGCTAGAGCAAAAATCTCCATCAACTCATTCAAGCATTCGTCCATGGTCTCATCTTCCTTCTTTCATATTTTTAAAGAGTCTTCCGTAAGACAATATCAATTGGCTTGAGGAGTTTAGAAGAAACTAAGCATTGTGAGCTATTTTTTTCTTATCTTCTCATCTCATTTATGAGTCAAATTTCAGAGTTCATGCTTAATTATATAGTTTTGTGTATTGAGTATCAAAGTTTAGACATAGAAAGTGAAATATACCACTAATTGAGAGTATGGTTAAACCAACTTCAATGGTGTCTTCATTAACTATGGTCAGCTAATACTCATATGGGATTAAGATGGATATTTGATAATAATATTATTTTACAAATTTCTTTTGGGATTATTTTTTGTCTCTTATATTCCATAATTTTGAGTTTATATTTGATTCTAAACTTATTTATGCATATTATTACTATTGTTTGTTCATGTTGATATCAATAGTTTAATTTGCTATCTCAATTATATATTATAGCTTGTTGGCTAATCTGATATTGTGCGATTATGCTTAAAATTATAATTGTTAAAGTGGAATGAGTTATTGTAGAAATTAGATGATTTATGTCCAAAATAAATAATTCATGCTAATAACTTGATAAATTATGTCATATGATAATTATAGCTTTTAAATTCATGGCCTAATGATTGTACCTTAGGTAAAACAAGTGATCGACTAATTAAATCCTTATTTGAGTTAGTAATTCAATGTTTAAGTCATTGGTGAAATCTGAAATCTTATATCTTTCTCTAATTTGATTTTTCTCCATTTTCTTGACTCACTTGTTGTTTTGCTATTTCTTTAATTTTGTTTGATAATTGAACACCTCCTCGAATTATTCTACTAATTAATTGGAAGAATAAAAATGTGAATCACTATTGTTCTTCATGGGATTGACACCATGTACTCGCTAGCCTACAATTAACTTTGTGCACTTGCAAGCAAATAGGGTTTTTAAAACTGACTTAAAAACCACATTACTGTCTAAGGAGAGTGCAGAAAAGGATGCCCAAATCATGCATCAAAATGAATAGATCATTGATTTAGCAAAGAAATTGAAGAAGCAGTCATTTGAATCCTCCAACATGGCTTAGATAACAAAGGCAGTGACGACTCTAATGAAGAGCCCAAAGAAAAAAAAAAGACTTATCATTGAGTTTGATGTCCTTCAAGGGAATCCAAAACTTGATAGTTGATGTGGTGAAGGTCCATCTAGGAGGAGGCTCTCATAGAACTCACTATTAACAAGCCTCATATAAAAAGGATTGATGCATTACGTATGCTTGATGGATACTAGCCTCCAAAATTTCATCGATTTGATGGCAAAGGGAACCCAAAACAACATATAGCGCACTTTACTGGAACACACAATAATGTTAGCACAAGTAGCGGCCTTTTAATGAAGCAATTCATGTGATCTCTCAAAAGGCCTTACATTTGATTGGTACGCAAACCTTGTTTCTACATCCATTGATAGCTAGGAGCCAATGAAAAATAATATCTATAGTCACTTTTATAATACACGTCATAAAATCAGCATAAGTGAGTTGATCAACAGTAAGTTATTGACAAGGAGTCGGTCATTGATTACATCAATCGTTAGTGTACCCTCTCTTTAAATGCAAAGACCACTTGCCTTTGTCTTTTATAATTAAGTTGTGTGCTCATGGGATGGATTGTAGCATATTATATGCTTTATAACTGAGCAAGCCTAAGAACTTCCATGAATTAGCAACACAAGCTCATGAGGTTATTTTATATGCTATAGAAGATGGTTCAATAATGACAACTCAATAACGTCATCAAGAAATAAAAGCTCCATGTTCATATACTCTAAAGAGAAGAAATGTCCTTATTCTAAGTTTAACGCACTAGAAATGCTTGATGAACTTCTTGAGAAGGGACTTACAAAACTGCCAGAGTCAAAGCATCCCAAAGAAATTGAAAGAACTAATGATTCTAGATACTACGAGTGCCATCAAATTATCAATTATTATTCTCTAGAGAAGTGCAAGGTATTCAAAGAACAAAAAATCTAACTTGCAAAGGAGGGAAATTTCACAATAGGCAAAGAAGGCACTGAAGAATTTGATTAATCATCTATAAAGATTAGCGAAAAAAACTACCCAAAATGCATGTTCAGGGGGCAAACTTCCAAGTCACTCAAAGTAAGGGACTAACAAGTTGTTAAAATTCAAAACATTCAAGTTATCAAAATTCAAGATTTTCAAGTCTTCAAAGTTAAGGACTCCTAAGTCATTGAAGCTCGAAACTTCACAGTCATCAAAGTTCTAGGCTTCCATTTCCTTAAAGTTAAAGACTTCCATGTTATCAAAGTCCAACACTCCTAAGTCTTTAAAGTTAAGGACTCCTAAATCATCATAGTTAAAGGCTTCCAAGTCAACAAAGTTCAAGACTCTCAGGTTTTCAAAGGTTCATGTAATAGGAACACAAGCACATGATGACGTTATAGCAAATCAAGGTCATCTTCCATAAGGACTAGATCAATCTGTCGAGATTTATTTCCTCAAGATAGGCTAAGCAATGCAAATAATTTGGGAAATTTAATCTAATAAATTAAGAATAAATTGATAGAAGATAAAATCCTATGAATTGATTTGCAAAATGATCCACTTCAAGTGATTGCAAAACTCATTTTACCAAATTGAATAATTTAAAGAGCAATAATCTAATGTATCACTATTCTCTTTCACTGTAGCTAAATGCCTAAAATCAATGAAGCCCCGACTTTCTAGCTATTTAATCAATCTAGACTCATCAAGCATCAAGATTATCAATTAAGCTCTCTTGAATGGCAGATAATTCTACAGAATGTACATAATCAAGTCTAGTCCTAGCTTTCTGATATCAAACTTCATCTTTCAGTCCTCTTCAATATCTAAGACAAATAAGCCAATTGACTAAATCACCCACTTAAACAAACCTCTACAATAGATTAAATGTGTAATCAACAAGGGTTCAAAGGATTCGACAGTCACAACCAAGCAAAACTCATTCAAAAGCAATGAAATCCCTAAGTTGAAGAATCTATGCAAACATGACAAATAAATCCAATTACAAACTAAAAATTAATCTAATAGAGAGATGAGGAAAGGAAGGAGAAAGTGATGCCTAGTTTCTGTGGTGATGCTTTGATATTTTGATGCGTGCCTAATTCATGGTTCCCTTGCAAATCTTCTTCTTCATCTTCCTCAAAATCTCTCTAAGGGTGAAAAAAATAATCTAAAATGTTGGATTTTGGTGGAATGGATCCTAAGGAAGGCTACAAATAAGGCTTTTATTACGAAATTCAACATTGCTTAATCTCAAAAACAATTGGAAAATGAACAACTGCGAAGAAAGCAGGAAACCACGGAGAAAGGGGGCCACCCAAACAACCCATGGGGTCCACCGCAGTATGTGGTCACCAGAACGGCTGTCCGTGGTGGCCTCTACCTATTTTTTCACTCTTTTGTTCTTCTTGCTGCCTCATTCTAGAACCTTCCGAATTGTGGTACTGACCATGATGGGTCCATGTTAGATGTCTTTAGTCTCTTTTGCTTCCTTCTTTAGTATACAAGGCCTCCAAAATAATTATTCCACTCAGATACCTTGGGCTTACCAAGTCAAAGTCTGTAAACGTTCTCAAAACAACCAAAACCTAGGCATGATAATAGAAATAGGGCATAAATTACATAAATAAGCACATTAACCCCATAAAATGACTCCTACAGACTCAAATTATCTATGCATATAGGCCATGCTTAAACATTTGCTTGTCCCTAAGCAAAACTAAAGTCTAGATAAATCGACACAGGGAGATGTATTTAGGATTCAAAAACACAACCTGCTTAAGCTGGGTAACTAATAGCACATCACTGGCAACAATATCAACCTCAATTAGTGCACAAAACATTTCAAAATCAAAAGAAAGTAAAGGTTTTTAAAGAATTTTAAAAACACAAGCCCAACATCAAACATGATTACCCCAAAAGAACCACAGAGAACGACATGCAAGCACATGGAATTGAGTAGAACAAAATGGACCACTAGAGCCTCACTTTTGGGAAACGTAGATCATTTCCACTTATGTATTTCAAATATAGCATGGGTTCGCTCAAGACTCTATCCAGTGATGTCGTCATTTACCATGGGCTTGCCAAGACACTCTAATTCTCCACTACTAAGATGCAATATGCACATGATGATTAAGAGGACTTTACGTGGGTTGTAATACGAGCTAAAGAGTAAAGGGGGGGGGGAAGTAAACAAATGCATTTGGGCAATGTGGAGCTAATAGCTAAGTAGAACCATAAAACTCATGAACATTCCCAATGCAAACAATATAATATAAACACACCCCAAGAATCAAGTATGAAATGAGTCGACATAAGAAAGAACATAAGTTAATACATGTCATCAACGCCAATAAAAAAAAATTCTTTTTTTCTCCTTTTTTCTCCCTTTTTGCCAACATTAGTTTTTTCTTCTTCTTTTTTTTGTGAGAGTCAAAAGAAAATGAATTTCAAATGTTGAAAGGAATAGTGTGGACATATGTCAACTTATTCTAAATATATATGAAAACAACTTAAAGAAGAGGGAACAAATCCAATGCATAATTTTATCAACCCCTTAACAAACTAGCACACCAAAGCCATTGCAAACAACCCTAGATCTATCCATGACACACATGAAGTGACGCTCCATAGACTAGGTTTAAAGGTAGGAATATAGGTATAGCCTAGGGCTAAAATAGAAGGGATCATAATAAAGATAGGTATAAGCCCAATGCGGTTAGCAAAAAGGGACAAACATGCAATACGAGGTAGGCTATTTGGCTATGTTGTTAATAACCAAAGAAAGAATACCTCTATCACATTATCAAATATGAACATGCGAATGTGATTTTGAATAGGAATCTGGGCAAGTTCTAGATATGTAACTTGGAATAGTCACACACATAAAAGAATATGAGACTAAATATGATGATTAATCCAAATAAGGCTAAAAATATCATGGGATATCAACCATGATCTCATCTAGCCCGTGAAAGTAAACACATGTACCAACATGAGTACCAAGGACTCCAAAGGGTGACATAATTCTCAATTAAGACAAGGGATAAAACTAAAGACATCCATAAACCTTCACAGTTTTATTTTATTTTATTTTTTTATAGCAAAGTGGTCATTCATCAAAAGTTAATCAAGCTCATGAATGCTATCATGCCTAGCAAAGACATCATCGGAGGAAATCTTTAACTATTCCATAGCATCCCTATATGCAATCCTAAAAAAGCAAACCTAAAATGCAATTAAATGCAACCAACTGGACGTCGGTACAAACAAAATGAAATCTAAAACCACATGCCCTAACTAGCATGCAAAATAAAAACCAAAATGCAAAATATGAAAATTACCTTTCTCCCATGCTTAGACAGAGTATTATTCAAAGAAAATAAACAAGAAGAAGGGAAGGGAGAAACAAAAGACTACACCCTCACCAGTTTGGGTGCCGGGGGCACCTAAGCTAAGGCCTCATAATAACCAGGGCACACGAAGCATCATCCACGCCATCACAACATTCAAGACTTTGGTCTCCACATGAGATGCTGTCAAAGCATGCATGAGCTTGTCAAACAGTTGTGACCATAATTTAGAAAAATATAAGGTAAGAGGCAATAAGAAAAGGCACATCAAATAGAATAAGTTTCCTCTTAACTTTATCAAAGGCCGTGGAAAAATCATAGGAAAGATTAGAGAATGTAGTCCACATAACTTTTCTAGGCAAGTTTTCTAGGTATTCACAATAAGCGTCAAATGGAGGGATCATGCCTTCTAAAGTAACCCAGGGACACATAATCATCAAAAACCAAGCATATCAAACACGTTATCTTCATAATCTATATCCAAATGATTTTCACACATGAAATGAGTATTAATAGGCTGCTCAATGCAACACTTAAGGGAATTAAAGTGTAATAAACAAAGAGTAGAAATATGTGAATGGTCAAGGGGATTGGGGAAAACATTATCAAAACCAAGACTAAGAAACTCCTCATGCAAATAGATATCACATAGCTCACCAAAGGAGCCTCAGCTAGATTGTGCATCTCATCTAAAGTATCTTCTAACTCATAACATGTACGATTAACAACAAACCTCACAACAAACCCAAAAGGCCCACCTGTCTCGAGCCCCACGCACTAAGTTAGGAAATGATGAATCAAGTAAGGTCAAAACATCATCAATATTGTCTTTGGGAGATGCACAATCTGGTTAAGCATAACATGCATAATAAGGACACAAATTTATGTCTTAGTTAGAAGAATTACGCATGTCACACAAAAAAAAACAATAAATTGCTCCAAATAATAAGATCTAGAATGAAAAGCACAAGGGATGGGGAAAGAACACTCGGGAAGTCAACTAGCCTTCTCAAATTGAAAGAATCCCAAGCAAGCCACTTAAGTGAATACCATCCTTCATCAATACTTTTACCATAAAAAGCCCAATATTCTAAAAAAGCTCATGTTTCACTATTTACACCTTTATCAACAATGTCTAAAAGTTTCTATTTACCTACACAATAACCACGTTGAGTAAGAATAGCATTTAACCATTTAAAGTACCTCCAAAACAATTCATGCTCAAATTAAGGGAAATGAAAAATTGCCATTGTGTTTTTTTAATTATTTTTCAATTTTCTTGATTCTTTTTTCGAAGAAAGCAAAATACTTAGCTAAACATATTGAGAAAAGTTGATAGCACCCCAAGCCTACGATTGTGTTATGGCAAATCAAGGTCATCTCATAAGGATTGGATCAATCTACCAAGCTTTCTTCCCTCAAGATAAGTTAAGTAATGTAGATAATTTAGCACATCTAATCTAAGTAAAATAAGAACAAATCAATGGAAAAGAAAAGCCTAGGAATTGATTGGCAAAAATCATTCAAAGGCAATAAAATCCCAAAGTTGAAAAAATCTACTCAAACATGACAAATAAATCGAATTACAAACTGAAATAAATCTAGTTGATAGATGAGGAAAAGAAAGTGAAGGAGGTGCTTAGTTTCCGTGATGATGATTTGATTTTTTTATGCTTGCTCGATCTGCGTTTCCTTGGCAAATCTTCTTCTTCTTCTTCTTCTTCCTTAGACTCTCTCGAAGGGTGAAAAAAAAAACTATTCAAAGATGGTGGATTTTGGTGTAATGGATCCTAAGGAAGGCTGCAAACAAGGCTTTTATAGCGGAATTCAAGGTTCCCTAACCTCAAAAATGCTTAGGAAACGAACAATCGAGAAGAAAGTAAGAAATCACGGAGAGAGGGGACACTCTGACAATCCGTGGGGTCCACTATAATACATGGTCGCCATAACAGCCTAGTTGTGGTGGTCTCTGTGTATTTTGTCTTCTTTTGTTCTTTTTGCTGCCTCATCATGAAACCTCTTAGACCCGTGGTACTGACCATGGCATGTTCGCATTAGATGTCTCTATGCCTCTTTTGCTTCCTTCTTTGCCTAGAAGGCCTCAAAATAATTCTTCCACTCATATATCTTAGGCTTACAAAGTCAAAATCTACGAAGCTCTTAAAAGAATTGAAACCTAAGCATAATATTAGATATAGGGCATAAATCACATAAATAAGCACACTAATCCCCTAAAATCACTCTGAAACACTCAAATTATCCATGCATATATGATGTTCATCATCAATAGTTCTACGTCATCAAAGTTCAGAACTCCCAAGTCATCAAAATTCATGACTTTTAAGTCATTAAAGTTCAATATTCTTAAGTCTTCAAAGTCAAGGATTCTAAATCATCCTGGTTCATGACTCTCAGGCCGTCAAAGTTAATGTATCCCAAGATAACAAAGTTAAAAGCCTCTTAAGTCATCAAAGTTCAATACTTCTAAGTCATCAAAGTTAAAATCTCTTAAGGCAATAAAGTTAAAGACTCTCAAATCGTCAAATTTTAAGACTTCTCAAGTCATTAAAGCTGAAGACTCTCAAGTCTTCAAAGTTCGAGACCTCCAAATTATTAAAGCTACTGACTCTCAAATGACTAAGCTGGCTTTCATAACATGAAATATGATCTTAAATATTCAAAAAAGCGGTAAAATCCAAGTTGCTAAAGCTCATGGGCCTCAAGTCATCAAAACTTATGACTTTCATATGCATTAGCCAACTCTTACATTGTCTAAGTTCCAATGTTCTTAGGACTCCTTCAAGGTGGAGGCAATGGTGACATAAGCCTATTCCTTTTAGTTGGTCAGTCTCCTCCTTCATCTCATGACATTCTCCTTCGAGTCTCCTACAAATTGGTAATAGTGACAACATAGCCTCCTCCTTTGAGTTGGAGGCTAGACCTTCTCTAAGTTGGTAGCAGTGCCAGCATAGCCACCTCTTTCGTGTTGGCAAAGACTTAGTCCTCTTCCAAGTTGGAAGCAATGGAGCATAAGCTCTTCCTTTGTGTTGGCAGTGTAGTCCTCCTACTTTAAGTTGGTAGCAATGATGACATATCCTCCTCTTTCGTGTTGGTGATGTATGCCCCTTTCCTTCAAATTGGTTGCAATAGTTATAGAGCCGTGTCCGTCATGTTGGTGATAAGGCCCCAATGTGCACGCTGGTGAAGATGATGATGTGGCATCCTCCCTTAAATTAGGAAAATTCGTCCAAGGTGGACCCATGCGAGTAGGGGTGGCAATGGGGCGGGTTTAGCTGTACCCTCACCCATACCCATTTTTAAAATTAATACCCATATCCATACCCATACCCATCGGGTATTGTAAAGTTATACCCATACCCATACTCATTGGGTATAGCGGGTATGCGAGTTTTATTCGGGTACATATAGACAAAAAAGAATTAAACCCATTTTGTACCCATATTCGATATCAAATACTCAATATGTCACATTAACGCGAAGCTTCCGACGACATATCATATTACATCAAATACAACTAAAAATTTGCCAATCTAAACAACAAATTAGCACTTGACAATTACAGCTTGAAACAAAATATTCTGCCGAAGTTTGAAAAATCATATAACTCAAAGAAACTAGCAAAATATTCAATTACAAGTAACAAATTAGAACTTTAAACAAACGGGTATGGGTTTTATATGGGGCGGGTATGAGACGGGTACGAGGCGGGTATTAATAAAACGGGTATGGGGCGGGTACGAGCTATACCCATACCCATACCCATACCCATACCCATTTTAGCAATACCCGCCCCATACCCATTTTTTTTCAATTTTTCCCACCCATACCCATACCCATTGGGGCGGGTTTTACGGGTTTTAGGCGGGTACGGGTTTTTTTGCCAGCCCTACATGCGAGGAATCCATCCAATGGTGATAATAATAGAGAAAGTCACCAAAAATGGACCCATGCGAGCAAACCATCTATAGGTGAGAATAATATAGAAAGTCACTAAGCTAGGCCCATGTGGCAAGCCAACAAAAGGTTAGAGAATTTTGTACTCTATATTTGACCATAAATCATAGTGAAAGACAACATATTTGGTTCAAGGATTGAAAGTTCCTCCATAAATCAAATGAGAAGCCTACAGAAACACCCCCCCCCCCAAAGAATAACATGTAGTGACACAAATAGAGAACATCACAAAAATGTCACGAAAGAGGTTAAAGGCAAATGCATAGTTTGAAACATGGGACTCAGTGGTCAACAAGTGTAAGCAAACTCACTTTGATATGAAAGGATGTTTGCAATATAGTTCCCCAAGCAAATGTTGTTGCCACAATGCCTAGCTTGTTGCTGAATCATAGCATATAATTGATAATAAGAATTGTTGAATGGTTTCATTTAATCTTCAGTCCTTACTACAGTTTGTCCCATATGCTAATGATTTAGATATTGTTCCATACTTTGTGATAAAATGTTCCACCGCCACGTATAAATACAAAAACCTCAAATTTTGAGCAGGTTGACATTACGATGAATGTGGTGAACCCTCATCAGCGCAATGATTTTAGAATTTCATGGGTAACAGCGAAGAAGTTTTGTGCGGGGTTGAAAAATAATAATCAGATTGCAACAAAGAGATTCAAAGCAATATCGTAGGCCACTCTCTCATTATTTATTATTAGTGGTTCAAAGAGGCCACCCTCTTAGGGTTTGCTTAGAAAGCAAAAGTGGTGGAAATTTCATCATCTCCAAAGGTTGATAGATTAAAACCCACCGAACATGTTCAAAATTTGGTCCGATAATTCAAAAGTCCAAGTTTACTCTACTTAATTATTTTATTAAGTCTACATTTTGGTATGATGTTTGATAAATTAAATTGTGATGCCAAAGAAAAAACTTTCAAGCACATTTGCATGCTTAATAAGACCTAGTCAAGCTAGATGGCTCGTCAATTCCTATTAATCGATTCCATATCAAGTCATGAAATTTGATCTGATGGACCTAACAACTTAAAGCACAAATGGCCTCCTTTCAACAAGTTCCGAGATTCAGCGACATCAAATACTCCAAAGTCGTGGACATGGCCAATTCTTGAGGGGGCAATTTGTAGGCACTAATAATTTAATGATATGTGTCATCTCAGAAACTAAATATAAATTGATTATTTTGGGCTAACCCATTTAATGAATTACAGTTATTTAAATAAATTGGGTGAAATTGCCTTCTATGTCATAGCCCAAATAACTGCTAAGACCCTATTCTCTTCGACTTATTTTTTGAAGAATAAGTTTATATAAGTTCAGTTTAGAATAAGTTCTGAATACGTTTAGTAAATAAGTTCAAAATGTGTTTAGAATAGGTTAAGCAAGCGGTTCAGAATAAGGCAAGTTTGAACTATGTTTTTCACATTGGATTGTACAAACTAAAGCAAAATGTCTCTCTAAACTTCCTTTACTTCGTTTCTATAGAGCAGTAGGTAGTCTATGGGTTTTATATATAGGGTTAATTGAAACTCATCTCTCTGTAATTTTACAATTCAGGGGGTAAGGTTGCCACATCAAACCCCCCACACCAGGCTTGGTGGTGGGATTTCGGGTATTAGATTGAAATAAGTTCAGAATAAGTTCAAATAAATTCAGTTCATAATAAGTTTAGGTAAAATAAGTCGAAGAGAATAAGACCTAAGTCAATGGTTAAATTGACCATTAAATTACCAATTAAATGGATTGCCAAGTTAGATGCTCATTCAACAACCTAAAAAAGCAAATAAGTCACCAAACCTAGTAGGCAGGGGGCATTTTGTCCTTATAAATAAAATGTTACTCCCTCGTACTCATATGGTCGAAAAACAAACTCACTCTCGACGACATTCTAAAGACTTATACTCTTAGGCACCCTCTCCCTATAAGAAAACAATAAGCACCTCAAATGCGTGTTGTCTACTTTCAAAGACCAAAGAAAACTTTTTTGATAGAGATTAAGCCTCTTAGATCCTCTTTCATGATCAAATACATTTAAGTTCATCAAAGGAAATCAAATCAGTCAATTTGATCGAGATTCAAACCAACTGACTCTCATTTAAGTATAAGTTGGAGATTAAACAAGAGGAATAATTCATTTTGTTTATTTTGTAACAAATATACAGATATTGTGTCCATATCTTCTGAAATCAATACAAATTAAATTTGTTCACATAAATTTAATCAAATTCTAAATTTAAAATGTTTTGTGAAATATTAGAAAAATAGTTTAGATCAACTCCAACAAAAGAGAACAACAATTTAGATTATGATTTTAGGATTTTTTAATTCATTACGTTTTTCTTTCAAATTAGCAGTCAATGTATATTGCTTTTTTTGGTTTATAGAAGTTCAAAGGATAACACAATACAATTATAATGTACTAGGAGATGGGAAAATCGAACCTAAGATATAATATATATTTGCCCTATTTGGTAAAGAGCTTTTTGGAACAAAAAAACTCTTTTTCTGGGTATGAGCTATTTGACTTTGGTAAAAAAACTCTTTTAGTTGTTTGGTTAGATAACTTTTTGAATAGTTTTTTGTACCCAAAAAGCTTATTTAGAAAAGGCTCTTTAGAAGAGTTTTTTGCATCAACTTATTTCTGTTAAACACCAAATTTACTATGTATTACCTCCTTTTGACATAATTACATTTATGATATTTAGCACAAAAACCCTACTCCTTGCTTCATTTTTTCATTCTACATTCTACCATTGTATTTCTTCTCCAACCCCTCCTCCTTCAACTCAGAGAAAGCCATCTTCGAGGATTGTTAATCCAATAAGGTAATTCTTCAAGCCCAAATACTTATATTTTTAGGTGTCATTTTTAATTTTCGTTCTTCTTCTTTCTCCTTCACTAATTATTCCGTGGGTTGGATTTCTCATGAAATTGAAACTTTGAGCTAACATTGGACTTTTTGTTTGAGACTTTTTCGTTCGCTTTTTGGTCTTTCGAGACAAGAGTTGTGAATGGTCATGATGTTTAAATTAACTATTTTAATTTTAAAATTTTCTTCAATTTAAGAAATAATGTAGATTAATTAGTATTTTGGGTTGTAGATTGTTCTAAATGTTATTATGTTATAAATCTCAATTATTACTAAAAATAAAAATAAGGCAAATTAAACAAAAATATTATAATAATAAACGTCAAATTTGGGTGAATGTATAATTGTAATTTTATATATTTCACAAGTCACAATCTATAATTCACAATTCAAGTTGAAAAGAAAAATGAAAATGCAATAAAAACAGTTATGTTATTAAAAAGTAATGAAATTATGTTAAGGGGCACAAGTGAAATTTCACCAAATAAGTTTGTTAGAAATAACTAATTTTACCAAGTACTTTTTTCAAAAACAGCTTATGCAATCATCTAAGTCAAATCGGTAATACAATCAGCTAACAGCTAATCTAATCAGCTAATAGTTAATAGTTGATTGCAAATAAGGCCATTATCTTTGACTACTTTTAACCACTGTAATGAGATAGAATGAGTATATAAGAATAAAATTATAGGTTTATTCCTATAAAAAAATTATTACCATGAGGGGTGGTGCCATTATTATTTCAGATAGAAAGGGTGGCACTAGGATCTAGGATTGAAAATAGAGTAAAAAGATTAAATTGTAATTAAATTATTAAATAATATATTTATGTCAAGAATATATTTTATTCTCATTTCAAACTTGCTTGTAGGGATGACCATAAGTTAGGTCTTGGTTGGGTCCATCTAGACTCAGATCCATTTAATTTTTTTGGACCTGAACCCAGACCCTCCACAGACCTATTGGGTCTACAAAGATGCGACCCAAACCCAGATCCGTGGGTCCAGCAGGTCCGCGGATCCTAAGCAGGTCCTGACTGTTTTTCACATTAAATATTATTTTTTCACATCACAACATGAATTACCACATTCTAAATACAAGTAATTGAATTTAGAAGACACAATATTTAATAAAAATATATTCTAGTGATATATGCCATAATTAAGTGTTTTTACTTATGTGTTACATACCAAAAATAATATTTTAGTATAAACCATGAAGATAAAGTCCAGAAACATAACATAATAGTTTTTCTTCTACAACCGACACTAAGCGAAGTGACTTTAGGACTTACCAATTTAGAGTTACTTTAACCAATTGTATTTGGTACAGTTTTTATAAAAAAAAATTAATGGGTCTTATATGAATCTTGGGTCGGATCTGGATCTGAAATTTTCAAATCCAAACCTAGACCCAACCCACATTTCTTGGACTCAGACCCACTTAAAACCCGTTAGGTCTCACATGATTGGATCCAGACCCTCTAATTTGGATCGGATTTGATGAGTTTGAATTGAGTCCAGAATCCACTGCCATTCCTACTTATATGTATCCAAATTTATCAATAGTAAATGAGAATGCAAAAATAAATTTCCTTCCCTAAAATAAATCTCGCTTATAAATTCGTATTCATGAACTCCCATGTATCAAACGTCATCAGGGAATTAATTAATTAACGTTGAATACCTCACTAATCCCACAAAGTTTGCTCAACTATATGGAGAGGATCCAATCTCTTAATCTCCATGGCCAAATCCCAAAATGCCCTTTCATCTAAGGGGTGGACTCTCGGTCAGAGAATCCAGGGCCAGGCATTATGGCCTTTTTTTTAATCTTTTTAATTATTTTTTTCATTAATTTTTTTCCCCAAATTTTCAGCCACCACAATAGATTCACTGATGACTGATGAGGAATCCTGTCTTCTTGAGCAGAATTCTTTAGCAGTGTAAGAGCATTTTCAGTCAGAGTTTTAATTTTTAGAACTTTGACCTGCTACGTCAGCAAAAGTTTCACAATTTTGGAACTTGCATTTCATCATTTCTCCAACCTATGGAACTCAATTTTAATCATCCAATAAAATTTTTTGTCATGGACCCACCTTATAACACACAACTTATTTTTTAAATTATACTTACTCCAAAAAAAAAAACAAAAAAAAATTAAAAAATGCCAAAAGGTGGCCCGCGGGGAGAAACGTCTGCCCGTTCTCCCCCGCCTCCTTCTCTCCTCTCATGTTGTGACAAGTGGCAGCATGGGGCCCATGTTTCCCTTTTCACGTCAGCTGCAGATGCTATAAGAGCACTGAGTTGAAAATGGAATGGGGGTTCCAGTATGTTGTTTGTCTAATAAAAATAATATCATGTGCCGTGGAATTGGGCAACATTTTATCATGTAGGCTACAATTTTTTTATTTTTTAATATATTTTTGCTTTTTTCATTTTATAGGATTAATACTTATATAATTAAAATAAAAATTATGTACTATAAGTTGGGTTCATAATAAATATTTTTATTAGATGATTTAAATTGAAGTTTCATAGATTGAAGAAATAATAAAATACAAATTCTAAAAAATTAAATTTTTGATAATGTGTGGAAACGGGAAACCACGGCCATTTCAGCCAAGAGATGTCTTGAAAGTTCAAACAAGAAACCCAACAACATATTTTCAAAAAAATTTAAAATGATAATAATAAAGAAAAGAAACCTCACTGATAAATTCCTGCTGCCACCCGTGTCCGTTTCTGGAGAGAGAAATTCTGGCTGCCCGGCTCGCCCCCTCGCTCTCCCTTTCTCTCTCCTCCCCCTCTGAGTTTCCTCACGGACCTGGGGTGCCAAGTTGCCAACTGCTAAACCTTTATTGTTACTATCATTACGAACAATATTATTGCTGTTATCTTGTGTGTTTTGGTTCTAATTATTGGGCACCCTTTAATTTGTATTGTGGGGTTTTAAAAAAAAGGATTGAAATTTGAACGGATTTCTGGGTTAATTGAGGGGAAATTCATATGGGTTTTGCTGAATCAGGAAAAGGGGTTGTTAGTGATGGCGTAAACATGGGACAGTGTTTGAGGAGCTTTGTGAGGAGGAAGAGGGTTGATTCAGAGCATACCAATAACCATTCCTCCAGTCACCAATTGGCCAAAGCCTTATCTGTCCCTCATCTTATTGCTATTGGTGAGTCTTGTGATGTTCCTTTTATTGTTTGCAGTTCTGATTTCTGATTTTAACTTCAGATGAATTTTGTACGTTTCTCTTTTCTCGCCTGTTCTTTTTTTTTTTTTTGCCCCCGGGGGGGGGGGGATGTTAGATGTGGGATGTTGAGTTAGCAGTTAGTCCATCCAAGCTTAATTTAGGTGGGATTTGTGTTGGGTGTAGGACTTAGCCATGGCTTTGATTCTTTGGAATTTGAAGATGTTGTGGTGAGTGGTTTAAGAACTTTATATTTTTATGTAAGAATGTGTTCATAGAATGTAAAATTTACACTTAAACTGCAACAATTCTATCCAAGGCTCTAGGCTCTGCTTTGATGGGATACATATTGGGGATTACATGTGAACTTTAAATTTAATATGGTTTTGCATCTGAATTGTCCTTACCTCACTCAAGACATGGCAATTTCCACTAAACTTGTTGATTTGAATTCTTATTCTAGGTGTTGGCTCAACTATTGGAGCTGGGGTTTATATTCTTATTGGCACAGTAGCCAGAGAGCACTCTGGACCATCACTTGCATTCTCCTTCCTCATAGCTGGTATAGCAGCTGGTCTTTCGGCTTTCTGTTATGCAGAACTTGCGAGCCGGTGCCCGTCTGCTGGGAGTGCCTACCATTACTCCTACATTTGTGTTGGAGAAAGGTATATAATTCGTTACATGGTCTAATTTGTCTTTATGTGATCAACAATGCATCAATTTCTAATCTTGGAAGCTAGATGCTTCCAGAGTTGCTTAGGAAAACTTTTGGCAAAATGAGCTTTTAGGTCTTGATCTGCGTTCTGTAACATTTCTGCAGTGTTGCTTGGCTAATTGGTTGGGCTTTGATACTGGAGTATACTGTTGGTGGCTCCGCAGTTGCCCGGGGTATTTCGCCAAATCTGGTGTGTTTTCAGTCCCTTACTTCTGGAACTCCTTAGTCTTAATGGTACTTAGATAAGTTGTATGGTTTAAATATTTGCTATGTGGATCATTTTATCTTCATGATTAAAGAGGATTATGGGTTTCTTTTCCTACTTCTGGTGCCTTTATATCCATCATTCTCCAATTGAATTTTTGGATAAAATCTATTAAGCTTATTTTGCTTATCCGATTGGGGGGGGGGGGGTCTGTCTGGATATGTCAGAATGCATTAGATAGATACCAACAAAGTAGGACTTCATGGGAGTGTTTTTGTGTGAATGGCTATTGTAAGTTACAGCCTACGGAAAATACATGTAGCCTTGCTAGGTCAGATTCTGGGAGCACGACGTGAATTCACATCGTGTTAGCTAATCTAGATAGGTTGGCAAGTTCCACATGACTTCCTATAAGGCCGCTAAATTTGCTTTATAATAATTCCTGCTGTTCTTGTCTCCGCCACCCGTCCAGTGTCCAAGTGGAGTTTACGTCTATTCTCTTCTTTTCGTGTCAATTTGCAGTGTATCCCCTTGGTTTCGCTTTTTATTTTCTATTTTTTTAACTTGCGTGTTACTCCTGAGTCATTACCATATGTATTCCTCTGTTGATGTCTTCTCATATGATTAGTTTATTTGGTTCATGAATTCCTCTAAGAAACATTGACTGGTATATAAAAAATTTTAGGACTCTTGAGCCTCTTTGTTAATTACTATGTTACCTGTTGAGTAAAAAAACGGAAGTTAGTATTTTTTTTTTTTTTTGGTAAGTAATCATATAAGTATAATAAAAGGACACCAAGGGGATGTCACCCATGTACAAAAGGGGTAATACAAGCGCATTAGCTCCTTGAACTCTCATCCAGTATACAATCAATAAAATCCAAAAAATTTAACTCTTTGTCACTGAACCTCATACACCAACTGTACAACAATCTCAAAAAATAGAGCTTGAAATCTTGAAGAGCCAAGGTCTTATCCTCAAAAATACGGCGATTCCTCTCCTTCCAAGTTGCCCACCAAATAGCCAAAGGAATCATGCCCCAAACTTGACGGACCCAGCTCTTTTTCATCCTTCGGCTCCACGCCACCGCCACATCTCTCACATTAGAAGGTTGAACCCAACTAATCCCCATAAGTGAGAGCGATAAAGCCCAAAGCGAGGAGACCCACCGACAATGTACAAGAAGATGATCCGCGGTTTCTTCCTCCTCCAAACACATGGAGCATCTACTTGGACCTCTAAAATTTCTACTCTTAAGCATATCGTCATTGGGAATCTTGCCTAGAGTACCAGCCCACGCAAAGAAATACACTTTTGTGGGGGCTTTGGACTTCCAAATGGACTTAGCGGGAAACACCCAACCGTCCAAGTCTTCAAAATGTGCAAAGCAAAAGCTCTTGACAGAAAAGGAACCCCTAGAACCTGTTGGCCACACAATCTCATCATTGCCTTGTTGAAAAACCTTTTTGCCAGCAAGAACGGCTAACAAATTACAAACACTATCCTCTTCCCAATCATTAAGATTCCTAACGAAATTCAAATCCCAGTTTCTAACTTCACCATCCCAAGAGACAACTTCTTTAACCGTGGCATTCTTAAACCGAGCCATCCAAAAAAGATTAGGAAAAAGATTCTTTAAAGGACGGTCTACACACCAAACATCGTGCCAAAAAAATACCCTTGATCCATCCCCCACCTCAAAATGCACTAAAGATTTGAAGCTTTCAAGACCGGCTAGGATAGATTTCCAGCAACCAACCCCATGAGGGTAAGGACTCTTCTTACTCCACCAACCAAATGCATCTATCCCATATTTTGCCTTAATCACCTTGTTCCACATGGCACCATCCTCTTTAGCAAACCTCCACAGCCATTTGGTCTTCAACGCTTCATTCATAAGACGAAGAGGTCTTATGCCAAGTCCACCCTGCAGACTAGGACGACATACTTCATTCCAATTGACCCAGTGGAGGCTGTTACCATCATCAATGGAGTTCCAAAGGAAATCTCTCATGATCTTCTCTATCCGACTAGCAATGCTAGCTGGGATAGTGAATAAAGACATGAAGTAGATGGGTTGACTACTCAAGGTGCTCTTCAAAAGAGTCAATCTGCCCCCTCTGGACAGAAGTTTTGACTTTCAGCATGCCAACTTCTTATGAAACCTCTCGATAATTGGATCCCAAATTGATATGCTCTTATATGGAGCACCAAGAGGAAGCCCAAGATATGAAGAAGGCAGGTAATCAACTCCGCATCCAAAAAAGCGAGCCAACTCATGAACGTTGGGCACATCACCCACTGGAATGAGTGCACTTTTGGAGAGGTTAACCCTTAGACCCGACATAGCTTCGAACAGAAGAAGGGTGCACGTTAAGTAGCCCAGGTTACTCTCGTTCGGGTTGCAAAAAACGAGAGTGTCGTCGGCAAAGAGCAAGTGGGAAATCAACAACCCCTCGGTGTGAGGATTAGTAAAGTGAAACCCATTTAAGAAACCTTCCTCCCCTGCTTTAATCACCAACCTGCTGAGTGACTCCATAACTAAAATGAATAATGAGGGCGACAACGGGTCACCTTGCCTTAAGCCTCTTGAGCTTGAGAAAAAACCAGAAGCTTCTCCATTAACTAAAATAGAGAAGCGCACAGTAGAAATGCAGAAGGAGATCCATTTCCTCCACTTGTCAGGAAAGCCCATTTTCTCAAGAATAGCCAAGAGGAAACTCCAAGAGACATGGTCGTAAGCCTTCTCAATGTCAAGCTTACAAAGGACACCAGACATCCTTGATCTGATATAAGAGTCAATACATTCATTCGCAATCAAAGCTGTATCCAAAATTTGACGACCAGGAACGAAGGCGTGCTGCGAAGGACCCACAACTTTTCCAACCACTCTCCTCAATCTTGACGCGAGGACTTTTGCAAGAATCTTATAAACACTTCCTACCAAACTAATGGGCCTAAAAGACTTAATATCATCAGCACCAGCCACTTTGGGAATCGAGGTAATAAAGGTGGCATTTAAACTTTTCTCAAACACACCCTTCTTATGAAAATCAGCAAAAAATCCCATAATCTCCCCCTTGATGATAGGCCAACAATGCTGACAAAAAGCTACTGGTCCTGGAGCTTTCTCAATTCCTAAGTCGGAAATGGCCTTCCACACTTCATCTTCAGTGAAGTCTTTCACAAGAACGCTAGCATCCTCCGGGCTAATAGAGGCAAAAGCGATACCATCAAAAAAGAACTTAGATGATTGATCTTCATGATACAGATTCTCATAGAACTTGACAATCGCACTTCTGGCTGAGGCAGCATCAGCATAGGACTCGCCATCAACTTTAATTTGATGAATAGCATTAAACCTTCTTCTCCGATTTGCCACCTGGTGGAAAAATTTGGTATTACGATCACCATCCTCAATCCACTGTTGCTTTGCTCTTTGGCGCCAGAAAATATCAATAGATTTTCGCACCATAGAGAGTTCTTTTTTAACTCCCAATCTTTCAACTCTATCCGCCCAAGAGAGAGACTATTGCTGCTCCTTCTCATCTAAACGCTTCACTTTATCCACCAGACTACCCATCTTGACCTCTAAATGGCCAAACACTTCCCTATTCCACTGTTTAAGCTTGGTCTTCAACAAGTTGAGTTTTTTTGCCAAAATGAAACTCGAAGAGCCACTAACATTCTGAACATCCCAAACAGCTTTCACAAGGTCATCGAATCCACTCGCCTCAAGCCACATATTCTCGAATTTGAAAGGGCGTCTGCCTCCAGAGACTTCCCCAACCCGCAAAAGAATGGGAAAATGGTCTGAAGTAATCTTCGGAAGGGTAACTTGATGGACCCCCTGAAAATGATCTTCCCATTCCGCCGAAAAGAGGAATCTATCAATGGGAGATAACACCGGGACCTCCTCATGACTAGACTAAGTGAAACGAGCCCCTTCTAAAGGAGGGTCAACTAGATTGCACGAATCAATAAAACTAGAGAACTCTCTCATTGACGAAGAGGACCTACCACCTGAGGATCTCTCTGAAGGGAACCTAATGGCATTAAAATCCCCACCCAAGCACTACGGAATGTCCCACAAAGACATGAAGAGCGACAACTCCTCAAAAAAAGCCCGTCGCAAGTAGTCGTTATTAGGCCCATATACCCCAATCAAACCCCACTCAAAATTGTCCTTCAGAGACTTAAACCTACAATACACTGAAAACGACCCAATGCTAGAATCGCCGAGTTCCAAGACTTGAGGGTCCCAGATGACAATAATACCTCCTGATCGACCCACTGAAGGTAAGAATAACCACTCAATTGGTCGACGTCCCCACAAACTAATCACTACCTGCCGGCTAACCACCTCCAACTTAGACTCTTGGAGAATAGCAACATCAGAAGCAAAAGACCGTAACACCCACTTCACATCCCCCCGCTTGTTTGGGCAATTGAGCCCCCTTACATTCCATGCAATCAACTTAATGGCTGGCCCCATCTGAAAACAGCCTAACCCTGCCACCTTCATCCCCCATACTAGCTTCAACCGATTGTTCCCTTCTCAATCTATTTGCTTCCAACGATGCAAGAAAAGAAAGCAGCTCCGTTTCTCTCCCTTCTATGGCCAGACCCATCTTTTTACAAAAAAAGACCATTCTTTCCAAGACCCAAGCTGCCCCTTCAGTAGCATTCCCTGAGTCAGAAGAACCAGGTGCAGCACCATCCAATTCTTGAGGGTGGGCTTGAGGTAGAGCTTCCTCAAACGTTAAAGACCTTCCCTTCTCTTGCACAATAGGAGAACCCGCCTCAGAAGCGACTAAAATAGCCTTCCGGGACTTCTTCCTACGAGCGTAAACCAGCACACTAGTAGATGGAGAGCACTCTGTAGGATGCAACTCCTCCTCCACCACCTTCAACGGTGATTCAGGAATCCTTGAGGCGCACAGAGTGGCACACGAAGAGCTATCGTGTGAGTTACACTCCCTCTCCGGTGACAAATCATTCTCCCACATGTCTCTCAACACTTTGAATTGGTTAGCACAGGGAGTCGGAGCCACCAGCAGCTCCTTCGCAACATCCTTCTTATAAGGCATCATCACGTCCATAGCATTGTCTTTGAAGGAGACTTTCTGTTTCAGCGCATCCTTGCTAAGATTGTGATCTTCACCAATCACAGCAGCACACACATCCCAAGAACCACAATTCCTACACTTCCACCCCTTCAAAGGCGAATTCGAAGAGCCACCCGGATGACCTCGCACCACATTAGCAAAAGACCTATCCCTACTCACCGGCACTCTGGAAGGAAACATTCCCTTCCTTGGTGGGGGATGGGGCTTCTTATGACCCTCAATCAACATCTTCTTAAGAATCTTAGTCACCCTAAACCATCCCTCTGCCTTGGCTCCCTCAGGATAAATCACTGACCTAACCTGCCCACCGTTGCCTAGCAGAGAAAGGACAATGAATCTACCTTTGGTATTCTTTCTCAGTTGAAGCAATAGGCACCTCTGACCCCACCTGAGAGATTTGAACCACAATGGTTCTCCCTTTGAGAAACAAAATCTAACCATTTGTACAGCCAACCAGCGAAACTCCTGGGAGCTCAACCTAATAAAGGACCTTTTCCTCCTACTAGCCTCAGAAACCTTAAAAGGAAAAAGGCCTCCATCACCCCCAAACACCTCCAGGACCTTCCCTTCCACTCTCGCAGAGGCATACATGATCAAACAACAGGCAATGCAGCTTAGCTAGGACAAACAGAAACCCAGAGCAAACAGAAAACCTCCCCTACTACCCAACCGGGAAAAGTACTGGCCGGGGGGAAGGAAGAACCGGAGAGACAGCAGAAAAAGAGTGGTAACCGTGGCTGGCCGGAGACCACAACAACCCCAAAGAGCAAAACAGGAGAAAACTCACCAGTGGAGAAGAGCAGAAAAGATTCCGGCGAAATTCCGGCGGCCGGAAAAATTTCCGGCGACCGGAAAAAGTCACCGAGCTGGCCGGTGGCGGCAGAAAAGGCCGCGAACCCTATCACTTGACCAGCGAGGACCAGGAGCTCCCCCCCACACACAGAAAGTAGAAAACGGGAAAGCTCCCTTCGAAACCCAGAAAACCGTTGCCTGGCGAAGGGGTGACCGGCTCCCGGAGACCCAAAGTCCACCGGACCTCAGGTACACCTCCGATGACCACTCCAGACACCCAAACTCCACCGGCCAGCTGGGTTACAAGACGACGGCGAGTTCCTGAGTGGCCCGATGCAGAGGGAAGAGAGCAGAAGATGACGGGGGTAGAGGCCGAGGAGCATGGAGGTGGTTACTGGGTGGCCCACCGATGACCGGCGAGTGACGGACGGCGGCTATGATGACTGGCGAGAGGGAGGGAGGCTCGGGATGGACTCCAATCGCCAGACCTAATTTTACTTTATGGATATTTCTAGATTATTAATAAAATAAAAATAGGGTATTGTATTGCATCAGACCACCAAATTGAAAACCTTAATTTATAAAGTTCCAGAAAGAAACTCCAAAAAATAAACATTATCTACAGAAGTTTCCCAAGAACTAAACATTCTGACGGTATAATGAAAAAAGTACTCAGACTTACCTTTGGATGAAGGTAACAAAGTCAACAAAACGGAAGTTAGTATTAAATTACCACTTCTATTGTATTTGTCTGTGATTAAACTCAGGTGATTTTGACTACTTTTTGCAGTTACTCTTTCTGTCTTTTATTAATTTCTTATGACCCTCTCAATATATTAGCAGGCCCTCTTTTACTTTCAACTATTTCTAATTAAGTCTGATCTTTTTATACTTCGCTTCTACTTTTTTAAAAATTTGCTAGGCATTGCTCTTTGGTGGTGAGAACAGCCTCCCTTTCTTCCTAGCCCGGCAGCATATTCCTGGTCTTGACATTGTAGTTGATCCCTGTGCGGCAATACTTGTATTGGTAGTCACTGGGCTTTTATGTAAAGGAATTAAGGAGGTATGAAATTTTTGTGCTATATTGCCTTTATATTCTTTTCTTTTCTACTTGATTTCTTTGTCGCATTTGTTAAACTGACTATACTACTCATCAATAAACTATGTAGAGTACATTTGCCCAAGGCATTGTCACATCGGGAAATGTATGTGCCATGATTTTTGTTATAATTGCTGGTGGATATCTCGGATTCAAGAAAGGATGGCCTGGATATGAATTACCTTCAGGGTAATGACCCTACATAACATATGAGCATAGGCAGTTAATTGAATATTCGATGACTATAACCTTCTTTGCCTTTTTCTATTTTAGATACTTCCCATATGGGGCAGATGGGATGCTTGCTGGGTCTGCAACAGTCTTTTTTGCATACATTGGCTTTGATTCAGTGGCAAGCACTGCAGAGGAGGTAGAGCTTTAGCTGCTAGATTTGTCTACCATGGGACGCTCTGGACCACCTTTTTCTCTTGAGAGACATGAACACTAACTTTTAACATTGTATTATCTTGGCAGGTGAAAAACCCGCAGAGGGATTTGCCGCTGGGAATAGCCACTGCCCTTTCCATATGTTGTGCGTTGTATATGCTGGTATCTATTGTTGTTGTTGGCCTGGTACCCTATTATGCCATGGACCCTGACACTCCTATATCTTCTGCATTTGCTAGTAACGGAATGCAGTGGGCAGCGTAAGTTAGATGATATAGTTTACACTTATGAGTTTTTTTGTGACATGGGAGATATCTTCTAAGAGAGTTTCTGTGATTTCCAGATACATCATTACTGCAGGGGCAGTTACGGCTCTCTGCTCAACACTGATGGGTTCAATTCTACCTCAGGTACATCTGCTGCAAATCTGCTGCCTCTGCAATTTTCTCTACATGAAAAGATCAGCAATGTTTACACTGTAGTTATTTGTATTTTACACCAGCTGCTAGTGAAGAAATATCTTTGTCCTATCGGGTTAGATATTTTCTGTAGATTTTCTAATTTGTGTGGTTGTACTGTTACAGCCGCGAATTCTCATGGCAATGGCGAGAGATGGTTTGTTGCCATCCTTTTTCTCAGATGTCAACAAAAAATCTCAAGTTCCCATCAATAGCACTGTGACTACTGGAATTGTTGCTGCTCTGCTGGCGTTCTTTATGGATGTTTCCCAGTTAGCAGGGATGGTGAGTCTATGGAACCACAAATACATTTCTCACCATTTACATGGGTTTCTGTGGGGGTGATGGTCTCTTTCAGCACTTTCAATTGCTTATCCTACTTGCAGTTCTATCTTTTGAGCCATGTGCTTAAAGATGGTATGCAAATGCTTAAGAGTTGAATTTGCTAGCCAGATGGTTTTATCCTTTGTTGTTCTCTATCTGTATTCTCTACATAGGGGTCTCTTTGTCTTTCATCTGTTCACTGCATAGAAGTCTCTTTGCGCCTATTCGTTCATTGAGATTTATGCATGATTTATCGATTCCACAGTTTCACTGCTATAAAGAAGGATAGTTCTTGCTCGAGGAATCAAGTTTTTGCATCTAAAGAAGTTTCTTGAGTGCTTCTAGGTTTCGTGTTGATTTTTTTTTTTCGCTAAACGAAAAAGTTTTAGGCATGATGGACAATTACTGAGAGCCATCCATCATCTAAGATGCCTACTCTACGTTTTGTTTAGTCTAGGAAAGAAGATTATAACATCATGCACGAGTTCTATTGAAGTTCCAGCAAGATTTTTCCCCCCCTCCGAGATACTTGCATGCATTGACTTAAGTTTTCATCTTATGACCAACAATATGTGGTATAAACTACAAAAAAGCTATTGCTATCAGCAGGTGGATTTTAGAACATTTCTCCTGCCAAGCACAGGAAAAGAGAAACTAAGCCTTTAAGTTTGTTTTGAGAAGTAAAAGAAATTGCATGATTAACTTGTTCTGTTTGATTTTTTTATTTGATGATTTTTACTTCGCTTGCAATGCTTTGTATGATATTGATTTATTTGGGAAGAAATAGGTTCTTGTTCATCAAATATGGATGAGTCTGTCAAACACAAATAGCATGCCATGGCTTTGCTAGTTTCTATTTTCATCCTTCAATTTTGCTATTAATATATTATTTAGGCGATTCTTGTAGTCTGGAAACCGAAGCACTGAACAATTACAATTCTTGGTGCAGGTGAGTGTTGGCACACTATTGGCATTCACAATGGTGGCTGTATCACTTCTAATCATAAGATATGTTCCACCAGATGCGGTGCCACTTCCATCATCACTTCAGGATTCTATTGATGCAGTTTCATTGAGATACAGTGACTGCAAACGAGACTTTCACACTTCGAAGGACAACACTGAACCTCTTCTCAATAAAGAAGCTGCAAAATTTGATTTTTCCCTGCTTGTGAAGCAAGTGGCTGAAGGCAGTTGTAAGTTTTGCCTCACGTTATACTTCATCTATTTGGTGATTTGAAACTTCAATGCATAAATTAGAGTTGCAAGTGAGAAGATTCTCCATGCTGCTACAGAGAGGGAGGCAATTGTCAAAATCCACAATATACTTTATGATACATTATTTGTTTGGCAAAGGAAAATCATTGGCTGAAAATGAGAAACAAATGCATTTCTTTGTTTGGCTTGGGAGTTGTAGTGACTTGTATTTTTCATGGAGTGTTTGGATAAAAATGCCACTGAATTATCTGAAAAAGTAAAAAATGCCACCAAGTTTTTTCCGAGCCAATTGTTGCCACGAATTTAACCAAAAAAATTAAAAATGCCACTGTGTCCATATACTACCGGCTGCTGCAGGTTCTAATATGTTTTTGAATCACTTTTTGTCAAATTTCGTGTTTTAAATGGGAAAGGAAAGGGGAAACTAAAAAAATATTTTCATATTTTAATGAGATAATTCCTTCACACATTTCCTTCCATCTCTTCTTCATCTGCCTCAAATTGAGCAATTAGGGTTCCATGTTAAAACTGTAGCAAGATCAATTGACTTTAAATTAGCCCCAAAGTTGTAAAATGATTTGATAATTGCACTTGTTACACAAAATCGACCCTTCAAGAACCATAATTTGCTATTTGCAATTCTATTTTGCATTTTAAATGCCCCAAAACTTACCTTCATAGATTGCTCATTGACTGCTACTTCCCAATGCATCCTCACAATTCCGCTCACTTTCCTTCTTCATCAACCACTGCTTGTAAATCCCAATATAGGGTTTGCTTAAATTAATATCAAAGGGGGATGGAGCCGAGGGGGGAGAGAGAGAGAGAGAGAGAATATGTGTGAATTTGGGGTTCTGAATCAAGAAGATGAGAGAGAGAGAGAGTATGTATGAGTTGGAGTTTCTAAATCAAGAAGATGCTCCAATGGAGGAAACAGAAATAGATAGAGGGGAGAGAGAGAGAGAGAGTCATATGCTAAATTTCAGCATTTTTTCTTTTTTTTAAAATTCGTCCAAGCCCTCATATATGGGTTTTTACTGGTTAATGCAATTTTTTTAATGCCTCACCTGCTGTAGCCGGTCACTGGGGCATCTATTAGCTTCATAAACAAGTTTAGTGGCACCGATTAGCTCGAAAAAAACTTGGTGGCATTTTTGACTTTTTAAGATAGTTCAGTGGTATTTTTATCCAAGCCCTCTTTATTCACGAGTAACTTAAAGTTTGATTTTATATTTGTGCTAGGTTTTTCTGCAACTATGCTTATCTTTTTTCCATTAATATGACAGATACAATAAGTGATGACAAGAGAAGAAAAATTGCTGGCTGGACAATTATGCTAACTTGTGTTGGTGTACTTCTGCTCACATCTGCAGCTTCATATGTGCAGCTTCCCAGGTGTGTCTTTCGGATAAGTGATGAGTTCCTTGTGATTTTTAAGCTGTTACATTTGACTATGTAGAATGATGTTGTATGGTAGAACCTTGCCAGAGGAAGGTTCATGCTAAGCATGATTCTCCTTTTGTGTTGCCTTGTCTTTTTAAATCTGCAAATCCATAGATATCTACACAAGGAAGAAAAGACACCACTAGTGAGAAACAAGTATCCGCAATAGCCCCTTTTATTTCTCTTCCAATTTTTGTGAATTAACTTAGTGTTATTTACATATGAATGTTGAGTGGCTGAATGTGAGTGTGAAGCAGATGCACATAACAGGAAGTATTAGACAATAGTAATGGGTTATTAGAGCCTAACCCCCCCCCCCCCAAAAAAAATAGAGAGGCCCTTTTTGTGCGGGTCCCGGGGGTGTTTCAAACGTTTTCTCATGAGGCTTGCTTGTTGTCAATAAAATTTTCAGAATCTCTAGAGCCTAAACTAATTGCGCCTAGTATTATGCCTTGGAGAATGGATTTAAAAGAGTTGACCTTTCTGGTTTCTGGATATTTTAATGATAATCTCTTTGACAATCCACATCATGATAACACTGCATAAATCTTGAGTCTTGACATGCTAGCTGAGTCTCCATCAGCAGGAATCACCCTTACTTTTTCTATTTTTTTGAGGGTTGTCCCTGGGTTGTGTTGGGGGTTTGGGTGACAAATGAGTGGTCTGGTTAAAGTAACATCCTTATGGAAGAGTGATGTTGACAGACCTAAGCACTCGTCTGTACATATTATGCATATTGTAGCAATAGCCTTTTGATGTGAATTTTTATTTTAATGCAAATTCAATAATTAATGCTTGTTTTAGTCATCAGTCTTACTGGTCATAGTTTTACTCTTCTACCAGTATGATGCGGTACACATTGTGTGGAATGGGTGGCTGTCTTCTCCTATCTGGTTTGACGGTGCTCACTTGCATTGATCAAGATGATGCAAGGCACAACTTTGGCCACAGTGGAGGTAAACTTCACTATTCTGATGAAAAATTTGGCCCAAAAGTAATTCATCATTTATAATAAAACAGAATTCAGTGAATATGCTTAACTGAAGGTATCCCCCCCCCCCAGGAAAAAAGAAAGAAAAAATAGAAAAAGGATAAAGAAAGTCAAAAGGTGAAATGATTCTAGTATGAAGTTGAGAATCATTTATGGCTGAGAAAAAAATACATCACATATATGCAGTGGGCTGTTTACAGAGTGACAAAGGGAGTAGGATAATCTGACCCCGGTGGGGATTCCTGCCACTGAAGCACTCCCTCAAAACCAATTAAAGCTTATTTGGAATCTTGGATCCCATTGAGGAGGCATTTAACACAGGAAAGAATTGCTTCTTGATAATTTCTGTTTTCCAGGAGAGGAGATTGAAATGCAGGGTTCCTGACCATAGTTACCGGATTCTCTCAAACCCCCAGCGTATCGCAAACCGATTCTCGCGAACCAGAACGCAATAATTTAGTGTACCAATTCCCCAAATCTAGCGAATTCAGCGAACCCATCTCCTATCACAATGATATTGCATATTTTCGTGATTCGTAGGCCAAATTTTGAAGAAAATGGAAGGATTTTTGAGGCCATGAATGGGCAAGCTTTTTATAGAGCAAAATGAGAAGGGGAGAGAGAGAAATCGGGATTGATTTGAAAATGATGCCCATGTGGGGGGGGGGGGGGGGAAGAGAGAGAACCTTCATAATTAAATCATTTTGTGACTCTACAATTTGTGAAGGTTTGAATTGGCGGCCTAGATTTACTAGTGACGACCCTCGCGTACCAGATTCTCCACTAGGCGGCGAATCACGTACCTGAATCCATCCCCCCTACCGGAGCTTACCGAGTTCCGGCCGACTATGTTGCTGACATAATTTTCACTGAATTTTCTTTGTTGGTGAAGGGCATTTGAGACTTTAGTTCCTTGTGTCTGTATGCTTCCCCCTCTGCCTAGTCACTGCCTTGCTTATCTGAGAGTGCTGCTTAGAAATCCATGTTTAAACCATCTAAAAACGCTTTAAACCAAGATAAGCCCATGCAAAACCTACAAAAATGGACAAATAATTGATTATATGGTAGTGGGGATTCAGTTCACTCTGATGGTGGAATTTCTTAAGCGTTTACAATATGTGCTTCTATCTTGCTTCCAGGTTTTATCTGCCCAATGGTTCCGCTGCTGCCAATTACCTGCATCCTAATCAATGTCTACTTGCTGATAAATCTTGGGTGAGTGCTGGCACCTGATTTTGTCTAGTCCTCCTGATTTGTTTTACTTCCCCCAACACCCCCCCCCCCCGGGGGGCCAAATAGGAAAAAAAACGATAGAAATAAAAAGGTATAAAAAGGGGGGGGGGGGCTCGGAATGAGTATCTTGGTTGAATCCTCATGAAATTAAGTGGAACCAATGCTGACAAGTCTAATAGATGTATGAGTTGAGGAGATAAGAGTTGTGATGGATATTCATGACAATAAATTTGAGACAACCCAAGGTAGAAGATACGACAGTCATTTATGGGTATAGAAGATATACCATGATATGTTGTATGAGGGCCTCAAAGATCAGTTATAGCTTGACTAGGCAGCAATTATCGTGTCACAGGCTTTCTGAATGTAGTATCTAACACATGCAACTGGTTTTCAGATGCGCTACTTGGATGCGTGTCTCTGTGTGGCTTGCTATAGGGGTGCTTGTTTACATATTCTACGGACGGAGACACAGCTCTTTGAGGGACGTTGTGTATGTGCCAGCTGCCCATGTTCATGAGATATGCGGCAGCACTTCACAGGATTCATTGGTTTAGTCTCATCTCCTGCCAACTAGCAGGCTTGTCATTCTGAATATGTTGTGTTCTTGAAGTTGAAAAGTTCCCGGGGTTTAGTAATCCTCCTGTACCACTTATTGGCAAGCAGCTTATTATAATTGCAACCTGATGCTGCTTAAAGTTTGTGTATACATATTATGGTAGGGAGTCAACTTGTAAATAGCTTTCTCTATGTAATTTATGTCAAGAGTTCTTGACCTGTAACACTATAATTCATGCCTCTTCCAGTTCACCAATTTGGTTTTTCAGCATTGCCTCTTCTTTGTTTATTTATGCGTTTGTACATAGTACTTTATTTAAAGAGTTGCCAGATCGAAGTTACTATTACTGTACCGCTTGCACCGTATTTATTCATTTCAGATTGTGAAGACAGTAAATAATTTACCTTTATTAGCTTTTATATATCGTATATCAATGCTATTGGCACCCCATTAACCTTTTTCCGTTGTTCACGATTGAACCGAAGCCTTTTTCATTTGTTTTTAAATTTTTGGTTTGGCTGGGGGCAGCGGTGAGCCTAAGCTTTTTGTTCACGGCTGCATAGGAACCCATTGGCCATTTGTTTTTTCCTTTTTACAAATATTTGAAGAAAAATCTTAATTTTTATAAAATATATTGGTACATGTTGCCTATTCGTTTTCAGTGTTTTATAAGAGCTGTTAGCAAGTTGAAGCATGTAGGAGTAGGTTGAAGCAGGTTTGACTAGCAGTTAGCAGGTAGGAGTAGGTGGGAGGTAGGTTGGAGCGTTTTTGAGCTTTTTTGTTGTGATTCTTTTAATGTTATGATTATCGATGATAATTTATGTTGAATACATCACATTTTTGTAACAATTACTGTGTAATAGATGTACGAAAATAATGCAACAGAAAAGTTAAATGTCATCGTAATACATTACCAAACGTAAGTTTATGATAACCATATGCCTTTCTTTATAACTAAAATTAGCAAGTATTGTAATTATTATTTATCGATGTTGAAATCATTTTAGCTATTGCATTTCCACATTCATTGCTTGCTTGCTTGTTTTGCGCAACATATAACCCAATGTTGGAGATGGGTGTAATGTTTGCTGGCCTCGGTAAAATTAGTATCTCTTTTTCATGCATTCGGATGAAGTTGTATAATGTGTAATATATTTTTTTTTATGAAGTTGTGTAATGTGTAACATGATATAATTATATCAATTTGTCATTCTCTACTCACTTGATGCATTATGTCCTTTAAGATCTTCCAAGTGTTCTTTAATACTCCAAACATTCTCTCGATGAGGTTGGAGCAGGTAAGAGCGGGTTTGAGTGAGTTTGAACAGATTTAACTAACAGGTAGCAGATTTGAACAGGTTTGAGCAGTTTCGAGTAGGTAGCAGGTGCAAAATGCTAAAAACGAACAGGCCCAATCGAGTTCTACTTTAAAGACAAAAATATATGATTACTGTAGCATAAAATTTTTAAATACGACACTTAGGATTCGTCACCTTGGTCGGTTCGGTCATTGCTGACAATAATAAATAAAACTAGAAGGCTTCATCCGTTGCAAACTCTACGTTCTTAAATATAGTAGAATTCTCACTAACTGGGGCTGCCTACTAAGGCCAAGCAGGGGGTCTTGACTTCTGCTTATGATTTTGTGTAGCAGCCCATAGGTTTTTGTATAGTAGCGTAAAGGTTTTTGTAAAAACGAGTCCAGTCTGGTGTGCATAAATATATAATTATCAATGTATCATTCATCGTCTTCTTAATTATTATTCTTAATATAGGCTTTCCCTCGCATTTTTGGGCTTTTTATTTTCAGCTCCCCTAAGTTTATCAACATTATCGAATGAATTTCACCACAATTAATATTTGATTCAGATTTAACGGAGCACCTTTTGGTTGTTTTGCTTTTTTCAGGGTGTGATCCTTATCGAAGCCGCAACGAGATTACCCAAGAAGCAACCATACAAGTAGGTAAACGTTTTGGCATGACTAGTGCTGTAAAAGAACGAGTTGGCTCAGCAAATCCTTGGGCTCGGCTCGGTCAAAGTTGGCTTGAACTTAGTTTAACTAAAGTTTGGCTCGAATACCAATCGAGTTGAGCCCTAGTCGAGTGAAGTTCGACTTGACTCGGTTGTTAGGAAATAACCTATGTTCCACAAGTATTCAACTACTTCGTATTCCTTTGGATGTCCATAATTCAATATCAAAGCATATACTTTATATTTTTTCTTTTGATAGGAGTTGTTGTATTTCAAAGCGAATAGTTTTTCAACAAATTTTCAAGTTAAATTGCATAAAAGTTTGAATTATAAAATAAAAAACAATACACTGTAAAAATTTTGTCTACGCTCGGTCAAAGCTCAGGTCTGACTTGGTTTGACCAAACTCGGTTTGGGTTGTTCACACTCGTACCATGTGGCACATTTTACCTAGAAATACCTGGAGGTATGACGTAATCTACCCAAACACAATGCATTAATAGTCAATCGGTTGGACCAATGAAATTGTTTTAGAATTAACCGGGTTAATCGTTAAACCGAATTAGACAGGTATGACCCGGTCAAATGTGCCACAAAGATTCTTTTTCCTAATTATTTATAATATATTTTCTCCCATTTCATCATACATATTATTTTCCATAATTGTTATAAATAAGTAAGCTCAAATAGCAAAATTAAAAGCTAAAGCAATACTATTAGCTAGCCCAAATAAGGGAAAAATTGACTATCCCATATACCAAAAGTGACAGCCCTTAAAGGCATACAATAAATATCAAATCATATCATATATATTATATATGTAACGCCCCGGCCCCCTCTCGGGCCGCAGACAGTTACCAGGAATCGCTCCAAGAATCATCGACTAGTCCCACAAATCATCACAAGTCTTTCCGGCGTGCTGCGTTTTCGCTCACATGCTGCCTGAGGAACTTTCCAGGAGATCACCAATCTCAAGATTGCTCCCCAACAAGCACGCTTAACTGTGGAGTTCTTAAGAGTGGGCTGCCCGAAAAGAAAGGTGCACCTTTAGTGATAAAAGTAATCATTTCAAATCCTTTTGAGGCACACTCGGGGTGTTACAGTATATGATATATATAATATAAAATCAAATGTATTGTTGGATGAGTGACATTTGGCCTTCTGTCATTAGCCAAGTTTCCCCCCCCCCCTTTTTTTTTTCTTTGGAGTTGTGCACTTAATTAACATTAACACCACATAATTATGAATTATGTAAGCCCCTAAACAAAATTATTGAAGATCATTAAGTGAAAACTACTAAATTATCTCCCACATGAGCTAAAATTATATAGATTAACTTTTTAAAATTCATACGAGGCAATAATATTACGTAAAATTATACACTATTTAAATTTTATAGGGAAATATGCATTCTCTAATGTGAACATATAATATTTTGTCAATGACTTTGTATTATAGTTCATGAAATAATGTTATTAAAATTAAAATACCTATTCGTATCGTCCACTTAAAATACACAAATGTGTGCTAATATTTGCAAGATTAAGATATTTGTTCCCCACCTCTTCTTTTTTCTTTTTTTTTAACCCATTCTTTGTTCATTCTTTCACTCTAAAAAAAACCTCGTTTTTTATGCATTGACTAAATTATTGTTACGGCAATCAAACGCACATCACTTTAGTTAGCAACATTAAAATGTATTAAACTTCAATTTTATATTAATGATACCTCATCAAATTACATTAAACTTTTACGTGTTTGTTACATAGAGATTGATTAGTAATGTACAGGAAGATTTCCATCAATAATTTGGTCAAAAATGAATATAATTCATGACATAAATTGACATCTCTAAAATTACTGCTTAGTTACATATTAGAGGCTAGAATATTAGCCACCCAAGAGATCATAAAAACATTAAAGATATTAAATTTACTCACATAAACTTCTCACATGACAGAATCACTATCATATGGTACAATATAAAGGTGAATATGTTGCTGCGTGAGTAACATTTGGCATTGTATCTGGGTACATTGCTTTGTTTTTTATTTTTGCTCTTCATATTTTAAGTTGGAAATAATCAATAGTATTAATATTCATTTCAAATTTATGATGGAAAATTATTAAATATTAAAGTGATTACAGTAGATCAACAACAACACCACCTCTCAGTGTGGGTCCCGCTTTTGCGAGGTCTGGGGAGATCCAGATGTAGGTAACCTTACTTCTACCGATATTCCTACCCGTAGAGAGACTGATTCCAAGAGACCCATAAAAAAGATTTTGTGAAACCATTTTAAGGAAAAAGATTTTATGAAAACATTTAATAGAAAACTAAGGATACCCAGCGAGGAATGACTAGGATATAATAATAAATCCAGTTGCCAAGCTATGTACCATCAGAACAATACATCAGAGGACGATACCATACCTTTACAACCAGATGTAAACCAATGAAGTCTCTTCCCAGATGAAAGCAATACCTGCATACAAACACGACAAACGAAAACCACAGTCAAAACTAAGCTACTAAAACCAAAGGGCAACTACAAGGTCAACTCTCCGCGATCTAAGATCTTAATCCTATCCCGCCAAAGTTTCCTATCTTGAACCAGGTCCTTCGTCAATCCTACAATTCTCACGTCCTCTCTAATCACTTCGTCGAAACTCTTCTTTGGTTGGCCCCACCCTCTCTTGTCTTCGGGGATGTTAATCCTCTCACATCTCCTCACTGGAGTGTCCACACTCATTCTTCTCACATGGCCAAACCATCTGAGTCTTGTTTCTCTCATCTTATCTTTGATAGGAGCTACTTTAATAAGGTCTCTGAATACTCCATTGCGATTATAGTAGATCAAAAGTTAATAAATATTAATCACTTGAGATCCCAAGAAAAGAAATTGAATTAATATGTTTGACTAAATAAAAGAATTTATTAAAATATATTTAATAGGTTTCGAAAGAAAGGTAGTGTTTGTAAACCTTTAATAAAATTTTGACTTTTTTAATTATACAAGATTGTTATTAGCAATTTGCAACTTTGGGGTACCCTGGATTCTATGGAAATAATTTTCAAGGGACAACTTTTTTAGAATGTATTTCCAAATACCTACTATTTTGGGTAAACTATTAGCAGGGGTCGATATTGTACAAAACAGTTACTTTTCAAAGTTTTTCTTTGCAACTTAGTCCCTAAACTTTCTGAATTTTTTATTTATGGCCCAAATGAGGTCTAAAGTGTAAATACTCAGGTTTTTGGTGCTTTTTAATAAAACTAAGCTTATATTTTTGTTTGGACTTCTTATAATTATTTTATCGGTACTAGTTATCACAATGTACTACTTATGCTATAAATATTATATTTTATGTGATTAACGACCCATCATGCTTAGCAAAATAATTAAAGCTTAATTAGAGAGTTTCGACCATTACCTGAACTTAGTTGGCGCTGGACTCCCGTGTTCCTCTACCTTCAGGTTTATAGAGATTGCTAATCTCAACCTCACCTTCCTTAGATCAAGCACAAAATAGATCCGTTTCGTTTCCTACCTAGGACCATAGTCACTAATCAAGTTTTATATATTTTTAAAGGATAGTGAGACTTTAATCAAGAAATTATAATATTAAAGACATAACGTTCCTTATTAGGAGATTTCTTTTACTGAAAGCTTGAAAGTGGAAATATTACAATGGAAAGTTTGAAGAGGGGCTTAAGCTAAGATCATTAGAGATGCTTGCTCATAGAGAAATGGAGAATTTCGACTTCTTTTTTACTCGAGAATGCTCAAATGACCATGTCCATTCTCAACACTTAACCTCTCCTTTTAGATATGGGATGAGGATATATAGGATGCCCTATAGGCTAAAGTACACACTGATTTTACACATGACTATAGTAACGTTAGCAGACTACTTTACTTTACAGACCAAACACTTATCAAAATATTATAACAATAGAGCAACTACTTTTCAGAGCCTTTTAATGATGACAAGACTAGTCATCATTATTGAGATTCTGCATGCCTTTATATCAAATAATATCTTTCAGACCATCATTATCTGGATAATCATCAAGATCTTCATCAAATTGAAGATACTCTGGATTTCATTTCTCAAATAATTCAAGAAGATATTTTTTTCCTTTTTCTGATAAGAATTTTCCGGCTCTAACATCAAATAGATAATCAAAGATATCTTCTGAAACGGCTTCCTCCACTTTCATGTATTTGCTAAACTCATTGTCATAGGCGAAAGTGGTGTTTTTGCAATGCATTAACGTTTTTCCTCGTTCATTTAATGCCCAACTTTGATTTTGTAAAAACCGATTGCTCTTGCCAAAGCAGGATCAATAACTAATTCTTGTCGTTCTGAAAACTACTCTTGTCGTTGGTCATATGGGTCGTCGAAATCAATAATGTGAACAAGATAATGGGCTGGTTTGACTTTTTCATTTTCATACTCGATTAGTGCACAATGTACTTGCACATTTATGCATCTATTGTATGGAATTTCTGTTGGACCATCAGGAGATGTAAGAATCTAATGGATTCTTCTGAACATGCATTGCTGAAATTTAATTAGTTTAGAGAAAAATGGGAACTTCGATTCTGGGATTTTCATAAAGTAAACTACCATCTTGTATTCCCAGGCTTTAATGATGGAGTCATTAGAGAGATTGAGTTTGTTGGGAAACTAACACCACCAACTACAGACTTATCAAGAAAGTTTATTGTAGTACTCCATGATTCTCAAATATTATAGGAATAATTATGGTAATAGTCAATATAGGCTGCATACCACTTATTGAACCATTTTTCTTGAACATGAGAACTTATTTTTTCATGGATATCATAAGGACATCGTAAGTAATTAATTTGTAACTCTAGAAGAGAAAATTTTTGAGCTATTAGGTAGGCAGAAGATAGCAGACCAAAAAGTGATACTTTTTGTATGGAATTCCAAATTATCAATAAAGACTTTAGTAGAAGGAAAAACCCATTGTAGTAGTAATGTTATTTCATTGTGGATTTCCTCCTTTTCTAGCAGGAGTTTTGCTCTGATGATCACCATTGGCGAGTTTTCGAGTTAAACCGTTTGCCAGAAAGTTCTTCGATCCCTGTATATGTTCAATAGAGAAGCAAAACTGGTTAAGCAATAACTGCCAACGTAGGAGTCAGCCTTAAGCTTTCATATTTGATAAATTCTTTTTCACAAAACCAAGTATTTCTTGGCAATCGGTTCGAATAAGAAAAGGTTTGGGGGTTAAAAAGATTTAAAACTTTTCAATTCCCCTTATGATTGCAAGGATTTCTTTTTTCATCGTGGGATAGTTATATTACGTCTTATTAAAACTTCCACTGCAATATTTGCAGAGTTTTTCGCCTTCTTGGATTTTGAGTATTGCGCTCCAGTGCTCTTTGCTGGCATTTGTCTCAAGAATAAATCATCTCCTTCATTGGGCAAATTGAAAATAGGAAGACTTTTACATATTTTTTTGAGGTTTTGAGCAATCTTTGAATCATTAAGAGCCCATGTCCAACTTACTTCTTTCTTGAGTTTATGCTGCAATGGCTTTCTCAGTTTAGCTAACTCTTTAATGAAATCAGAAGCATAGATAAGGCATTCAAAAAACCTTTGTAATTGCTTCCTATCTTTAATCTTTTCAAGGAAATTCTCTATTTTTTTTTCTAGAATATACTTTTGTAGGATGATTTGTCTAGCTTTTATCTCTAGGCCTAAGAACTCTATTGCTTGTTCAACATAAATGCACTTGTTCTTACCAAGTAGAATACCATGATCAATACATCTTGGGTGACAGCTAAGACATCATCGTTGTGTTGTTCTATGATTTTGGAAAAGACAAAGACATCCTTAATGTAAACTAGGCAACAGTGATTTAGATCTAAAGATATTATCCACTCTTCTTTGGAATATTTGAAGTGCATTTTTAAGACCAAATGACATTATTATCCATTCATAATGTCCTTCTGGGCACTAAATGCAATTAAAAGAATACTTTCTTCATCCATTTTTATCTGCCAATAACGATTTTCGCAATTCCATGTTTGAGAACCAAGAGGCGCCTTGAATTTTATTAAAAAGGACTATTTGTTAGGAATGTAATAACCATTAAAGACAGTATTGTCATTAAGCTTTCTGTAATTGACTACCATTCTTGCTTTTCCTCACTTTTCTTCAGCAATATTTCTTACCATGAAAGTGGGACTGGTGTAAGGACTCTTGCTATTTCTAATTAATCCTTTATCTAGAAGTTCTTTAATTTGTTCATCAAATCCCTGGATATCCTGGTGTGTATACACCATTTGTTTGACTCGAATAATAGTATTAGGATTTAACAAAGTAATTTTTGTAAATGTCTTATTTTTATCCCAAAACTTTATTAGATTATCATAGTAGAGCTCTTTGCATAATTGCTCTTGTTGTTCAGCAATCTGCACTTTCATAGATAACTCAAGTAGTGAGATTGTCAATGATATCTTACATTGTGCAGGCATTATCTTCTCACAACACTGGCTGCGTGTAAACTTAATTTTTTGATGAGTGTAAGTCTTGCTCAATTTTTCAATAGGAACTGAGTGGCGATTGATTGTAAATATTATTTGATTTATGGTTTGTGTGCATGGAGAATATAATCTCTAAAAATTATTTTCAATAATCATATCATGAGAGGGTTGATCAGTAGTCTATAGAACTGGTATAATGCATTGAACTCCTAATTCTATAAATAACCCTTCTATGGCTTCATTGTGACTCATAATACTATTATCACCTATCCTCACTTGTCGAGGATTTTTGGCTCTTTCCCCATAATCTCTGGAAATAATGCTCTTTTCTCAAAGCATACAGAACAACCACTATCTATATAGGCACATAACTCATATTTATTATATCCCTCTAAGCATACATTTATTGGGATATAGATGTTATTAGGATTTGTATCGACGACTTCATAGCATATTTTCATAGTCATATTTTGACTAATTCTTCCTCATAAATTGGTTCACTAATAGTTCTTGTTTTGTACCCAATGACTTTCCTATCGAGACTCATACTTCTATCTACACCATATCAAGTGGGTTCAAAATTGATTCTGCTCATTTCACTGGTCATACTAATTGCATCATTTTCTTTAAGCTCTTTTTTAGCTTATGAAGATCCTTCTCCCTATTCTGATCTTGCACTCATGATTCTTAATAGTTGGGGTTTAATGACAACTTTACCATGCTCATCGAATCTTATCACATTTTTATTGTTGATTTTTGTGGCAAAGCTAGATATCCATGAACGATCAATTTTTATCTCCTGTGGATTGGATTTAATCCTCTAGATCTTTTACGTAGGCGTAGGACTTTTAAATTTTTCTGCTTCTATCACTGTGACTTTAGTCTCAAGGTCTACAATATTATCTAATTTGTAGATAATTTTCCAAAATATCCTCAATGGATATCCTCCTCTTTTCATATCCACCCCAACTGTTTTTATCTTAAGGGATAAGAAGTTTTTAGCAAATTCATCTTTTACGCTCACATAATATCCAGGTCGATAATTGAATCATATTGATCCATTACATAAATTAGTCTTAATTCCTATGATAATTTGATTATTAAATTTGGTATGCCTTATGCCATAGAGCAAAGCACAAAGATCAATATCTTTGCCATAATATTATAATTGGGTGATTTGAAATTGGACACTTCCAACATGTATATACCATTACTTTATGTCTTTGTTATGGTTAAGGATGTTTTCCCAATTAATGAGATTAACTTCTCCCACATCATACTCACAATCTTTGAGTTCTAGATTTCCTTCCATCATCTTGCATACATACTTACTCTTTAATTAAAAAATAATTTTTTTTATAGATCATGTCTTTCTAGGTTATGGGAAGGGCCCAATCTCCTTTGACTTCTTCGTTATCATTGTTTAAAACAAACTCTTTTCCTTGAAGATCATCAAGACTAATCGAGCCACTTTTCATCATATGGCTGGTTTCTTTGTAATCATTTTCTTCATATTCATTGTCCAATGTGATTTCAAGAATTCCTTGTTATTCAGGGCTAGATCTAATGTTTCATCTTCACTAAGCTCAACATAACTTAAGCTACCCAAAGTTTCAATAAGCTTGCTATTCTTCCTATTTTTACATTCATTAGCATAATGTCCTACTTCTCTGCATGCCCAACATTTACAGTTGTTTTTTCCTAATAGACAATAAGCTGCTTTTGTAAAAAATCTTCGTTTTTTAAGACTTGGTTTTGTTATAATATTTTTCTTCTGTATTTCTCTCCCATTTGCTTATTAAAGCTCTTCTTCTTATAAAATTTCCTTTTTCTTCTCCTTTCAAGTTCCTTTCCCCATTGGTGAGATGAATCCCAACCCAACAAATTAGGAATTGTTTCTTAATTTTCTTTTGCTTTTGGAGATCAAGACATTGATTATTGACCCATTTTCTTAAATAAGAGATTTTTGAACCAATGGTATCAATGACATCTGCTCGTTCAAGCCACGCAATGTATTTTTCATTAATAATGAAATTTATCGGGTATGGTAATTTGTCATAGAACATACCAAGATTGGTTTTATTATGCCCAATTTTATAATAATATTTACTAAATTCAGTAATATAATTTTTCAGATATCTCATATCACATAATTCTATGTTATTAATTTTTCTTTGCCATTCTCTTGCCTGTTCTTCAGAATCAAGTTGAGGTCCGATAAACTTAGTTTTGATTTTCTTGCACAAATTTTTGAGCATTGCAGTTGGTATTTCCATCATTCTTATTGTATTTTTACCATATTCATTTAATGAATCATATCAGTCAGCTATAGTGCCAAAAAAAGTATGTGCGATGTAATTTAGGAAATTTGCAACAGTCCATGTAGTGTTTAGGTTTAAGACACTATTCATGCCTCTTTTCTAATGTTCAAATATTTATTCTCTATTATAGGCTCCATCTATGTTTAAGATACATCCTGTTTGACCAATTGGAGTAAGGCCAACTTCTTCAAAGGTTGTGGTTTTCCTTGGGATGAACTTGAAGGAAAAATTGGTTGTACGTCCTGCTAGAATGTACCTAGGTCTTATAAAATGAGTATTTCTTCTAGAAGGTTAACCAAATTTTTCAAGTTTAGGAACAACATTTTTAACCAGATTGGTCTTTATTTCACCCAAGCCGAGTTCTTCTCCAATTTCATTAATCTCATCTTCAACAATCATTTTACTATATTTTCTATCCAGTTTTCTTCTAATTTCTTCTAAATGTATAATATTAAGATCTTCTAGCTTGATTAGATTCATCTGCTAATATATTTATTCTTCTAATTGGACATTATTAGTCTTTTTATTATCATCAAATAACACATCATATTTATCACTAATTGCGCCCATGATCTTATTTAATTCTTCTGGATTTTGTTCTTTCTCAAACATGTTTTGTAGTTCTTCAAAAATATACTGCTTATACTCCATCCTCTTCTTCTTTTTCTACTTTTTTTGCCGATTTTTCTCCTACTTCTTTTTGGATTTTTATATCATGCAAAGGAAATGGATTTTTTTTTAAAGTTTTGGACAGGATATTTACGCTAAAATGGATTACTAATACTGGAAGTAGCTTTTCCGCTATACTTAACTTCGTTAACTAGAGAAAGGTGAATTACAGATAATTGTTTCTTAAAGTCCTTGACTTCGGTCTTAATTTTAGTTAATTCTACTTTTAATTGAGGAGCCACTAAAGAAATTTCTTCCGGTGAGTGAACAATGTGTAAATAATTTGGACCAGGGCAAGCAAGTGGTGATTCAAGTATTAATCATAGTTAATTAGCTTAATCAATCATTAATTAGCTTAATTATCTTAATCATTTTTGGTCATGTGGCTCTGATACCAGTTGAAAGAGGGCCTCGAGTAATACTTATAAGAAAAATTGCACATGCACACATTTTAGATTTTCGAAAGTAAGTTTTTAAGGATTTGGGTTAAAATGCAAATATGAAAAGTTTAAGGGCTAAAATGAAAATGAAAACAGGTAACAGTCCCCTTAATATAGTTTCCACATAATATTGTCCCTTTTAAATATATTCTAATAACATAATCCCCTAATTATGATTTCCACACAAAGTACGGTATCTGACAATAATACTTTCTTGTTATTGGTATTCATTAAATTTTGGATGTGCAAGTTACACAGCATACTATGTAAGTTTCCTCATCATTACCAAATTGCCAAACAACTTCAAAGTCCTGAAAGTGATTTATTTATAACTTAAATGATGATGACAAGTATTTTGGGACAATTCATCTCCCTTATCTTCCATATATGATTTATAATCCATAATATCTATAGTTTGAGAATTTGGTGATATATTATTTCGAAATTTTCATCTATGCATATAAAGAGAACAGTGAATTGTCAGATTTTAAGAGAGAATGATATCAAAAATACCTGATTGTAATGAGGTTCGTTTTCTCTGTCGTTTTCTTTTTATCCATCTCTAGCTCAGTTTGCAAGTCATTATATATTGATGTGATATTGATTACTTTAATAATAAGGGACATGCACAATTTGGCAATTCAACTTATTAGTGATATTATGAATATTAGCTGTAATATTAGTGATATTGTGACTATTAGTTAGTTGTAATTTAGCCATATGTTTAGGTATCCGTTTCCTAGAATAACTCTATTTCCTTTTCTTAGATGTTTCTATTGTATCCAACCATGGCAATGAATCGATTCATTCCGCAAATTTCTTATCATGGTATCAGAGCAGGAAAATTAATCTTCCCTCTTGTCCATTTTGTGAACCGACCCCCATAGTCTCGGTCTCACGTTTTGCTGGAAACACCTCATAGTGAACAACCACAGAACTTGCAACCATGCCCGGCAATGGCGACGCATCCAATGCAGCAAAGTCACCCATCTCCGATCCTATGTCCCCGTACTTCCTTCACCCATAGGCGAATCCAGGTTCGGTACTCACACAAATTAAATTTAAAGGGAATAATTATTTGGCATGGGAACAAGCTATTAGGTTGTCATTGAAATCTCAAAATAAATTAGGATTTATAGATGGATCAATCACTAAACCTGATCTCACTGACCCACTGTTCATGGCTTGGGATATAGTTAACTCTATGATTTGTTCATGGATTTCCAATTCTCTTGATGACCCTATTCGGGCTACTGTATCAAGATTGACTAATGCCAAAATGCTATGGGATTGTCTCCAGACTAGATATACAATGCAAAATGGTCCTAGAATATACAAATTATGGTCGGATTTAACTATCTATCGTCAATCTGGAAATTCTATCATGATGTATTATACTAAGTTTTTGGGCATGTGGGAGGACCTCACAAATCTGACGCCCCTCGGTTCTGCTCCGTCTGACGGTGACGCCCGACTTTTTTGCTTGGTTTGCTAATCTTAAGACATATTAGTTTCTCATGGGTTTGGATGAAAGCTATGGAATTTTACGAACCCAAATAATTAATATGGATCCCCTCCCACATCTGGATCGCATTTTTGCAATGGTATGTCAAGAAGAAAGCCATCGCACCGTAACTCAGCCCTTGGATAGTTCTCTTGTTGTCGGTTTCTCTGCTCAGCAAGCCGCCCCACTTTCAGACAACACCCACTCCACAACCACCAAATTGCACCAGACTAGCCGACCTTCTTGCACTTATTGTCTTCGTACCGGTCATACTTATGACCGTTGCTGGACTCGACTGGGAATTACACCTCAGCATGGTCGTGGGAGAGGAAGAGGTCGTGGTAGCAAGCCCACCTCTAGTCGGACCTCACCTGTCGCCGCTGCTGCCCGGTGGAGTTCTCCAGCGCAAGCAGATGGTTCTCAGTCAAGTCAGCTGCCTACTCTACCGGGTTTCACGAGTGAACAAATGCAACGGTTGATGTCTCTTCTTGAACTGAGCCCTACCTTAGAAAATTTATCGGGTACGTTTTCTTCTCATTGGCTCCTTGACAATGGCGCCTGGCATCACATGACGGGTGATTTGTCCTTACTTTCTAACATTTTGTAATATTATTCCATCTTTTGTTGGTTTGCCCGATGGTGATCAAGCTCCAGCTGTCAAAGAAGGCACTTGTCAGTTACAACTGGGTTTGGTTATTTCTAATGTTTTATATGTCCCCGGGTTGAAAGTTAATTTACTGTCTATTAGTAAACTTAGTTCTTCCACCCAGTGTATTGTTTCCTTTACTGATCGACTGTGTGTATTATAGGATCGCACCTCGAGGAATCTGATTGGATTGGGTGAGGAACGTGGTGGGGTGTATGTTTTTCGGCCTGTGTCCAGTGCATCTGCATCAGCTGTTGACGCTTCCAGCAATTATGAGTTATGGCATCGATGGTTGGGGCATCCATCTCAGCGACCTATGTCTTTACTTTCTGTTAATGGTAATAAGTTGTCATGTCCTACCGCCAAACCTTCATGCGATATTTGTTGCTGAGCTAAACAAACTCGTAATGTGTTTCCTCTTAGTCAAAGCCATGCTACTGAATGTTTTGGCTTAATTCATTATGATGTATGGGGACCGTATCGTACCTCATCCTTGTCTGGCGCTAATATTTCCTTACAATTGTTGATGATTACAGTCGTGCAGTCTGGGTGTACTTAATGGTTGATAAAGGTGAAACTGCAACTCACCTTAAAAATTTCTGTTGTATGATCCAAACACAGTTCAACCAGTCTATTAAGATAGTTAGGTCTGATAATGGTACTGAATTCCTGACTCACACTTTGATTGAGTTTTATAAAGCAAAAGGCATCGTACATCAGACTAGTGTAACTGACACACCTCAACAAAATGGTCGTGTTGAACGTAAGCATCGCCATATCCTTAATGTAGCATGAGCTTTCATGTTTCAAGCATCATTACCGATTGAGTTTTGGAGTGAGTGTGTGATGGCAGCTGCTCATGTTATAAATTTGACACCTACCCCTGTTTTACACGGCCTCACCCCTCATGAACGAGTATTTTCTGTTTCCCCGAACCTGTCGCACTTACGTGTTCTTGGGTGTTTGTGCTATACTCATTATCGTGATAAATCCAAAGACAAATTTGCTCGTCGAAGTCGGCGATGTGTATTTTTAGGCTATCTTTTTGGTAAGAAAGGATGGAAAGTCATGGACCTTGCATCACTGGATGTATTTGTTTCACGGGATGTCTTGTTTGAGGAACACATCTTTCCCTTTCAAACAACAAGGGAGGAAACTTCAGCATCTCCACCGCCTCCTTTATTTCAACCGGATGAATTCTATGATGCGTTGCCTACGTCTTCATCGAGTTCTCTAACTCTAGCGCCAGGGGGCGCCTCTACTACCGATCCACCAGTTTCTGAGGTATTTCCCGACCCAGCTTTTGAGCCGGTTCCAAACCCGGCTCCTTCTAATCGCAGTCAGCGTGTTCGCCGGCCCCCAGCATATCTCCAAGATTTTATATGTCACACAACTCACCTTATACACCCCCCCACATCTTTAGTCAGTCCGGCCATCAGATCCTCAGGTACGCGGTTCCCTCTAGCCCATTATGTTTCTTATGACAAGTTCTCTACTTCTCACCAACAATTTTTGGCTGTTGTTACTGCTGGGGTTGAACCCCGAAAATTTAATGAGGCTATGCAGGATTCCCAATAGCGTGAAGCCATGCAGGCTGAGATTGACGCTTTAGAACGCAGTGGCACTTGGGTTATATCTGATCTCCCTCCTGGAAAGAAACCAATTGGCTGTAAGCGGGTTTATAAAATCAAACATCACTCTGATGGCTCTACTGAACGGTATAAGGCGCGACTTGTGGTTCGAGGTGATACTCAGATTGAGGGCTTGGACTTTGACGAAACATTTGCTCCTGTTGCAAAGCTTGTTAGTGTATGCACTTTTCTTGCTCTTGCCGTTATTAAGGGATGGGAACTTCACCAACTTGATGTTAATAATGCCTTTCTTCATGGTGATCTTCATGAAGAAGTGTATATGAGACTTCCACCCGGGTATTCTGCCTCCCAGCCGGGGAAAGTGTGTCGTCTTCGCAAGTCCTTATACGGTCTTCGTCAGTCTCCCCGAAATTGGTTTGCCAAGCTTTCTATCGCTCTTCGGTCATATGGTTTTATTCAATCTCATGCTGATCACACTCTATTTACTTACCGTAAGAATGGCGTTTTCTTAGCTGTTCTTGTTTATGTGGATGACATCATTGTTGCAGGTAATACCTCCATTGCTTGCACCTCATTTAAGAAGTACTTAAATAGTTGTTTTCAGCTTAAAGATTTGGGCCCTTTGAAATATTTCTTGGGACTAGAAGTGGCTCGAAATTCTTCTGGTTTATTTCTTTCTCAACGTAAGTATACACTGGACCTTTTATCTGAGGCTGGTCTCACCGACGCTAAGCCTGTTGCCACTCCTATGGAGCAAAACCTCCACCTAGCTACTGCTTCGGGTCAATTTCGGAGTGACCCCGGTCGATACCGTCGTCTTGTGGATCGACTTGTTTATTTGTCTCTTACTCGCCCTGATTTATCATATGCTATCCACATTCTTACCCAGTTCCTGCAACAACCACACCAAGAACACTTGGATGCCGCATATCGAGTTCTTCGTTACTTGAAGGGCTCTCCTGGCCAGGGTATTCTTCTTCAATCTGGGAGTTCTTTACAGTTATTCGCTTTCTACGACGCTGATTGGGCTGCTTGTCCTCTTACTCGCCGTTCCATAACGGCATACTTTGTCCGGCTTGGGAGTTCTCCTGTTTCTTGGAAAACCAAGAAACAACCTACCGTTGCTCGTTCCTCAGCCAAAGCCGAGTACCGTGCTATGGCTATTGCTACTTGTGAGCTTACATTGCTGAAATCCTTCTTAGCTTCTCTTGGTGCATGTTTTTCACACACGCCCTATGCGTTTATTTTGTGATAACCAAGTTGCATTACATATTGCTTCTAACCCCGTTTTCCACGAGCGTACAAAGCATATTGAGATTGACTGCCATTATGTGCGGGAACAGCTCCAGGCAGGAAACATTGCTCCATCTCATTTGGCAACTACTCAGCAACCCGCAGACATTCTCACTAAAGCGCTCGACAAGCCTCAGTTTTAGTTCCTACTTGGCAAGTTGAGAGTCCTTGACCCGTACTCTCCAACTTGAGGGGGCGTATTAATGATATTGTGAATATTAGCTGTAATATTAGTGATATTGTGAATATTAGTTAGCTGTAATTTAGCCATATGTTTAGGTATCCGTTTCCTACAATAACTCTATTTTCTTTTCTTAGATGTTTCTATTGTAATATATATATCCGACCATGGCAATGAATCGATTCATTCCGCAAATTTCTTATCACAACCCCATTGATTTTAATCTGAAACCATTTTTTAACTAAATCAATCCCCAAGTACGAGGAGTTGCAATATAAATCCATTTAGATTCATTGAGTCACAATTTTCATGATGATTTTTGTTAGGATTTGTTGGTCGAGTGAAATATAACGTAAAATTTTTGGACGAGCATAATTAATGACAAAAGCATCAAAATTGTAATGCTCATGAGAGGATGCATGCATCCAACATAACCACCAATATCCAAATATTTATTAATGTAGTATGAGTTGGGTGTCAAACTCTCAATTTCACAAGACAAATAGCCCCTTAGGGTCTGTTTGGCGAGTAAAATTTGAATTGAATGAAATCAATACTTGAATCCTGAATGTTTGGGTATAGAATTTGAATCCTGAACTCAATTGTTTGGTGAAAAATAGAATGGAATCAAGTTGCAGTCGTTAGTACTATTTGATGAACAGTTATGGAATGGAATAAAATCTGGTTCTTTTTGTATTTATTTTTTGCCATTGTAAGATATCTTTTCTAATTTTTGTGATTAACTATTTTTGTGATTTTTTGTATTTTAGTTTTGAATTGAAATATAAGTTATTATTTTTTGTTTAATTTCTAAATTGTAATGTGAGTTATTAATTTTGTAATTTTTGTTCTATCAAAGTAATAAATTTAATAAATCCATATTTTAGAAAAAAATATGGATCCATAAATTTTTAAATTTACAATTTTCTAAATCTAGGTCATCTTCTCCATTCTCACGCTCAACCTCATACATGCCCTTTCCCCTTTCCCATTCCCACGCTCAGATCTACAGGCCATCTTCTCCATCCTCTCCGTCGCTTGCCCAGATATGATAATGGAGCTTCTTCCTCCTTCCTCTCCTCTGGCCATCGTGGTATTGTCACCGGGCAATGTTGCACGGAATCTTGTTTCCTCCCCGCGGGCCCCCCCCCCCCCCCCAACCTCCCCAACGAGGCCGCCAATGTGAGTAGGCTCAAGTGTTTCAGCGGAGCACTTGTAAGTAGAAGCGTCGACGGTCGATGAGTCCCAAAGTGGCGTCGCCTGTCTCTCTGCCCCCTTCCCTCTTCCCCTTTCATTCTATCTGCAATTGGGGTTTCAGTGAGCATGAATGTACAAATGAAGAACTAAGCAAACAAAGTAGGCAAATTAAAATCTTGACCAATATTTTTCTTTTAAATTTTGGGTTATTAATTCGATCCCTGAGGTTTGAGGATTTGAAACCCTTGTCGTTGGGAGGTTTTAAGTTCATGAGGATTTGGGGGAACTCGCTAGGTATTAAGTTCCTACCCTTTAAAATGTTCACAAAATATTAAAAAGAATTTATACTTAGGGCTTGTTTCTTTTGTGGGTAAATTGGGTGAGTCAAAAGGATGAAGTGGGTTGGAGTTGGTTGAGATGAGTTGAGATAGGTTGAAGTTGGTATTTTTTTTTTGGTGGGTTGAAATATGTTGAAGTAGGCTGAAGTGGGTTGAAGTTAGTTGAATTTGATATATTTTTTATGTGGTGGGTTGAAATGGGTTAAAATAATGAGAATGTAATTAATGTGTGATAATTTATGAAGTTATCCAAATTTTGTGAAATTTTTGTTTCTTATTTTTTATTTTTTATTTTTTTGATTTTTAATCTTTAATTTTTAGTTTTTTATTTTTCATTTTTCAGTTTTTATTTTTTTAATTTTTAATTTTTTAATTTTTTAATTTTTATTTTTAATTTTTAATTTTTAATTTTTAATTTTTTTAATTTTTAATTTTTAATTTTTAATTTCTTATTG
>JACYFF010031956.1:38297694-38336147 GCA_017589665.1 Selenicereus undatus | reverse complement strand
TATTTTTTTATTTTTTTATTTAGTATTTTTAATTTTTAATTTTTTAAATTTATTTTTCTTTCTTATTTTTTAAGTTTAGTTTTTATATTTTTATTTATTTTTTTTTTATTTTTTTTTATTTTTTACTTTGTACTGTTTATTTTGTTAGTTTTTTAGTTCTTTATTTTTTATTTTTTAATTTTCTCTGATTTTATGTTTTTTATGTTTTTGTGTTTTTATTTTTCTATTTCTTATTTCTTATTGTTTATTTTTTTATTTCTTATTGTTTACTTTTTATTTTTTTATTTTTCATGTTTTTATATTTTAGACCATCTTCAGAGTGCTAATGCTCAGCGGGAAACTGCTGTTCAAACAATAGATCTGATAAAGTATTTGATGGAGTTCAACAGCACACCTGGAGACCTTATGGAACTTTCATCTCTATTTTCTGACGATAGCCGTGTTGCTGAGGCTGCTTCAATTGCACAGAAGTTGCGTAAGATGCTACACTTATCCGATAAAATTCAACTTTTGTCATGCAATTATTATTGATGAGTTTATATGTATCAATTTTAAATGGTTTTGTAATTGTTTTGTGTATAAACCTTTTTCACAAAACTGTTTTGTGGGTCGTATGGAATCAACCTCTCTATGCGTAGGAATATCGGTAGAGGTAAGGTTGCCTACAGCTGGATCTCCCCAGACCCCGCGAAAGCGGGACCCACACTGGGAGTTTGTTGTTGTTGTTGTTGTTGTATATTTTATTTTTTATTTTTTATTTTTCATGTTTTTATATTTTATATTTTATTTTTTATTTTTTATTTTTTTATATTTTATGTTTTTATTTTTTATTTCTAATAAGAAAGAAAAAATAAATTTAAAAAATTAAAAATTAAAAATAGGAAATTAAAAAAATAAAAAAAATAAAAATATATAAACATAAAAAATAAAAAAATAAAAAGAAAATGAAAATGAAAAGTAAAAAAAATAAAATAAAATAAAAAAATAAAACTTAAACCATAAAACATAAAAAATAAAAAATAAACACATAAACAAATACAAATTAAAAAATAACCAAAAAAATTAGGAAATAAAAAATAAAAAATAAAAAAGTATAAAATAAGAAATTTAAAAAATTACAAATAAAAAATAGAAAATTAAAAATAAAAAATAAAAAAAATAAAAATAAAAAATAAGAAATAAGAAATAAGAAATAAGAAATAAGAAATTAAAAAATTAAAAATTAAAAATTTTTAAAAAAATAAAAAAATTAAAGATTTAAAACTTAAAAAATAAGAAATAAAAAATAAGAAGTAAGAAAGAAGAAATTAAAAAAATAAAAATAAAATAAAAAATAAAAAAAAAAAGTAAAACCAAAAAAAATGAAAAATGAAAAATGAAAAATAAAAAACTAAAAATCAAAAATCAAAAATCAAAAATCAAAAATAAAAAACAAAAATTTCACAAAATTTGGATAACTTCATAAATTATCACACATTAATTACATTCTCATTATTTTAACCTATTTCAACCCACCACATAAAAAATATACCGACTTCAACCAACATCAACCCACTTCAACCTACTTCAACCTATTTCAACTCACTTCCAAAAAAAAATACCAACTTCAACCTACCTTAACCCACCTCAACCTATTTCAACCAACTTCACCTTTTTACCCACCCAATTTACCCACGAAAACAACAGGCCCTAAATTTCACATGATACTTTACAAATTATTAAAATTATGAAGGGGGTAGGTTGAAGTGGGTTGAAGTAGGTTGAGATAGGTTGAAGTTGATTGAAGTTGGTATTTTTTTTTCAAGTGGGTTGAAGTAAGTTGAAATAAGTTGAAGTAGGTTGAAATGGGTTGAAGTGGGTAAAAATGAATTGACCCACGAAAAGAACAGGCCCTTAAGCGTTCAAATTTCATTCTATTTTTCTTCACCAAACACCCCTCTAGTTTAATCCCTTTATATGCTTATTCAATGCAATTACATGCAATTTTTTTTTTAATTAGAGCTGAGTACGCAACATTTACATGGCTTGAAGGTTGTCGCTTTCCTTTTTAACACTGAAAACAAAAACATATTTTCAAAGAAAAAAGGGTGCTAGACCTATATGTACTCATTCCAACATATTAATTCTAACCACTATTTAAATGAAATACCCCCGACCTTTTAGTTGTTTGTGTATTATTGGTTTTTTTTCCAAACTAACTTATTTCAAACGTATCTAATATAAACACAATAAAATCTGATACTACCCCCGACTTTTTAGTTGTTTGTGTATTATTGGTTTTTTTCCAAGCTAACTTATTTCAAACGTATCTAATATAAACACAATAAAATCTGATACTGATCCGTGCGATGCAGGGGATATACCCTTGTAATATATTATACCAAAGAAAATGATGGCAAGTGAAAACACTAGGCTTTAACTATTAGTATGCCGCTCAACAAGTCTCATTTTGCTTCAATTTCCTCTTTCTTCTACTCCCTCTCTCTCCTCTCATACTCCCAGACAAGTAGAAGACAGATCCAAAATTCCCTTCTGCTCTCTGTCTCCTTTCATACTTCCATCAACAAATCAACGAGTTTAGGCAATTTTCAGACCTCCATGCCCACCAGTTCCAGGTCTGACCTGTCTTAACTACCGGACTAGTCCGATTTTCGTAACATTGCCTAAACACAGAAAGGACTGGTCCGATTTTCGTAACATTGCCTAAACACAGAAAGGGGGACGGGAGCATAATGCCTTACGGAGTTATAGATGTTCCATTTTGATGTCGGCAAATAAATAAGGTCCAGGTACATGTTTGTTCAGTAGGACCAATCAAATTATCAAGTTGTGAACTGTTTCTACAGGAAAGGGAAGACCAAAAATTACCTACGTCGCATCAAACAAAGGGTACTATTACAAAGATTAACTGATGTACGTCAATAGCCAAGGTACGTTTTCTAGGGCTAATGTGAAAACTCCACCCAGCAAGAAAATGAAACCAAAGGCAAGGATTATCTTTCCCATGTATAGAAAGCTGATTACAGGTTCTGAAACTTGCTTCTTATTGAATGACGTATTCGAGGCCTGCAAATGGGGGAAAAAAGATAAGCAATTATCAACTCCTGCTGCAGAATAAATTACAAGATGTGTTAATCAAACTTGAGTGTAAGTTCTGACTTTGGTATTTGCTTGGATATATTTCAAGACCACATTAGAGAACAAGAGCAATGGTACTACGCCAAATTGCACTGAAGTGGCGTTTGCAGAGATATATCTATGTTGGCTGACAAAAACATTCTCAAAAGGTAATTGCATAGACTAGTGAGTTAGAAAAGAAACTTCGGGAACTTTTCATCACGACCTTCCAAAATCTTTCAGAATAGTCTAGAACCTTCTGGAATACGCTAGAATATTCTAGAACCTTTTGGAGCACTCTAGAATCCTCTAGACTGTTCTCAAAACTTCTAGAGTATCTAGGACCTTATGGAGAGTCCTTAAACCTTCTAGACTATACTAGAATATTCTAAAACTCTCTAGAATGTTCTACATAGTTCTATATAGTATCTAGAACCTGTGGAGAGTCCATTGAAGAGGTTAATGCGTATATAAATCCCCAAGGAGGCTCATTTGCAAATATGCCATCAAACGCCATTCAAAGCATTCCAAAGTGCAATACAAAGCATTCTCCCAAACTCTCCATACTCTCTTAAGCGTGCGTTTGCTTACTTAGCTTCTCAAGTCTGAGTTAACATCACTTAAGACTTACTAGCAAACTAAGGTAGGGTCCCGATCGAGTTGTTAGCATCGTACGGGTTTGAATTTGTGTGAATTATCAACCCGTGACAATAAGGCATGCATAAAGAAGGAAGAAGGGGGTAAGGCAAGAAGAAAATGTCTAACACAGGACCTGCAAAGTGAGATAAAAAGATAATAAGTGAAAATTATATTGCAGGTTGCATTATATTTTAGATCTCAGTATGGCGGAATGCATTGGTGAAAGAGAATGCACCATTAAATAATAAGCAGAAGTGCTTGCCCCAATAAAGAAAAAAGCGATGAAAAGAATTGGGGAAAAAAAGAATAATGAAAGCAACTCAACTACCCAACAACCTAAGAATCAATTAGGGATGAGCGGGATCGAGTACCCAGTTAAATTTAGTTAAATTTTTTGGAACTGGCCAACTGGGTCCTAGAATTTGGGGTCAGAACCGGATCTGATTCAAGTACTCGGTTCCTAAGTAATGTTTTTTATTTTTTTCTCATTTTCCCATATGAAACTAGGGAGACAGAGGGATTAAATAAAGTTGAGAGCTCATATCTGAAACCAAATTCATAAAAACCAAATTATAAGGCTGAATCAAATACGCAAAAAGCAGTAAAGACGATTCACATACTCTAAAATAAACTCAGAGAATTAAAGAGACTCTTAATCAGAAACCCACAAATCAAGATCACAAAACGAAAGAGAGACCTAAAAATTATTTTAATTCACTTGAAATAGAGAGGAAAGAGAGGCAAACTGTCAACGTAATATAAACAAATACATAGTAAGCAACACGGCTCATGAAGAGAATAACCAAAACTTTAAAGAAGAAATTTATGTTAGTCGAGATACATAAAGAGTAGGTAGAGTATAAATTCAAAGCAAAAAGGACAAAGGATTAAACTAGGATAGTTGGGAAATGAGTCTCAGTAAAAAAGATACATCACTTGACAAATAAGAACTTACTGGTAAAAATTTTTCATCAAAATTCTTTAAATTTTGACAGGATACCGGGTCCAAATCCGGTTCCAACCCGGAATTTTGGAATCGGTCTAACCGGGTTCGGGTCCGTACCTGCCTGGTCCAAACCAATTCCGTGTTGGGAACCGAGTACCCAGTTTTTTGGTCACCCGTCAATATGCTTCATTTGTCAGATCTGCTTTACCATACGGATGAGTGACGACCAAAAGCAATGTGCAGAGAAGAATTCAAACATCTGAACTGGTCATGATATAATTCTATCGTCCTCATTTTTTTTATATTATTATTCTCCTCATTTGCTTAAATACAGTGGACCAAGTACAAAGAAAAATTTATTTGTCCCACAAGTAAAAATATTGTATTCCCTAGTGGAAAGTTATAAGGTCCCACATTTGCTTTTGTTCACCAGCATTCAGGAGGCCGGGGGGGGGGGGAACAAATAAATAAATCAAAACTTTGCAAGATTCAATGCAAAAATGCTTGATAGCTAAGAGTTTTGGAAAATACAGACCAACATATTCACCAATTCTACAAATGACAAGCATCTGACCTTTTCCAACCAAAGGTTAAAAAAAACTCCCGCATCAGACAGCTCTCAAAAATTGCAGGCTAGACCAGACAACATTCAGTAAAAAGCTTAAAAATAGTGGACCAAATAATCCAGGACAAGGGGCAATATAAGAGGGGATACCCATTTATCGCCGTGACTGACAAAATAAATGTACCTATGGCTGAGACCACATAGGCCCCATCAATTGCTATTGTTCTCCGTTATAGAGACAGAGAGCAACCGAAGAATGAGTAACTCCACCAATACTGGTTAACCAGTGGAGAATAAATCTACTTCTTACACTAGTCCCAGTAAGCTCAATAGTGTTCAATTCACAGCTGCACATGTATCAAGCACTCTAAGTGACATAGGCGCTTTTGGTTTTCACCTTGACAAAGGGAAATCTCAACCCAAAAAACATGATATGTGCTTTCCATTTCAAGTTCAGCATCTCTAAACACCTTCAAACAATTATTCCCCGTAAACCAAATGACAGAAAATCTGAACGCGTCTTTCCTCGCTCAGTGATTCCTTATTTCTTATGTTCACTATCCTATCACTCCAAATTAATGAAGAATGGGCCAACTCCACTCAAAATCAATAACTCCTAAAACTTCATACATCACAACTGGAGTGTAACCTTACATTAGGTCCCTCATTTTATGCTTAAACTAACTCAGCAAACAAGAACTTCGCAAACAAAACCCTAAATCAATTTCTTAAACTAAGAACAAAAGAAACTAAACCATCACGTCTGGGTACAGGGTTAAGAAGGGATGACAAACTACAAAACATGGATAGTCTTGAAGGTTGCTGTGTTGCCTACTGGAGTCATACCTGACATCTACATGACATCCATGCATATCCACCGTACTGAAAATTTGAACAGAGCTAAAAGAGGGGGAAAAGGATTTGAACATGCACGTCAAACGTGCAAAATCAACTGTATCAACAAAAGTAGACATTTGAAAATTTTATTTTATTTTGTGTTTTTCAACAGACCAAACAACATAAGCAACCTATGGTATTTCTAATTCTAGGTAACAGAGGATATTATATGACCAAAAATATGTATATATTTTTTTCCAACTTTTTTAAACCCTAGTTGTATCTACTAATATAAATACAGGACCCAGGCTCCTCAGTTGAGATGAGCCAATTCATCACCAATTCCTTCTCATGGTATCAGAGCCTAGGAATTGTCCTCTCTCACCCTCACCGGAAACCATGGCTTCCCCACCATCCATTCCACCGCCGTCTTGCTTGGGTCTTGGGATGTCCACAATCTTCACCGAAGCCACGACCCCTTCCACCCCAATCCGGCCTCAGCACACCGTCCCACTGCCAATTCCTCGCAGCCCCAACCCGTTCAAAGACCCCATGGAAGCCCGCCTTCTTCGGTCTCTCACATTCCCAGCGTGACTGCAGACCCCATGGTCTCCTTTCCGGCTCCGGACCCCCTGTCGAACCTCTCTGGTGCAACTGCCTCCCTGCAGTTCAAACCAGCTGCAGTATCTTCCGCAGTGCTGCCATGGGGCGTGTTCTCCAGCAGCTCAGCACCCCAGACTTCGGTCGTCGTCGCTTTGAGCCTCCTTCTGCATTGGACCGTGTACTTTCTCAGTTGCAGGCAGTTCATCTCGGCAGTCGGCAGCCCTCACACCCCCCGTTCCCCCTTTCCTCCTCCTTGCCAAGTCTTCCAAATAATATAAATATTACAAGTTTTGTCAAGGTACCATTAACTTCTACTGATGATTACCTAAATTGGAGGACTCAATTTACAACTTTTTTGATCTCCTATAACTTACTTGGGTTAGTTGACGGGTCAAATCCACCACCGTCAACCACCATCTATGACGCTAGTGGCCGACAAGTGACCAATCCAATCCGCTATTTTCTCATTGGCTCAGAATTGATCAGATGCTCCGCTCGCTTCTTTCTGGGAACAATTTTAGGAGATATGCTTGTTGAGGTTCGAGACTTGGTCCACTTCTACCAAATTTGGGATCGTCACCATAAGCGATTTCAAACTAGTTGCCTTGCCAAAACCCTAGAATTACGACGAAAACACATAAATTTGAAAAAGCAAGCATCCCAATCCATGGATTCTTTTCTCCAGAAGATCAAAAATATCGTTTATTCTCTTGCTACTATTAACTCGCCATTGACTGATCAAGAACTGGTTCAACATACCATTGATGGCTTGGAAGACCAATATGAGATCTTTGTGACAGCTACTACATATTTTGGGGGTAATCTTACTTTCGATGAACTCCGCACCAAAGGTTATCATGTATGAGCACCATGATCTCCACATGCGTGAGTCATCCTCTTCGACTGCATCTTCGCAACAAGCTCTTGCCACCTCTATTACCTCTTCTGTCACTACACGTGCTTCTCGTCATGTGCCCAATAACTCCAATTTGGGCACTAGTCATTCCACCAACAATGGACGCGGACGAGGCCGAGACCGATGGCGTGGCAATCGTTCTAACCGATGCCGCATTGGTGGTCGTGGCGGGGGTATCACACCAATGGTCGTCGCATCAATCTTCTCCTTCTAGTGGACTTCAGCCGCTTCAGGTATATCCTCCAGCTCTAGTCATTCTGTTGGCCTTACTACTTTTGATACTTCAGTTTCGTCCGCTAGTGATTCTCCAAAGGTTTGCCCTAACGTGTCCCCCCTTCCCAACTTGTTTGCCAACTTTGTTTTTCACTAGGGCACACTGCCCCTAATTGCCCATGCTACTTTCCTATTGTTGCCCAACCAAACTCCACTTTAGGTCTCGCTACTATTCAGTCTGGTGAAGCTAATGAAGCTATCTGGTACCTGTCTCAGCCGCCCCATCTCACATGACTCCGATGGAAGGTATTCTTTATGCTAAACTCCCTTACACAGGCTTAGATTCAGATTTAGATTCTGCTGTTGTTGGTAATGAAACTCATTTGTCTATTTGTCATGTTAGATAAGTGCACTTGTCCACTTCTGCCTCGCCCCTTGCTCTTAATAATGTCTTACATGTGCCACATTTAAAAATCTAACTTGCTTTCGGTTCAAAAATTGTGTAAAGATAATAATTGTGAAGTTGGTTTTGATTCCTCTTCTATGATTATTAAGGACAAGCAACGGGACAAATTCTTCTTCGGGGTACCAGTGATGGTGGTGTTTATCACCTCTAGGGATGTCTGGCATCGTCATCTTGGTCATTGTGGGTCTCGTGTCTTAGACACTCTTAGGCATAAGAATCTTGTTTCTCCTACTTCTAAATTCAATAATAAATGTGTCTCATGTAAGTTGGGCAAAGCTTATCACTTACCTCTTAATGAAGTTGAACACTGTTACGGAACTCCCTTTCATTCAATACATTCAAATGTTTGGCAGTCACCTATACTTTCTAATTTAAATTTTCAATATTATGTCGTGTTTGTTGATGCCTGTACATGGTTCACTTGGATTTATCCCGTGAAATATAAGTCTCATGTGTTTCAACATTTTTATGCTTTTCGAAAGTTAGTTGAGACCATGTTTGACTGGAAAATCAAAATATTTCAAAGTGATGGTGGGAAAGAATTTGACAATGACTCCCTTAAAGATCCTTTCATTCAAAATGGCATTTATTTTCGAAAATCATGTCCTAAAACCCCTGAGCAAAATGGTGTTGCTGAACGGAAGCATCGTTGTATTATAGGAATGGCATGCACCCTTCTCCTTGTTGCACATCTTCATGGTCAATTCTGGGTCGATGCTGCCTATGCTCCTTTTATAATAAACTGGCTTCCTGCTCCTCTTTTGGATAGTCACTCCCCTCACGAAAAACTTTTTCATAAAACTCCTGATTGTACTTTCTTTACGGGTTTTTACGCGTGAATGTTTTCCCACCATCCTTAACAATCAAAACAAGTTTGAACCCTGGTCAACGAATTGTGTCTTTCTGAGCTATGCCTCACATTATATCGCGTATCGATGTCTGAATCCTACTACAGGTCGTGTCTATGTAAGTCGTCATGTGTTATTCCATGAGGATGCCTTTCCTTACCCTGATTTACAATCCCAAGAATCCAAGGCCCATGATATCTCCCCCCTCAATCGTATTTCCATACCGAATCCCTTCCCCCTAGATGTGTCCGCTATCTCCCTAGTGTCTGATTTGCCCTCTTCGTCCAATCCAAGCGAGTCTGGGCGTGTCCTTGAGCTAGTTGTATTGGTTTAGCTCACCACCATCGCTCACTGAGCAGCATCCTCCTGTTATCACGCCCGCCCTATCCTCCTGTTATCACGCCCGCCCTGCCCATGCATGTCACCCCTTCTTTCTAACACTGGGCCTTCTCACTCCCCTACTTTGGCCTGGCCCCACACAGCCCTCGCCGCCCTCCCCGTCTAGCCCACAGCCAGGGCGTCCAACCCAAACCCGCCTCCTCTCTTCCATCGCCACCAAAAAATTGTCATCCTATGCAAACTCGTGCTAAATCTAGTATTAGTAAACCTCGTCAGCTTTTTTACTTGACACTTGACTTGACTGCACATTTTGTGGAATCAGAACCCACTTCCTTTTCACAAGCATCAACAAATAAAAATTGGCAAATGGCATTGGCTGAAGAGTTTAATACACCTGTTCATAATGATACTTGGCACCTTGTTCCTTATCATGATGGCACGAATTTGTTAAGTTGTAAGTGGGTTTATCGGAATAAATATAATTCTCATGGGTATATTGAGCACAAGAAGGTTCCTTTGGTTGTCAAAAGCTTCAGTCAGCTTGTTGGGCTTGAGCATACCAAGACTCATAAAGCCCACTACCATTTGCATTGTCCTTTCCCTTGCCGTCACTCATGGTTGGGTCATTACAATATCAAAAATGTTTTTCACCATGGCGATTTACATAAGGAAGTCTATATGACTCAACCCCAGGGTTTTGTCGACCCAGAATACCCTCATCATCTATGCAGGCTGAACAAATCACTACATGGGTCGAAGCCTGACCGCCTGGTTTCATAGGTTCAGCAGCTTTCTTTCCTTTGGGCTTCACTTGTAGTCGTACTAACTCCTCTATGCTCATTTTACGTCATTCCACAGCTTTTCTTATCTTGCTCCTGTATGTCGATCACATTATCTTCACGGGCACCTCTCCCTCTCTTTTGCACCACATTATATATCTTTTTTCCACTCAATTTTCAATGAAAGACCTCAATGATCTCCGTTTTCTGGGGGTTCTGGTCGTGCAGACTCCTGATATGCTTTTCCTTTCTCAGTACAAATACCTTCGGGACCTTCTCAACAAATTTCAGATCCACAAATTTAAGCCTATCCGCACACCGCTTCCTTCCAAAGACAACGTTATCACCTACTGATGGGGATTTACTATTTGATCCTACTAAGTATCGAAGTCTGGTTGGGGCCTTGGGGCTTTGCAATACCTGACTATGACTAGATCGGGTATATCTTATGCAATGAATCTTGTTTCTTGCTTTATGTATGCTCCTCGAACTACTCATCTTTCTGTGGAACAGTGCATTTTTAGACATTTGCAGGGCCCAGCTGATCATGGTCTTAAATTTCAGATATTTCAAATATTTTCAGGCTTAAATTTCAGATTCACAAATTTAAGCATGTCCGCACACCACTTCTTTCCAAGACCACGTTATCACCTACTGATAGGGATTTACTATTTGATCCTACTGAGTATCGACGTATGGTTGGGGCCTTGCAATACCTGATTATGACTAGACCGGATATATTTTATGCAGTGAATCTTGTTTCCTACTTTATGTATGCTTCTCTCACCACTCATCTTTCTGTGGTGCAGCGCATTTTCAGATATTTGCAGAACTGATCATGGTCTTATGCTCCGACTGGCGAAATCACTCTATGTTGTTCTTGCTTATTCAGAAGCTGATTGGGCGGGTTGTCTAGATAGTTCTCGCTCCAATCTTCCTGGGCCCTAATTTGCTCTCTTGGCGCTCTAAAAAGCAGCTTTCAGTCGGTCTCCAAATCCTCTACTGAAGCTAAATACAGGGCCATTGCTTATAACATTTCTAAGACATTATGGATACTCTATGTATTTGTTGAGTTGGGTATTCTTCTGCGTGATCTTGTTAAAGTTCTATGTGATAACATCTCTGCCACATACGTTACAGCAAATTCTGTGCTTCATGAGCGCAATAAGCACGTCAAAGAGGATTATCATTTCGTTCGTGAAAGAGTTTCTCATGGCAATCTTGTTGTCACTTATGTTCCCACTCAGCTACAATTGGTTGATATCCTCACTAAGGCTTTCCCTGTGTAGCGTTTTCTCTTTTTGAAGTCCAATCTGTCCGTGGATCTCTCCATTAAGATCAAGGGGGCATAATAAAGGATATTATATGACCAAAAATATGTATATATTTTTGCAAACTTCGGTAAACCCTAGTTGTATCTCCTAATATAAATACAAGACACATGCTCCTTAGTTGAGGTGAGGCAATTCATCACCAATTCCTTCCCAGTAGACATTGCATTACTGTATTGAACTATAATTCAAGCTTCAGGACAGAGACTTCTAATAACATGCTCAATTGCAACACTTAACGAGTATGAGCGGCAGAAAAGGATTAATAGGAAACAAAGTATTACAGATGACTACAAGCTCTTCCTCTTCATCATTAGGATCTACGATATCATCTGCACCTATAGATGTAATTACATCAACAACCTTCAAAATTGACATGATGAAGAGTCTGACCAAGGACGTTGTCCAGAAATATGGCCTTTTGACCACATTTGCACAATTACTTGGGAAAGAACCAAAAGGCTTGTTCTCATGATCTTGTAGCAAAGAGGATCAGTAACAATAAGTATACTTAAAAAGAGCGAAAGGATTTCTAGAGGCAAGAAAAACACCACTAATGGCGCAATTCAGGAAATTTCTATGACTGAATAAAAAGAATAAAAAAAGAGAAAGAAACATATCTTCAAGAGAAGTTGTGCCAAAACAAAATAGATGAGCCATCATTCCATCGGATGATGATGAGGACGAGAACAATTTTCCATGATTTCTAACAGCCAACTCAGTACACCTCTGCGCACGTAGAAGTCTGTCCATGATCATAGTGCTAACCACCAAAGTGAATCTAGGGGGAAAAATTGATAGTGCCAGCATCTTAGTTTTAAAAGCGCGCTTGAGGCACTGCATGCACCTCAACATGAGGCAACCATGCCAGCGCTTAGGAAGAGATAAGGCGTGCCTCAAGGATGCAAGGCTATATCTTCACACTTTTCCTTCTTTTTCTTAGCCTTATTGTTACATTTTTCCTTCTATTCTTTCATTGAAAGCTAAAAAGTGAGCTATGCTTGTACAATAAGTGTGCGCTCTTTGGGGAACTACAATGATAGTATTTTTTTTTATCAGGAAAAGAATAAATATATTAATAACAAAAGGGCGGATGCAAAGCTAGCATACCAGAAAAGGCTTTTCAAAACTAAGGCGTGCGACTCCACCTCAAATAGTGTGTCTTGCATTGAAGTAAGCTTACAAGGGATTCCCATCTAAACATTTTTGCATAGAAGTGTCTCCAATCTGCAATGCGTGCGCCTCCATCTCACACCTTGTGCCATGTTTCTTTTGACCCTATGCACCTTGGCGCGCCCTGTGTCTTTCAAAACTAAGGCTACCATCAAACTTTGGATGAATTTTTAATATTTTGAATTACTTGTTCTAGGATATTTGACATTCTTTGAAAGAAATAGTCCTTTTGTACACTATGGATTTACTTATTCAAGGATCTTTGACATGTTAAAACCAAATAGTTATTTTGTATATTATGGACCAAAAGGGTTATTTACCAATATTTTGAACCAAAATGTTAATGGGAGCATTTCTTCTAGCCCTAAAAGCCAAGACCCGGCCTGCTAATCACTCTCGTCCAAACCTTATCTTATACTACAACCATTTGCATGAAAGATCAACATTAAAAAGAGGGCATGATCCTTTAAGCAAGCATGAGCATAGCCATGTAGGAAGCACACTTATCATTTTTACTACAGAACAATAAGGGCAAATAGTCACAAGAAAGACATCCGACTTAACTTCCCTCACAAAACTGGTGAGAGTAATTTAGACTCCGCTGGGTATCATCGTGATTTCAGGGCAGGGACTGCTAGTAATAAAAGTTGGCGGAAATGCATCATGATAAGGACTCCTTGGCAGGCAAATCACATCTGAATGTCATATCCTTGGTTCATGTTCAAGGTCCTTCATTAATGATAAAAGGGGCAAAAGATTGATATAAGGCATCATTTTGCAAGCATGCAAGGAATCAAGAGTTGGAAATTCTTCGGACTTGAACACTGATGTGAGTACTGAAGCCAACAAATTTTGCATTTGCAGTCATGCCTGAAAATTACTTCCATGACCAAGATAGAAGGTCTACGCATTTTCACCAGGAAGGCTATGACACCAAGACCAGAAGGAAGAAGTCAACATGGAAAGCCTGATAATCAGAGACGAATAGGAATATGCTGATGGAAACTAGAGATGTAAGGTAATATGAACCAGCAGCAACGGCTGACTATTAGGTTCTCATCCAGATTGAACGATTGGCGTCCTTAACTGCAAAAAACCAACAATTCATAGACTAGGGTTTTATTGAGCATGAAATAGAAAAGTCTATACTTGAGGTTCAGTTTTGACAAATTTTCTTGTGATTAATTCGGCATTTCTACGATTGAAGTTGTAATAGTAAGTAGCAGCGAATTTGAAGAAGAGTGATAGCTCAAACAGCATGGGAAGAAGGTTACCGTCCACTATGGAAACCTCGGCTCAAAACCTATGTCATGCAAGTCCTAGGAATTTCAGGAGTAACTAACTAGGCGCTTGGGTCTTGGTTCTTAGGCGTTGTATCCCACTCATTATCCCCCTATCCCCACTCAAAGCCCCACTAGGTTTCCCCGTCATAGGGTCCCGTGGGGTGGGATCCTTGTCCACTCGGGGAAAAAAGAAAAAAAAAAAGCCAATGTGGTCAAATTTTATGGATTTCAGAGTTTATATGTAGACCTAAGTACTGAATTTGCAACATCTTCCAGACATTCTATCCATGTTAACCCAATGCTGGAGTGGTTGGTGGACTGGTTCATAAGTACAGCAGCACACCTTAAGCAACTGCAGCATGAAGAACCTTCCATATATTTTGATCAGTAACCCGCATCAATTTCCATGAAATCACAAGCATTCAAAGTGATAATTAACTCTGAACTTTTCAACACTCATGTCACTCAATTCTGCTTCTGCTAATTTACATTCGTTTCCAAGGTCAATACATACAGCAAGAAAGTCAATCAAAATGCAGGATTTAACATGTGCATCATAAAAGAGCAATACATGCAGCAAGAAAGGCAAGCATACAGAGTAAGCACTGTATCAAGAATTCAGTTTGTTACCATTACCTGGTTGTACTCTCGCTTCTTGAAACCTGGAACACCAAAAAGAGAACAAAGTTAAAGTCCGTGCCAAGAAACCGTGTAATTTGTGCAAGATAGCGATGGCATAACAACCATATGCAGATGCAACACAAAGATCCACACTTTCTTCTCCTTCCTCCTCTTGATCTCTAATCGATACTAAATCTGCTAATATTCTCCAGAGTGTTCTGAAATTTGTGCAGTAGTACCTTAACCTCTTCGATATTCCCTAGCATCTTCCACAAGCAAATATTGGACTGAAATAATTCTTGAAGCATTCAGAACTTTCTCATTAACACCACCAAACAGAAGACATACACAAGACTTCTATAATGAGAATTTTTTTTTTCTCAAAACAAAGTCTAAATTTTATAAAAACTAGAAGGCTTCCAAGTATATTTGCAAAAGAGAATGAGCGTTGAGCCTAGGTCCAATTTACCTTGATATTCCACAACAGTCTGCAACCTCCAACCATTGCCATAACTAACAAGAACCGAACTGGGACCGAAAGTAATTGGCTCCTCCCCGTCTTTAACTGCCTCTATATACAACCCAAGAGGAGCACCAGCTTCCAGCTTATTATTGATCAAAGACAATGCAAAACCCGCCTTTGTGCCCTGGGCAAAACGCCTCACCTTCCCTGAACTTGTGCACTCTACTTCCAAGAACTACACCAACAACAATTCATGAAATTCAAACCCTAAACGCACAACACTCGATTACAATTACAATTCAGTGATCAACAAAACACTCCACTGGAGCAAGGGGGGACAACGAAACTCAATTACTACATGAATCAAATTACAGCTCTTAAACAAGGGGCTAGATCAAGATTCAGCTGCTCTTGTTGAAAATTGTTCATAGATGTACGCACAGCAAACCCAACAGGGATGATCGACTACTGTGCACCTTCGTCAATTTGCATTTTTCCAGGTTGAAACTTGAATCTGTTGAAAATTTACCAGTTCACAGAGAGGGAAAGAGGGAGAGAGAGACTTACAGGAGGAGATGGGTCTGGACTTTGCAAAGTTTCCTTCCGCTCCGCCATGAGAGAGAGAGAGAGATGTATTTCCTCTGTTGATGACTTTGCGTGAGATTAGCTCATTGGGGTTCATGGATTTATTAGTTGTTTTTCGGTAGAATAGATTTTGTTGTTGTTTTTCAGATGTTGTGTTTGTATACAGGTAGTATTTATATCTTCGAAGAAATATTATTTGCCTATGTCTGTTGGTTAAGGTATGGTACATTGCTCTGCTTTGTTGTGTTAATGTTTACATAGTTACTGCCCCTGATTTATTAGTACTCGTTAGTTCAATTCCGTGATGTTTATCATTAGTTTTGCTCCATAAAATGTGTTCATAAAATCCTTCTTTTATAAAAATTTTCCACAAAATTCTTCTCCTATAAAATGTTTTCACAAAATCTTGTTTTGTGGATTTCTTGGAATCAGCCTCTCAACAAGCGATCATGCCGGTTGAGGTAAGATTGCTGATAAACCTCTATTTTGACTTCATTTCAGATCCTATTTGATCCCTATTTCTCACGTTTCTATTCCAAATCTAGATGAGAAATGGTCAAATTCACCTCCCTGGATTCAATTGTGCTTATAATTTAGTTTATCCTTACTTTCAGGAGAAATCTTCGAGTCTTGATAGAAAGGACGACTTTGGCAATGAATTACTAGGAGATTGAGGTCTAATGAAGCCCTGAGAGCCAAAGGAAGATGGGTAGAAGAGCGCACGACCGTGCTGCAGGAGTGCACAACCATGCTACAGAGGCCGAAGCTGCGCACTGGCTGGTTGCAGGCGACACACGGCCATGCGCCCTGCCAGTGCGTGGTGCACGGCTGCCCGTCCGTCGGCCCGCTGTCGCTCGACTTAAGTGATTTTTCAAGCAGTTTTTGAGGGATTTCAATCTTTCTTTTGAGAGCACTCTTCCTAGGCGATTTCTGGGGTTTTGTTAGGGGATTTTCTTGAATGCCTTTTGGATTGAATTCATTGCAATTGAAGATTGTTCTACTACCATACGACGATTAATTCAAGTTTGTCTGTTGATTCTCTCCCTCCCCTCCATTGTTATTTTAGGGTTTTGGTTGAATCATGTTTACTGCATTGGGGTTTGTGATTGTTGCTTTTGAGATGATTGGTGGCTATTCCCCAACTTGGGTGGGATTGAAGTTGATTATGTTTAGCTGAATCAAAATCTAGCCCCAACTCCTTACTTTCCTCACGCTTGCACTGATGATTTCTGCTATGCACACCACATGCTTAATGAAATGTCTGAGAGGGCGTTCATATTTTATTATTCGGGTTTAGGGGAGCATCGAAAGACAAAACCTTTACTTAGCGTGGCTTAGTAGACAATTAGGATTTTAATATGAAAATAATTAAGGTTCTAATTGAGATTCGAGATTGTAGATCTTGTAATCCTGCAACTTTAGTTCCATGAAAATAGGTAACTACAGTTCTAGGATTAGTCTTCGACCCTTAAGAGAGGGAGGAGATGGGCTTAACTGGCAATCTATCTACTCATGATGCATGCTTGGAATTCTTTGACGGGGTTAGTAATTGGTTCAGTTACCATAATCGTGCTGGTAATTGCAACCTAGGGGTTTACTATTTTGTTGTTCATTTCACCTTTCTAGTTGTTATCGTCCTCTTAGTTTAATTCCAAACCCACGATTATGATTGCTCAGATTGAGTAGTTAAATTAGTTCTAGTAGTTGGAAGCAAGTTTTCTGTGGACACGACTCGTACTTGTCGGTTGCTAATTACAGCTACACCGTGCACTTGCGATATAAATTTAAGATAATAGTTAGCTACATCTGGATCTCCCCAGACCCCGCGAAAGCGGGACTCACACTGGGAGGTGTTGTTGTTGTTGTTGGGTTCATGGATTACCCATTTACCATCCTTGTTAGTTAATACTAGTAATTGATGTGTTTGTTATCTGCTAAGTGAAAAGAAGAGAGTACTAAATTACGGCTTCTTCTGTATTTTTCTGTGATTAAATTAAGGTCGCTTTAACTATCTTAGTATCTTTGCAGTTACTGTTTTATGTCTTTGATTAATTTCTTATGAGCCACATACTTCTTTTAATTTACAATATCAGGTGGTGTCTATGATTAATTTCTTATGAGTCACATATCTCTTTTAGTTTACAATATCAAGTATGTTGATTCCCTTGGTGGCTAAAGTTTTGATAAAACACAAAATTAATTAGAGGCTTGTATATTAAAAAAAAGGACATGAATATTGAATTCAAATATGAAGCACTCGGCAAAGAAAAATGTGGAAATTGAATAAGGAAAGGATATATATGCATGATCTCAGCTTATCAAATTGACTGATTGCTTAAAGGACAATTAAGGAATTTATTTAGCTGCCTCACAATATATTTGCCATAAGGGAAATACACGCTGAAGAAAAATTAAGCAAGTATCCCTCCTTGATTGAAGAATATTTTAAATGATGAATCAAATCAAGCAATGATCTTTTATTACTTGGAAAAATATTGTGAGATTGCCTTGTACAAAGAGTTTCTGCAAATATTTTGAAGAAGGCAAGAAGCTGAATTATATCAACCAAGATCGGGGGAGAGAAGGCAAGAAAATTCAATCAGGAGCAGACAATCGGAAATCAAGGCCCTGAAAATTAACTTCAGGATAATCTGATCAGAATTTCTTTGATAGTGCAAGTCCAGTATAAATAGGCGTTAGAATTAAGGAGAAATAACTGCAAGAAAAACAGCAAGTGTGACTACAATCATTGAGAGCTTACTTTGAAATATTGTGCGCAACATTATATTGTGATCAAGAGTCAAAAATATCTTGAGGAAATTATTAAGGAGTGAACTTAGGAGTTGGTGTGGGGTCTCAACTCCTCCCATACTTTAATCAAGAGGTTGATTTAAAGTATTTGGTATCTTTAGAGTATGGTAGCTCTGAGAGGTTGCTAAGAGTTCATCTTAATAAAAAAAAAGTAGAGAGTTGAATCCTAAAGTTGGATAACTCTAAGTGGGACTTAAGCCTGATTGAGGCTCAACCTCGTTAAAATATCATTGTGTTAAGTCTTTATTTAATTTCTCTATTTACTCTTAATTCGCTAAGTTGAAATTTTAATTTTCTGCAATCACCCTATTCACCCCCCTCGAGGGCGATCTGAGTCTTCAAAGTGATCTGGTATACACATTGCGTCCACCTCATACACTTCAATCTATGAGATGGGCACATGTTGTACACGCACTTAGGTCATGCTCTTTTGGACTTATAGTAAGAACTTATTATAAGCATTTAACACAATTTAGCATAATTCAACACCGTTAAATATTTATTGAAAATACCTATTTATACTTTTTTCCTTGATTCAGCATGACTTAGCATGTTTTAATAGTAAACACCAATAAGTACTTATCATAAGTTGAACAGAACATGCCCTTAAGTGAGCGCATCATCTATTTCTCTAGCTTCCTTTTGCTTTTATTTAAAACTAGTGTGGACTCGTGCTTTGTATGGTGTATATCAAAGTAGACACTTTGAATACACACACACACCCACAGGTAGTTGAAATAATAGACGAATGTCCATTCTAGACAAAGTGGATATTGTAATTTAGAATAGATGATTCAAATATTTATATTGAAAAATATGAATAGATAACAACTTCATGAACAACCATTGAAACTCAATAATTTAAAATGCCTATGATTGTAAAAGATACGATGTAAGTGTGATAGAGATTGTAGGTATTCAAAATCAAACTGAAAATCACACTACATGCATGGTGAGACGTTAATTTATGGCACCAATGATGAAGAATCCAACTCCTCTTCTTGTACCTACATAGAAAATTAAGTTTTTAGTAATAAATGAATTAACAATGAGAGAATTGAAGTTTATAATTACACGTTACCTACCTAGTGTACCTAGCGTTATTACTTCGTAAAGTAGTAAACCTCCTCCCAACTAATTGGCGTAATAAGAGTGATAGATGCTTCTGTTTCATGGTATCGTGGAGGCTCTATAATAAATACCCATGGTTTATCTATGTGATTATCTATAGTCGCCTATAATGACAGACGATCATATGGTTGCAGAAAATATTATCATGAAATAGTCAGAATCAAAAAATAAAGTGTGCAAAGCGTCACACCCACCGAAGTAAATGGCAACATTGAGTTATAAGCTCTAATTTGTTGGGTAAAATTTGCTCATTCAATAATGTGTCTAGAGGATGAGGAGCTCGAGGCAACCTTGGCAACATGACTCGTCCATTCTGACAACATTAGGTGAATCCTAGTTGAGAATGCTGCTACGTCTAATATTTTCACCTAAGAACATTTTGCAATGGCCCTTTAAATGCTTATATTTTCCATAATGTATTACATGTCAAAAGTTGTTGTCAAAACTCAAATTAGGGATGACATGTTTGTTCCTATTAAATTTCTTGTCCCTTAAATCCGAAAGATGCTTTTTGCCTTTACAATAAATTGATAGTTTGATAAGATGCTGAGTATCACTTGCACAAAGTTTAAGCATGCATCACCCATTTTTAAATTTCAGTTGGAATCAATTACAAATAATACAAGTATAAAAATAAAAGTTTAAAAGCTGGTGAAAATAATTTCTTAATTTTCTTTCTCTTATTGTTTTGGATAATGAGTACATAGAAACCAATTAATAATGAGAGAGTGTACAAAGGAGATCAATGAAGACGTCTTCCTTATTGTATTTTGATCCCTACAAATTCAAAAAAAAAGGTAAAATGAGTGCAAGAAAAATAATAAACATCCAAGTAGAAGAAGATTCAACGGGCAGTCATGCCGGTTGGGATAAGACTATTTACATTTGGATCTCCCTAGACTCCGCAAAAGCGGGACCCACACTGGGAGATGTTGTTGTTATTGTTGTTATATCCAAGTAGAAGAAGATGAAAGAGGGTGAACGAAGATGAGTTTTTTTTTTTTTTTGGTTGTAAATTGACCTCGATCAATGCAGACCTCTTTCTTGATGTATGTTAACCCCTACAAATTCAAGAGGAACATGAAAACACAAATGAGTAATTTTACCATTGAAAATAAACATCAAACCTTTTAAAGAATTGTTAATGGAGCATATGTAAATTCTATATTCCTATAGAGAAAGAGTATTAGGAGGAATAAACAGTATTAGGATGAAGAATTTGATGTGAATCGTGTGTGATATAATCTAATACTGTATACAGTTTGTGAATCGTGCGTAATATAATCTAAATGTCTGTTTAGCATAGGAAAGATATTGTAATTTAGTTAAAAGTATAGGGATAGCTTATGACATGGGTTTAGCATTAGGAAAGAATATTGAAAAATATAATAATATGTGTACTATAATCTAAAGGTGAGTTTACATTAGGGAAGATTACTGAAGAAGATAGTAATATAATGAAGAATATGGGAAAACATGAAAAACATTCGTCAACTTATAACGTGGGTTTACCCTTGGGAAAGATTATTGAAGAATATATTACTTTAGGGGAGCATACGGGAAAGAATATGGTATACAATTTTAGGGGAGTATGCAAGAAAGATCATGGTACGTGCCTTTTTTCCCCTTATACTGAACGATAATTAAGAGTGAGAGTTAATTTTATGGCCTTAAAATACTAATTTTTGATAGTTTAGGAAAAAGCCATGTCAACATAACATTTCTTTTATATAATAGTATATATTGTTAAGAATGATTAACTGCACAGGGCTTCAATCCCGTAGTCTTGAAACACACAAGCCATGTGTTCTTTTCGTGGGTAAATTTGGGTTGCTACTCACATTCTGTTCTTTCACATTGCTTCTAATTTCGTTCCATTTCTTCCCACTCCATAAAGATAAACAACATTCCTTCCCACTCCTTTCCAATCCTTCTCACTCCCTCTCACACTTTGATATAAATAATTTCATCTTTTTCCTGCTCCTCACTCCTCCCACTGTATTCCATTTATTCTCACTCCATCCTACTCTTGTGAAAAGAAAAATACCATTTCTTACCACTTTATTTCATCATTCGCACTCTATGCCATTCCTTATCATTTCAAACATGCTCCGTCCCTACGAAAAAACATGCCCAATTGTGCTAAGCGTACCATATGCAACTTGCCTTTTTTTAGAGAACTTAGTCCTTGTCCATACTTCATACTATAAGCAGTGGCAAATCCAGGAATTAATTCAAGTGGGGTCCGGGCTCAAACATACAACTGATTTGAAAATTTAAATTTAATAATAGGCATAAAAACAAAATTACAAAGCTAATATAATCAAGGCGAGATATTAGTATTTGCATCAAAATTTGGGGTTCATGTTTGAGTGTTGTGTTCACCATTTTCTTAATTCAGAGGAGAATTTTCATATGTACAAGTTGAAGGAAACGATTCATTAGCCAAATTTTAGAAATATCTATGCATTTTCAACTGGACAAAAAAAAAGAGGCAAGTAAAGGATATTCAACAATTATAACTAATCAGTGACGAATCCAAGCAGTGAACAACACATACAATTACAATTGACAAATGATTTGTAGTCAATTTCATCAAATGATTTCAACAATTGAAATTAATTTAACTATCTAAATAATTAAAGGGCAAGCAATCAAAAATTTGCCGAAGAAAAGCAAAAATTAAAACTAAACACTTAGACATGGATCTAGAGTTTTAGTTTTTGTGCCTTGCGAATTAGTTTTGGTGGTGGTGGATTGTTGGTGGCGCAGGGGCACCGCCTGGAGGGTTGACGGTGGCTTCCGGATAATGGCACCAGTGGCGGATAACTAGGTCTGGGAGTTGTGGGTTTCTAATTCTGAGTTTCTATGACTATGGGTGTGGGTAGTGGGGAGAACAGCATGAGGGGAAGGGGAGAGTCGCATGCTCTAATCCGAAACTTGGGCCAAAAAAAATAAGGAAAGCTTTGAGTGTAAATGCCAGAAGCAAGGTTCGAACTCGCGAGGAGTGAGGAATGCGCCAGCCTAAGCTCTACGCCCATCCACCACCAGAGTAAGCTTGTTTTGATGCATTCATATACGTCATAAATTATATATATAGCTTATTGTTTTTTTAACTTAACCAACATATTTCTTTTTTTTTTTTAAGTGGGGTCGCTTGACCCCACGTGACCCCACTATAGCTCTGCCCCTGACTATAAGCATAATTTTGAAACCTGTGCAAGTTGTTTAGCATGTAGGCAATTGACATCTTAGGAGCTTGAAAGACGCCCTTTAGAATTTTCTAGGTGACTAATTTTATAGACATTGATGACCTTTTTTAATCAATAATATGACGTGGATACGTAGACATAATTTTTAATGTTTTTTATATTATTAATTAATAACTAGGAAATACCCATGTGTTGCCTCAGGATTGACCTTTTGAATAGATATATGGTATTTTGAAAGTATCATTAAGAAATTGTTCAACTAAGATGGATAGTAAAATTAATCTCGTCTTTATTAATGCTTTGGAATGAACAAAGTGAACGTATGCAATAGTCATTGTCATAAAAAAAACAATTCCAATTTACCCTTGTATTGCAACAATCATATAATGCTTATGATTTCCAAAGGGTTGCTTGCAAATATTAAATAAAATTAAAAGAATTATTAGAAAATCAATCAAATTTTTGGCAAATGCCAAACATCTCTTGCTCATCCTCCTCCCTCTCCCCCCAAAAAAGGAAAATAATGCTTATATGGAATTATTTCTGCATATCAAGGTGCTTTTGGGTTGGATTGCTCGCAAGAGGTTAATTAGCAACACGATATTTGTTGTGGATTCTTATAGTGCTATATTACATGTACACCAATAGCATCTTAAAGGTGAAACAATCCCTTATTCATTGCATAATGAGAAATCCTAAATTAAAAAGCAAATGAAGACAAGAAATATTGTAGTTATTCCTTCGCTCCAAAAAAATAAAAAATTTGTAAAAAATAAAAACTGCGTATTATATTTGCAAACAACTTCATACATCCCACCAAAACACTTTCCCCCTCAAAGGCTAGACACAATAGCTCAAAGGCTACACACTGTTACTTAAGTTGCAGAGAGATGATAGTGATCAAGGCCTAACATAGGATGTCAAGAAGGATCTTTTAGGTTTTTTAGGCTTCCATAGTGTTTGTGCTTAAGTAGGGAGAAACGGGCTAAAAATAGCTAAATTTGACATTGAACACCATAACTAAATTATAGACCCTATCTCTTAAACTCACATTGATGTTAAGGCTCGACACAATAGCAGACTAGTGTCTACACCCTCCTCCAACCCATCACCCTGCTAAGAGATGAGAGAAATCCTATCTAGCCATCAAATTTTGCAACCTTGACTATTTCAAAAGCGTTCTGAAGTTGATCCAAATGTACAATTACTGAAACCAATATGTGTTTCATTTACATTTTCATTGTATCTTCTTGTATCATCACTTCATCCAATATATGTGTCTCTAATGACCTCACTAACTTAGAGTGGCAAGGATTAGACAATTTCAAGCAAAAAGAAGGGGAGGAGTTAAACAAACAACAATAAAGGCTATCACATAATAATATCTAGGCAAAATTAGCACATCCACATTTCATCTGCCTTATCCAATAGCATGATTCATATAACTTTTCCAATAGGGTCTAATAGAATGGTAGAATATGCAGTTAAACATAAACTCACATAATTGCAAAGAGGAACCTATCTAACCCCATAGTTTTTTTCCTTTTTTGGGGCGGGGGTGTCAAAATATAGGATCAGACACAAAAAAAAAGAAAACAATTACTTGATAGTACTTTCAAAGTACCATATGCATATTCAAAAATTAATACTGAGTATAGGGTGCTTATTCAAAAATTAATCCTAATGTAATGCGTGAATCTAAGTAGTCTAAATTTTTACCAAATCTAGTTAAATAAAAAGCAAATGTGTGAGACCCGCATTTTTGTCGTACTTGCTTAACAAATATTATGCCTATTGAGTTGGAAAATTTCATTTTAATATCTGCCAACCTACAACTGCCATATCGCCCAAGTTATTGATCTTCAACTTTAGATCCCAAAAATAGATTTCGTAAAGTTGTGTAACAAGATAAGCCTTCGATTCCTTGAAGTTTCAACAAAAGCAATTCCCAAATACGTTCAGATTATTGAACCTTGGTAATAGTTCTGTAATTTACTAAATCGATCATTAATATAATCAAGGGCCAGTAAGCTGACCAACGATTATATTTAGGAATTCGGTTTAAGATTAGAGGCACGGGAATTTGATTGTATTTGTGGTAGAATTGAATCAAAGAAAAAGGGAGAAGGGGATTAAAATTATCGCGCACGCGTGACCCTCCCCCCGCCGTGCCTGCTTCTTCTTCCTCCTTCACGCGTGACCCGAAACCCCCCTTCTCTCTGCCCGTTCTTCTGCTTCCTCCACCATTCGAGACCTCAAGCTCCACACCTGCCTTCTCTTCTCTGTTCCTCGCTGCCACGCCGCACCTCAGGCCTGACCGGACCCCAGGCGACGCCCACGAGGTGCCGACGTCTCCCCCTGTGCGTGGCCGGACCCATTTCAATGTAGAACCGACCGAACACCGGTGGATTTTGCACATGCAGGTGAGAATTCGAGCAACCTTAGCTCTATAAACTGAATCCTTGCTTGAATTCCCTTCAATTTGTGCTAATCGTGCCTAAATACTTCAAAAATTGTGAGTTAGGGTTTTGAGTTTGGTGGTGTTCAAACCTCACGCAAAGGCAGCAAATTTTTTGGGTGTGTGGAGTTCGAATTTAGCTTCAATCTAGCTAATTTGCACGCATATAGCTTGGACTCGAGGTGGGTGAACCTTTTATCCCTCCTATTTTAAGGATTTCGAATAATAATTACATGATAGGAGGTTGTGGAGGGACAGGATTAAGGTTTCGGATTGTAGGGGACCGCCTCCGTAGGGGGCAGTAGCCTAGGCGGTGTAGGGCGGGTAGGATTTTTTGGTGTGCTTGTCTGCAAGTCATGCTTTTCTGAGATGCGATGGCACTAAGCGCCCCTGGTTTGTTCAGGTATGTCTCTACTCCTACTCCTTCTTTATTTGCTTCCCCCCCTTTTCATCCTCCCCCCTTCGCTTACGCCGTAAATGGTTTCGCAATCGTTTTCTCTATAAACTTTTATCTAAACTGTTTTTGTGGGTCTTATGGAATTAACCTCTCTATGGGTAGGAATACTAGTAGAGGTAAGGTTGCCTACAGCTGGATCTCCCCAGACCCCGTGAAAGCGGGACCCACACTGGGAGTTTGTTGTTATTGTTGTTGTTGTTGTTGTTGAATAATAATTACATGAATCAGTTTACTGAATTGATAGATTGGATTGTTGTTGTATGAATTCGATTGTATGTGTGGACAAACAAATGGATTAAGTTTTTGTTATGCCAGGGCAGAACCAATCTATTCTTGAAAGGTTGCCTGATGTTTTAAAATGGTGGCTTTCATGATTTAGAACTGCATATAACTCTCTAAAGTTGCTTTCGATTTTCATATCAAACCAGTTAGTATTGAAGATCGTTTGGGATACAAGAGGGTGGTTTAAAAGTAAATGAAGTCTTTATTGTTTTGGTGTACATTCAAGCCTAATTTTAAGAAGTTTGCAAATACTAACTATTTCATTCGAACAAACTTGTTTGAATGGTAGCAAGTTTGGGAACATTGTAAGCATTTAGTTTATCCTCACACCCATCTTGAGTTTAAAATGGAATTTTCAAACGAATCTAGCTTACATTTATTGCTAACTAAGTATCTAAGTAATGATTTAGCACATAACATTTAAGCTAGAAACGAAGTCGTTTTTATGATTTAGCCGCCCTATTACGCTTATACGAAACTTTCAAGTTAGAAGCAAAGTTGTTTTATGATTAGGCAACCTTATTATGTTTATAAAGAGCCTTTTAGTTAAAAACTAAGTCGTTTTACGATTTAGTAAACGTGTTACGTTTATAAGAAATTTTTAAGTTTAAAGTGAAGTCGTTTTACATTTTAATAAACACATTACGTTTATACAAAGCTTTTAAGTCAAAAATGAAGTTGTTTTACAAACTAGCAAACGTTTTACGTCTATAAAAAGTTTCTTAAGTTAAAAGCGAAGTCACTTTGCGAGTTAGTAGCCATATTACGTTTATATGAGGCTTTTAAGTTAGAAACGAAATCGTTGTATGACTTAACAAGCTTATTACGTTTTTAAGAAGCTTTGAAGTTTCAAAGGAAGTCGATTTATGTGTTACTAAACTTATAACGTTTATGAGAAGCTTTTAAGTTTCGAACTTAGTTTGAATTAAGCATTAACTAAACACGTTATGTTTCAAACGAGTTTCGATTTACGATTTAGCAGACATATTACATTTAAAAAAAGCTTTTAGCTAAAAAGTGAAGTCATTTTATGAGTTAGCGGTCGTTTTACATTTACACGAAGCATTTAAGTTAAAAATTATGTCGTTTTACGATTTAGTAAACAATTTACGTTATAAGAAGTCTTTTAAGTGATTTATGAAGCCGATTTACGTACTAACAAATCTTATTTTGTTTCTAAGAAGCTTGTAAGTTTAAAACGAAGACGTTTTACAAACTAACAAACGTATTACGTTATTAAGAAGCTTTTAAGTTGAAAACGAAATTGTTTTACGATTTAGCAAACTAATTACGTTTTTACGAAACTTTTAAGTTCGAAACAAAGTCGTTTTACTAATTCGTAAACGTATTTTACGAAGTCAGTTTACACATTAGCAAATTTATTTCGATTATAAAAAGCTTTTAAACTATTCACGAAATCGATTTATGAGTTAGTAAACTTGGTTTGTATCAAATTCCTTCTTTTGCGTTTAAAAGATTGAAACGATCTGAAAAAGGGCAATTGGAGTTGTGTATTGTGAATCCAGGCTTTGAAGTGCATGCTAGTAACTACCCAAGTTTTGAATCGTGAGTTAGTATATTCACCATGTTTTTAAGAGGCATTTCTCGTTGTTTACCTAAAGCTAAAGTTGTAAGAAAATTATGTTTTCATGTTTTAAGTTCATAAAACCTATATATGAATAAGTATAAGCATGTTTGTCTACTAAGTATGTATGTGTATGATTGTTATAATTGGTTATGTTTATGTCTATGTGTACATGGAGGAGCTACTCTAGAAACTTTAAGCTTAAGTCTGAGACCCAGGGATGGTGGCTTAGTTCTCGCCTGGTGTCACTTATGTTAGGTTATGATAGATTCAGGGATGGTGGTTTGATTCCCACCTGAAGTCTAAGTATGAACATTATGTCTCAGCGTGGTACGATGTCTGTCCGGATAGGCGTATGTTGCCACTCAAGTTTGGCCGACTCGGGATGGCAGTAACAAAGTACCTCTAAGAGTCTAGTTTCCTCATTTACGTGAATAAGTTACTATGTATGTTTTTCGGTAAGTGAAACTTATGTGTAAAACCCCTCTTATGCTACGTTTCTGGGTTTACGTAACTTTATTATGGTAGGTCAATGCATTACGGTTTCTACTAAAGTTAAACTTTTTGATATGACTACTCCTTCACCGGGTTTATGGCTCGAATATAATGTGTTATGTGTAAGCTCTTCAACTAAAATGAATTACGAAAGGCTTTCGTAAGTTAATATGTATTTTAAGTATGTTTTGGGAAAGAGGGTTTAGTCATTGAGCGGTGGTTGTTCATTCACATTACTTCTCCCCTTTTTCCTAGATCCACAGGTATGTGACTGATGCGTGGAGTGCCCAGAGTGGATTTGCTTGGACTGTATTGCTGTGTTTATGATATCGTTATGTAATATTGATTATGTTTGTAAGATTATGTAATTATTTATCTTCTTGTAAGGTTTATGAAAAATAGAAAGCTCTATATACTCCGGGTGTGTGGCCCGTAGAGTTGTGGACTCCGGCGTGTAGCCGTTGAGTTGTTGGTGTTGTTTACTACCTTATGTATTGCAGGGTTAGAATGTAAGGCTTTAAGCCTGGGAAACGGTCAGTTTTTAGGGGAAACTCTGCCCATTTTGCCCCAGAAAATTAAGAAAATCCTAGCATTCCTAACCCGAGGGTTAAACTCAAGACCCAATTATGTTATAGTGCCTTAAGTTTTAAATGTTGAGTCTCTTTTATGTTATGATTCAATAGGTTTAAGCAAGTTGCGTTAATAGTCTTTTCCTAGGGAAAGTCTGTGGCATGTAATACGACCCGCGTGAGGTCGGGGGTGTTACAAAATGAATGCAGGGAAACACACCATGTTTGTGCAAGAGCCAGGGACCAAAACACCTACCACCTAGTACGAACCAAAAACTTTGAAAATCCCCATTTACAATATCTTGTCAAATGGCAATATCAATTATAAAGTTTGGAAAGTCATTCAACCGATGCATAAACCTATAAAGTAGTCAATGAGCCAAGAAGCCAGAATTTCTAACTTCATGCTCTATATATGATGATGAACACATCAAAGAAAGACTGAAAATCCTACCAACATTAATCACAACAACAAAATTGTTAAAGTTGTCGCCTTGCCTTGTGCATGCTCTACTAATTCCGAGGAAGTCCATTTTAAGATTACTACCAACTCTAGCTTCGCTAACCCACTTCAATGCCCGTCCATATGCTGGAGCATCTGTCACTTTCATCTCAAATCAACTCGGCATTTGCTTCAAGCAAACACTTGCTTTGCAACACATGCATACGCCAGACAAATCCATCCCAAACCACAACAATAAACCCTACACTTCATATCCTTGAAAATGCAGCATCAGTGTCCGCTTTCAGCTTCTCAATAAGTGGCTTCTCCCATTTTTCTACCATTTTAAACTATAATCTTAGACAACTTCTCCCCATCGAGTCTAATTCATATCCTTAAATTCTTGAAGTAAAGCCTCTATGTCCATCCTACAAAGCAGATTTACACAAAATAAAATTATACAAAACTTCATAAAGATAGAAGCAGAATGATTAAAAGAGGAAAATACGACATTGGATAACCTAAAACCCATAGTCTAGAATCCATAATATCAGCGAGTTCAACCCTAAGCTCTAATGCTTGGCCCCATATATTCCATATAATTTACAACGTCCTAGAGAAAATTCCCTCAAGATAAAACTCCACTCACTGTTAAAGGACCTAACAATTGCAAACATATCATAGTCAAACTCCTGATTCCACCCTCCACATCATTGATTTCGATGTCCACTGACCACTCAAAGCCTAAAGCCTCCAAAACTAAAAATATGAAAGAAGTTTCTAACAAACATAATATTAATTCAATTAAGATAATGCAAACTAATTTAAACTCACCCCACAATGCCAAGTTTCCCACCTTTTTTTTGTCCGCGGGGGGGGGGGGGGGCATAGAAGTGAGAAGAATCACATGATAGCAGCATCTCTCACCAATTTTATTTCCACTATTATAGATTCACTATCCTATATTTGTTTTGGTTCCTCTAGCTCAATGTCCACTACCACCATTATAAAATCTCCCCAACGCTTCAATTACCCATTGGTATTTCACAAACACCATCCTTCTCAATTTTTAATCTCTGAAACTTCAGAGAAAAAGGAGATGAGGTGACAATAGAAATGAGAGAATATTAGGGAGCTACGATTGATGAATTTAAGATGATAGTATAGGAGACGACTAAAAGAAAGAATGGAAAGGAGATGAAATTAAGTAGACAAACAACCCCATCACAAAAATGAAAAGATTTAACGAAATAATTCCATAACATAAGTTGAAATGTCAGACACATACAAAACTCGTGATTTAAATTTTTTTTTTCCGGTGTAGGGAAGGGGATTTATGTTATAGAGCCAAAGGAGGTAAAGAACTAAAGAGGAAGAGGAAAGGGGAAAAAAAAAGAATCCATGAATGTCAATCATTTGATTGAAAGTTTGATCCAACGCAGAATGAATATCACTACAAAAGTGAAGAGAAATTAGGAAAAGGGAAAAAAAGAAAAAAACACACAGATAAACACAATATCACACAAAAACAAAAATTGGTAAGAACTGAGATAAAAGGAAATGAACATGGGCAGAGGGGGAAGTGAAATCTATAGACTTAAAGATTAATGTAGTTCCTACCCTTCTTTTCAATTTACTACATTTCTTTGTAAACCAAAACCAAACACCAAAATTAGAACAAATCATCCAAAAATGTAACAAAAATTAACTGAAACTACCTAAAATCAAGAGGTTATCACCAATGAAAGTTTATTGTGGTCCATTAAATTGGAAACCCCATGAAATTCTTCTAACCTAAGCCAAGGGCAACACAAAATAATGGTATTGAAGTTGAAATTAAGTTATAAATGGTAATAATAATGGTAAGAGAAAAGGTTGAACAAAATTTACAAAAATAATGGTATCAGTGTAAATCTGCACATGCAAGCTCTTTTAAGAGTGTAAGGACAAGATACTTGAGAAATTACATTAAAGCTTATGTAAAACCAAATAGAGAGGCTTAATAGGGCAAGCAAATCACAACTTCTGCAAGGATGGTATCGAGAAGCAAAATGATATGTCAAGTTCCAAACATGTCTTACAAAGTGCATCAAGCTAGAAACATGCACATCGATATAATTCAGCGTTATGAATTGATGAATGGATAGAATCATCAACATTGGGTGGTATAAAAATCATGGCCAAGGGACCTACATCAAATTCACTTCGACACACCAAAAATAAGCCTTTGAATGTGATCCTATGTACATCTAAAACCAATATTTGTCTTATTTACATTTTGCACCACTCCTATACTACTACCAACTTCAAGATGAACCCATTTTAGTGTGTGACCCTTACTGCTACCATAATTGGATGAAGGGAATTTAACCGTGGAAACCATACTCATGTGAATGAAATGAAAACAAGTTTTACAGACATGAAACCAAACTTGTAAGAAGGGGGGATCCTGAGATTTATAGTAAGAGATGATAAAGTGCTTAATCCAATCCTTCACTTAACTATAGTTGACATAGTCTGGTGGTCTGCTCTCCATCCACATCCAGTTGCTCGTGAGAGTTTAGATAGATGGAACCCTATTTTTGGTATTCCTATTGATGCACTTGTAAGTTGTCACTATTATTAATTTGGGAAGTTACCATGTGACTGCCGAAACGGGTAACAACCTAATCCACCCATCCGTTCTTGCAGTGCGAGGTTGCCAACAGTATCATAGCAAAAATTCACATACATTCCTTACCTATTGCCTTACATAACCCACAAACCAAATCCCCTATAGGGTTCTCCTTCAATGCTAACTTCAAGCACTTCAAAAGAAAAATTATTTGTATACAGAAATCTGATGCTACCACCCCAAAAAATGGAGAATCTCTATGCAATTAATGATTCAAAAAATTCAATAACCAGTTTACTTAAATACCCATCAATTTAAACAAATAATTAATAATATAAATTAGTCACAATATGTGCAATTATATGTTTCTTGAGTGTCAATGAAGCACAATCAAACGCAAATCTAAAATCCAAACCAAAACAGGAATCAAATGTAAAATGGCAAAATTAAAAGGAAAATGACTAAATATAATAACCAACTCAAAACACCAATCAAACATTCATTCTGCCTTGCATGGTTGGTCTACTTTGCTATTAACTTCTATGACCGAAGGATGATGCCACCTTGCAATTGACCACCACAATTGTCAACACCCATGTGGTACTCACACATCACCCCAAAGATATATATTAATTAAAAATCATACGTAACTAATCATACCTGAGTATTCCTCTCATAACGTCATTAGCCAATAGAATTGAGATATCCTAATATCTCGACTAAAAAAAAGATATCTAATATATCTAGTTTAGAACCAAATTTTGATTTCTAAATTTTTTTAGATGGGTTGAAACTTAGCGTATTGCGTATTGTGAAGCATAAAAAGGGGTCTATGATGACCATATATAGTTAGCAATCAACCGAAATATACCATATTAAAATGTAGAGAAAATAAAAAGGAAAAATGAAAAATAATTAATTAGATTAAACTCGAAAGCAAAATGACTCAACCAACAACATGACTACACCAAATTCAACAGAATCCAGGTCGTCAATGATATTTTTATATAAAAATCACTAGAGATGTAGAAGAAAACAAATGATAAAAAATCAAGAAAAATGAGAGGAAGAAATTGCACCCAAATTCAATGTAAAAATGGCAGATCGAAAATTAATGCCAAGTCCAAATTGTTGCAACTGCAAATAATTACATTGGAAGACTAGGTTAGAAGGTTCAACTTGAAAATGAAGCTAATTGCACTTTGTTCATTGGTAGCCTTTGAAATCTCCTCAACACGAAGTCTTTCTCCCCTGAAATTGACCAATTTTAATGTCTAGTTGAATTCTAGATCACAAACCATCAATTGGCTTCGTAGACTGTTGTTAGGCATCTCATACAATGCCTTTAGATCCTCCCCTTTGCTATCCGCCGATATCAAATTGTTCTGACTTCAAATTCAACCCAAGTAATTCATCGTTGCAACAATAGTTGCATTAGGATTATTACAGTAATTCATTTATTATTTCAAAATTTAATGGCAAGAGGGGATGCTATTCCCTATCACCTTTATCTCTATAGGAATTTAAAGAGGAAAAGTTGACAAGTGATGAGAACAGATTAGGTCAGGTGCATTCCTCCATCGATACGTACATTGCTCTAGCACATAAATGGTTAACAAAAGAAGAAGAGCGAAAAGTAGAGAGAGAAATTGAACAACGGTAGACATGGAATAATCTGAAGTGAGAAATTCATAATTTGGATGGGGAGATAGTGATTGATGTGGGCAAGTGCAATTAATGGGATAAACTGCTCCCCTTATTTCGAACATCTAACAGTTATTAATATTAATCTGCGACAGTCAATTATGGGAGACATACAATTTTATTATTATTTTTTTTTATTACGTGCAATGTTAAATGGATGCAATGAAGCCAAGCATGTCATCAATGGTCATAATTGTCTAGACGTTTGAAAATCATGGCTATGCCAGACAAATGGATCCTTCTTTTATTATAGTATAGATTTATGAGTGATTTTTATTCAAAAAAGAAAAAAGAAGTCACCTTAACATAACTTATTAATCTCTCACAAAATTTTATAAGTCACCTTTAAAAGCAAGCATCTCAAGAATTTATTGTATAATCTATCAAATAAATTAAATCTTCAATGTTGGGTGATCCGGAAGGATTACCACGTCTATTTTTGTAAATGTCAAACAAGTTGAACCCCCCTAAAATCTCCCAAAAATATATGCAAATAATTGTCATATCTTTGGTAACCTTTAAGGAACTTAGGGGGCGATCTTTAGGAACTTTAGGCTGAGCTGTAGTAGGAGGAGTTTGCATTAGGAACCCTTAAGGATTACATCAAGAGATGCTTTGAAATATTTATAGTGACTAAGTATTTATTTTGATAGTGACTTTTATTTTTTCTTTAAGGGTGACTACTAAATGCAAAAGATATTATACAAAGATATTTGAGATGTAACTTCTATAATCTCTTTGGTGACTTTTAATTAAAAGTCACATCCGAGTAAAATACGGTAAACCCACATAAATAAAACATGCATGATTAAGATATTAAGCTTATGTTTATGGAAAAAATAAAAGGGTTTGTTGTAAAATACTTACAATCATTTTAGTTTTGGAAACGTAGGGTAGTTGTTATGTGTTTAAAATGGGATAAATAGACACATAAATAGGTACGGGTAATTTAAAAAGGAAATATAATTATACAGTATCCATTGTTTTACTTAAGATTTTTTGACAATCATGATGTGAAGTTATTTATGATTCTTCAGATATTTTTATAATATTTATGAGTTCAATTTGGCAATGCTAAGGACTTATGGTCAGACTTTTTTTTTTATATATGTGTTTTTCTAGCTATTAATTACAATGCCTTGATTAAGCCTTTTTAATAGTGAATGATTGTATAGATAGTAATAGGAGAAGGGTTGCATTATTTGATATAGATATGGTCAACTTAATTGATCATAGCATTGTTTGTGGACAAATTCAGGTCGTGCTTCTTAAATCAAGTCATATTACCAATGAAAAGTAATAATAACTCCAAATAAATAGTGAACTTTCTAAATTTTCTTAACTTATAATGACTTTCAAATAGTTAATGGACCTTCTACATTTTATTGGCCATGTGGTAGATAGTATTGTAGTCTATAATTATTATGCTATAAAATCAAAACTCAAATGATAAGAAACCTACAATGGGCTATCAATTAAGAAGATAGAAGTTAACTTTCTTTCTTAGCTTTTTCCCTCTCTACAAAAATAATTTTATCACTACTAAATAAAAATAAGTCCAAAAAAAGAATTACAATATCCAAAAACTTCCCAATCCTAAAGAAATGATTCCCAATCAGCTACTCCTATAATTATTTAAGTAATTAGTCTTTTCTTTTCTATTTTATATTTGTGCAAGCAAGTGAATAGTCTATGAATAGTAATGAATAGTGTATGAATAGTTATTGGATTTATTGGCTTTTAAAGGTGTTAAGATCGTGAGTATTCTACCACAAGAGGAGGGGGGTTGAATTGTGATGTCTAAATTTCGCGTTGTAAATAACAAACACCCTTATGACTTGTTTGCAGAGGGTGTTCTCAAATATTGCAAATGTGGAAATCACCAAGATAAATGCGGAAAATAAAGCACACACAATTTTTACGTGGAAAACACCTCTAGCCCAACTGAGGTGTGAAAAACCACGACCTACCTCGTGTAGGATTTAACCACTTCACTAAACCGGGCTTAACTCGTTACAAATGTAACACACCTTGTTACACCTTGCAACCACGTAACCTCCTTCTCTAAGGCAGATTACACCACGTCCAAATCTCACAAGATTGGACACGTCCAAAGTCCACACGACTGAGGACCACTCACTCACTTTTCTGATTCAAGATCAGGGTTACAAAACACCTTACTGGGTGCTTCTGACTTAAGCAGATGTAAGGTACAATGAAGTCCTAGTATGCCAATATATTGAAAGCTTGGTTTAAACACAACTTGTATCGGTTTTTCTTTTCTCAAGTGTAGCTCGAAAAATTCTTTCACTAGAAAAACCACTTTTTGAATTTTGCTTTTTGTGTGTGTTGTGTTTCTAGATATTCTCTTGCTTTCTTTTCTTGCTATTCTCACCGTGTGTGTCTCTAATTCAATGGGAGTAAAATGCTATATTTAAACAAAAATTCCAACGGTCAAAACCAAGAGAATTAGCTAAGTATGAAAAAATGATTTTTCAAGAAAGATACTTCGCAACGGCTAGTGACAATTTTTTCCCAAAGTATAAGGGATTTGTTATCTTAAAAGATAACCTTTATCTTCCCATAGCCGTGAAGAGGATTCAAAAAGCAATCAGAAATCTTCAGCTTTGGAATTTTTATCATATCCGAAAATATGGGCAAAGGAAATCTTTTAGTTTTGGCAAATTCCCAAAAACCTATTTTCGCAAATCTCCCACAATATTTTCAAGAAATATACTTTCCAGAAAAATAGCAACCTTGGAGTTTAAGGAAGGTATACTGGAGATCTTGGCCAACCGAAATGAATTTTCAGAGATAATCGGGTATGACCACTTCAGTTCAGAACCACCCTAGGCACCCTGTTTGCAGGGTTGTTCGCAACTGGTGTTCTGAAGTACTTAGTGCGAATACCGATTCAAGAGGTGTTTAAAAGCATTTTCAATATTGGCATATTAACAAGAGTCTAAATAAGTAAAACCTATATACCCAAGACTTCTTGTTTTGAAACAGTCATCATGTCCAAGATTTGTAGAGCTGCTGTGAACACCAGAGCCACCTTGCTTGCTGGGGTTGTTCTTTGCATTGCTAAAGTTCAGGAACATGCCTTACAATCAATTGTCGAGATGGCGTTCTTGACTTAATATAGAATCACCAAGTAAAACCTGTTTTAAGGACTTGTTCTCACATGTAGCAAACCAGTTAATACAATAAAGATTACAAACATCAGTTAGGCTGTTTGGAGATCGTGTTTGGAGCAACATTACTTGGACAAATTTTTACACTTGGATTTGTTATTATCAAAACTTAAATAAAATAACTCAAGAAAAGGTTAAATAAATAAATGCTCACTTGAACTTCTTAAACAAAGGGGAAAGTTCCCTCATTGTCTCTGTGTGAGGAGGGGTGTAGGGCTTTGAAGACATCTAAGAGTAACTTTTAAAGATTCAAAGGTGATTACTTAGCCATTTTTCTTTCTATGTGATTTCTAAACTCGAAATGCAAGAGGAGATAAGTATGTCTCTAGCGGCGACCTTTAAGATTTATTAGGTGACTAATTGTACCATGCATTCAATTGAGTAGTGATGTCTTAGAATGTTTTAGGTGACTAGCATGCATAGGTGGCCCTTATTTAAGTGACAACACAAGATGGTTACTTATAATGACTTCTTTAAAGAATTTTATGATAACTAACTATTCAAATCATTGGGTGACTTTGAAGGAACTTAAGAGTGGTTCTAAAAATTTTACCGTGTCCATTCTAACCTTTTAGAGCAAATGAAAAGTCTGAAAAATATAATAAAATTAAGTAATGTACACTAAGATACGAATTTTAAAACTTTTCGTGGTGACCAGGCATTATTTGGAACAGTGACTCTAAATTGTTTACAGGTTTAAAGTAATTAAAAAAAAATTGAAAGTCACTCCAATTATTTATAGTCACCTTTATATAAAATTACCATGGATTTGACTAATTGATCACTTAAAAATGTTGAAAGTAACCCATTAGATATGCTTTGGGCCTCTCATATATATTTTAATCGAGATAAAACAAAAATACAAAAATTTTGGAAGTAGTGACAACACCCTTTTTTTTAAAAAAAAAAATATGATAGCAGAAAAATAAACAAAGTTAGAACACAAGCATCAGCAAGGGGAAGAAAAAAGCAACAACACAACGAAAATCACAATGATAAAAACAAAATGATGAGCCAATAACCACAACTGGTTTCAATAATAAAAAAGAGCGGTCATACTCTCTCACTTGGGTTTCCGTTGGGAGCTGTTCCCCTCAAGTTTTCTTGGAGGGTTTATTTTGGTTCTTCTTGTCCTTTAAGATCATCTCTTTGAGGTTTTTAGGGTTGGTTTTTTTGGGGTTTTTACAGTCAATTCATGTGGGAGTGGTTTTGTTCAGAGATAATTCCTAACTGAATATCATGGTGGAACAACTTGTGGAGGCATGGGAATGTTTCTCGCTTACAGAGGCCGAGGAGACTCTAGTTTCCTGGACGACATTCCAGGGGAGGACATGGTGGCTTAAATGGTGTTGTCATTAGTTGGGAAACTACTTACGGATTTGAACTTTAGTACATAGGCTATGAAGACAGTGTTCTTGGAAACCTAAGAGAGGATTGGTGGTTAGAGAACTTGATAGGAATATATTTATTTTTCAATTTTTCTCCAAGCAAGATGGAGCAAATGCATTAGAGGGAGGCCTGTCCACTCCTACAAGAATTGGAAGGCTATGAACAACCTAAGGAACTTAACTTTACCTATGTTGATATGTGGCTATGCATCTACAAATTGCCTGCAGATAGGTGCAACAGGAGTTCGAAACAGTGATTGACTAATCAACTAGGAACATTCCTTGATTTTGATGAAACAAATATTTCAAGGTGGACAAAAGTGATAAGGGTTCGAGTTTGGCTCGATGTCTCTAAACCTCTTGTCATATGGAAGCAAGTAAAACTAA
>JACYFF010031956.1:38248848-38260204 GCA_017589665.1 Selenicereus undatus | reverse complement strand
GTGGCAATGCAAACATGGACGTGACTATGTCATCCGAGGCAGAGGTGGTGACTAAATGATCCTATTGGCCCAATGAGTTTAATATGTTTAAACTGTCCTGGACTTAGTGACCCCTGCGCAATGGATGATCTTTATAACTTTCTACATAGAACTAACCCAGAAGTGGTCTTTTTATCAGTGACCAAGCAAAGTGGAGCCTAGATGGCCTATTTGACACCTCGTCTGGGGGACTATTATAGCATTTACGCTTATAGTAGAGGTAGAGTGAGGGAACTAGCACTTTTATGGACAAAAAATGTGACTGTCACCTTACTGTCATATGCATCCAATCACATCGATGTCTTGGTGCGGTGGAAGGAAGGTGATCCTACATGCCATTTCACTGGTTTATACGGGTGGCCCGAAACCTAAAACAAACTCAGAACATGTAGGCCTATCGAAGACCTTGAGAGCCACCATGCACTCCCTTGCCTGCTAGGAGGGGACATAAATGAGATAACCTATAACTATGAGAAGAGCAGTGCGAACGTGAAAGATCAACGTGTTCATGATCAATTCAAGGACACTTCGAGATGTGTGGTTTGCACGATATGGCTTTCACAGGTTATAAGTTCACATAGTGGAATCATCAAGATGGGGACGATTCAATAGAGGAAGGACTTGATAAAGTCTATTCAAATATTGAATGGACAGCTTTGTTCCCTTTTGAAAATATGTGGCTTCTTGGAGATGGGTGTGCTGAGGTGATATTACCTGCATGGGACGCTGATTCCACTGGAAGTCCGGTTGAGAACTGTTGTACAAAGCTTGATCGCTCCATGAACGAGCTTCAAATTTTGAATGGAGACACCTTTGCTAATGTTCAACAGCGAATTAAGGACTTGGAAAATCACCTAAAAATATTCTAATGTATTCATTAAAGGAAGTAGCTCCCAGAAGATATCAGAGAATGGAGTTGAAAAAGAGAATTTTTGGTGGTAATGAGCTTGAATAGATTATCTTAAATTTACTGATTGAAATTCATTGTGGTTCCATCGTCGAGCAAACATCAGTAAAGCAATAATACAACCATTGAGTTGGTGGACGATCAAGGGGTGACGTGGACCAAACAGGAGGATTTGGAAAGATTAATCTTAAAGTTTTACAATAGTCTGTTTACATCTGAGGGTGGTCAATTGGAGGAGGTGCTTAATAATGTTCAGCTGCAGGTGACTGCTACCATTGATGAATCCCTGATGCTTCCCTATAGAATGGATGAGGTACACACAACCTTGAATTGGATGCACCCGGGTAAGGCTCCCGGTCATGACTGCATGAACCCATTTTTTTTTTAAAAGTTTTGGGATAAAGTGGGAGAGGATGTTCATAAGGCTGTGTTCTCCATATTAAATGATGGGGTTTCCCCTGAACTGATCAATCATACTCACGTTGTCTTCATTATGAAGAAGAAGAATCCAACCTCGATTTCTAATTTTAAACCAATAAGCCTCTGTAACATGGTCTACAAGCAAGCTACGAAAGTTATTGCAAGCAGGCTTAAAGCATTTCTGCTAGGCAACATTTCTGCAAATCAATGTGCCTTTATCCTAGGGAGATTAATTACAGACAACATTCTAGTTTCGTATGAGGTTTTCAATTCGATGTACTATCACAAGGGAATAAATGGTAGCATGGTAATAACGCTTGATATGACCAAAGCCTATGGTAGGGTGGAATGGGTCTTCCAGAGGATTATTATGCTGAGACTCAAGTTTGACCCTAAATGGGTTGATTTAGTGACGAAATGCATCAAGACTGCCACTTTCTCTTTCATTATCAACGGTCAACCTAGGGGTTTTCTCCGTCCTAGCTGTGGCATTCTTTCTGTCTCCTTATTTATTTTTATTGTGTGCTAAAGGTTTGTTATGTTTAATATTAAATGCAGTCGTAGATGGCTTGATTGAGGTTTATAAAGTGTGCTTTATGGTGCCCAGTTTCTCTCACTTGCTCTTTGCTGATGACAACATAATTTTCTATACAGCTAATATCAAACAGGCGCTACATGTAAAGAATTTGCTGATGTTGTATGAGGTCTCTTTAGGTTAGAAGATTAATCTTTCCAAGATAATGGTTTCCTGTAGCTCTGGGGTACCTGTGGAGAGAAGGGATCAGATGTTCACGAATAAGAGTTCCAAGAAGTTCTAGCACAAGACAAACATCTTAGGTGGCCTACTATAGTGAGTAGATAAAAAAACGAAAGAGTTGTTGCCTATCAAGGACTGTATCTGCAAAACATTGGAGAGTTGGTTGCACAAGTTGTTATCTTGGGTGGGCGAGTAGAGAAGTGCGCATAAAGGCAGTTGCCCAAGCAATCCCTACCTATGCAATGCATAATTTTAAATATCCAGCAAAATTATACAACGATCTAATCACTCATCAATAAATTTTAGCAGAGGCACAATAACAATGCCAAGAAAATACATTGGATATGCAAAGAGAAATTGGCTAAAACAAAATGCAAGGGAGGGCTCGGTTTTTAGGGACCTTGAAGCTTTCAGCACAAATTTATTGGCAAAATAAGTTTGGCAATTGAAGACATAGGGTGGCTCTCTGGCTTTTAATGTGATCAAGGCAAGATATATTTCTCAAATGCTGATATCATAGAGGCACAAGTTAGGACTGGGCCAAGTTATACATGGTGAAGCATGTGTGGGTGCTCGGTGGGTAGTTGAGAAGGGTGTTCGCTGGTTGGTTGGGAATGGAGAAAGTACTTGCATCTGGGGTGACCAATGGTTACTATAGCTCTTTCTTTTATGGTGGATGGGTCTAAGCCTGAAGGATGCACACTTAAATGGGTGAGTGAGCTCATTGACAATGAACTCGGGAGGAGCTAGTTAGAAGTGTCATGATGTTATGTGACTCTGAACTTATTTTATAGCTTCCTTTTTGTCAAGCTTGGCCAAGGGACAAACAAATGTGGCATTGCTCTTCTACTAGGGAGTTCATGGTAAAGTTCGCATACCCCTTGATTTTGGCTCACAAGTGGAAGTGGGGACGTATGGGAAGGGTTTAGGGAGAAATTATGAAGCCTCATAATCCTTTCTAGAATTAAATTATTTGCTTGGAGGTTTTCTGATGGGGCTCTTGCTATAATAGTGAATCAACGTAGAAGAATTCCAAATTTTAGTATGTCACGTGAGTTTTGTGGAGCAATGGAGGAATCTAAACTTCACTCTTTGTTTGAATGCCTAAGTTGCCCTTAGGCCTCACAGATTTGGGAAGCCACTCTTATCGATGATGGGCCATGCCATAGTCAATATCCATCAGTAAGAGAGGTGCTCTTAGCAGTAATGGAGAGGCTTGATTTAGAGCAACTTAGGTTGTATGTTGCTGTGATGTGGGAGGTATGGAATGCTTGTGACCGGGCTATTTTTGGTAAAAGGGACTGGAATGTCAAAGAGTTGGGACCTCGAGCTATGGCTTTTGTTCAAGCTTACAAAGAAGCACAAGTGAGAAGCGAGATGTCTACTGTGAAGCATCAATAGGATTGGCAACCCCCAACCCGGGCATCATCAAGGTTAACTATGATGCAGCTGAGCTGACTAACTGGGGATGTGGCGTAGAAGCTGTAGGGCGGGATGAAAAAGGTGATATCCTTTTTGCTTGTGTCAACTAGAAGCTGAGTTTTTGCAGTCCTCAAGTGGAAGAAGCCAACGCTTACCTTTTCGCACTAAAGGTGGGTGCAGAACAAGGTATCAAAAAGGTCATTATAGAAGACTCAGCTGATTGAGAAGGTTAGGCTAAACAATGCTGTGAGTTTAGCTATGGATAGTATCTTTGTTTTAGTAGAATGTTTTGATTTTGTTGCTTGGTCTTTTGTCAAGCAAGAGGGGAATAGAGTGGCACATTCACTGGCTCGTATCCAACCGTATCAACTGGGAGTTAGGATGTCGATGGATGGCACAGAGCCAGACGAATATGTGTTATGTTTTGAGTATTGCATAATAATATCCCTTGCCCTTGTTTTAATTAAAAAAAACCAAAAGGAATGGAACTAGAATCGAACCACTGTCCTTCAAAATGCAGGACACTTATCCCTTTTACCTCAAACTAAGACAACAAAACACAATTACTATTAAGGATATTATTCAAGAAACATATAAACAGATGATTAGTTAAGAAGTTAACTGAAAACGAAGCAATATTTTAACCATTTGTGCATGCAGCCCAGATGTGGCATTCTCATGAAAATGGATCGTGAGAAGGTCCTCTATAAAATTTTGCCTTACAATATTTCAACTCGAGCATAATTGTTATCCTTATTTCCTAGTTTTTAAATTATTTTTTTTCAAAAGTCCTATTTCTTACCTCTCATAAAAAATTAGTTTGTGCTCATATTAATTCGCAAGATACATAGATTGTAAAATTTTGTGACACTAGGCAATATACATGCAATACTCATGAGAGTATATACTCTCGGTTACATGTGGCAAGGTATTTACAAGCTGACAAGCAATTGAACAAAAAAGGAACAAAAAGCAACCACCAAAAAGAATGGAAGCACGAAATTTAAAGAAATAGATGAGATTCAACATTTCACTTTCTTTCTCTTCCAAACTATTCTCCCGCTCTATCTATTTGTTTCTCTCTAATTGGGTTCTTCTTCTTCTAATGAAATTCAACCTTAAAAAGGTGCACGATCCATAGTGCAAACTCAAAATCTTTGGCATCTCCGTCAACTTTTATGGTTTATATGTTCTTCAACATCAAATCCTTACTAACAAGAAAATCATTCATACGAGCAAGTAAGTTATTCCATGCTGGAGGATCATATATAAGATCAACAACAATAGAGCCAATAGTTATACGATTTTGATAGGAGGCGAACAAAGAGAAAAACCAATGGAGTATGTTAGGACCTTTGAGTCAACAACAAAAAACTACACAAAGGTACCCTAACTTATATGGAAACTATATTAAGGCCTCCTAATTTTTAAAACTAATTCTGGGGTACCTTAAATAATGGTGTAACTATTTTTATGGGCCAATTCCGGCCAGTGGTTGAACGAAGATGTGCTTAGACGAAAATACCCTTGTTATACCCGCACAGTTCTTCAAGAAAAATGAAGCACTTAAATAACGTCCCATCTACCCGACTTCCTCAGCTTGCCTCTCTCCTTGTCTCTCTTTCTCTCTCTGGCTCTCCTTGTCTCTGTTGTTGTTGCATGCATAGAATTGGTGGTGAAGGAGCTTGGAAACACCATTGAAGAGAACAAGAAGGTTGGAGGTAGTTGTTGAAGGTGTGACAATGGTAAGTGAATCGTTAAATTTGAAAAATTTACAGTTTTTTTGATATATTTCATGATGGACATTACATGTGGGTATGCGTGATGCGAAAATATGAGTTTGATGTTGTGGTTTGGTTTGTTAGTGTAGTGGACAATGTATAAACTGGTCAATTTTGCCTACAGATTTGTCAAATTTTTTTGAGAATTTTGAGTTTTAGGGGTTTTGGAAAGGGGATTGTGATTTCTGTGAAAGAAGTAAAGGTGTTGTTGATGTTGTTTAATTTGACATTTTCATGTAATTTATGTGTAAATTTTGTACTTCTTTGATATTGTCTTTGAAACAGGTAAGGACATTAGGGACTTAGTTGTTCATTACAAGGATAAAGTGATGAGAATTATGGATGTTGAGATGGAGAAGTACAATTGCATTGAGTTGTTTAGAGATGCTAGGGCAAGTGCAAAGGAGTCAAGTATAGAGTTTCTTAAGTATGATGGGTTCAGATATCATCCCCTAGATAAGGAAAACCAAAGATGACATTTGAACATTGATGATGATTGGGTTAGGTTAACAAAATTCTGGAAAGATGTGAGGAGTAAGTGTATTCCCATATACATGTATGATATGAAGAAGTCCTCTGACAATCAAAAACATGTTGAAAGCCTTGACCAAATAAGTGTATCTGCTGCACAATCATTGCCTAAGATAGTTGCAGTTGAATCTAAAAAGAATGTGAGAATGGTGTGGAGGACTTGACTGATAGTCAAGCAAACATATGAGCAGATAGTTTGATTGTGAGCCCTGCTGTTGCCCTGGTTAAACCTGTGGCCCATAGACCAGTTACAAGATCTGTTGTTAATTCCCCTGTTAAGCCCACACCTAGTTCCCAACCTAGGCCCTGTGAGTCCCCACCTCAACCCAAATCAACTTCTCTTAAAAAGTCATGTAAATACCCAGCAAATCCCACTTCCATTTCCTCACCTAAGCCCACTGCAAAAGCAAGCCCACCAGTACAACTGAAAGTAAAGGGTAAGTCTTCATACTACTTACCAATAAGCCCATCACCATCACCCCATGCCAAAGCTGACTGTACCCCATTGCAGTGCACTTTGGAATCCACTCCTGAGTACTGTTCCCCTTTACAATCCACTCTTGATGTACAGTTGACTTCATACCCATCCAAGCCACAAACCAGATCATCCCTAAAGAAACCTAACAACACCCCTTTAGAATCCACTCATAATGCATCCAAACCTGACTATATCCCTAAACACTCATCTAGAACACTAAGCAAACCTAACTGTAACCTTGGTGAACCTATTGCAGTCCCTACCAAACCTCACACCAGGTCCCAATCTAGCGATGTTGGCACACATACAGGCCCTAGTTTAACTTTTGGCACAAAACCAAATCCCAGAACTTCCGGTCCTAAAAAATCAAGCAGCTGCAACACCTCCAAATGTCTCCCACCATTCAATCCTTTACCTTTGGCTGTGCTTGGGGTTGATGAGCTGCTTGATTTTGATGTTGGATCTCTGTGCAAAGAACCTGAATGGGAGGTTGAGGAGAATGAGTGGGATGATGGTAGGGATGCTGTGATTTCTATTGTTGGCTCATATTGAGGGGGGTAGGGTTATTGTTACTTCTGTTTATGACAACCCACTCTTTGATGATGATAGTGAGGATGAGGATTTTGTAGTGGATGGTGAAGAGACTGGAAATGACAGTGAAGATGTGTCTTTAGATGAGAAGAATAACAGTAGTGGATTTGGAGATAATGAGCAATTGGAAGTTCAGGTTGAGCAGAGGATGCAATTAGGAGTAGAAATTGTTGATAGTGATGCAGATAGGGATCTAGTTGTGAACAAAATGGCAAGGACTTTAAGGCAAGGAACTCTATGGAGCAATTGGAAGTTCAGGTTGAGCAGAGGATGCAATTAGGAGTAGAAATTGTTGACAGTGATGCAGATAGGGATCTAGTTGTGAACAAAATGGCAAGGACTTTAAGGCAATGAACTCTATGGACTAGAAACAGGGATGGTAAGGTTAGTTTATTACCTGGTCACATTTTTCACTTGTAAAGAGGACATGCTCACAATCATGAGAGAGTTCTGCATTCAAGAAGGCTTTACATTGTAAAAGCTGAAGAATGAGAAAGCTAGGTATACTCAGAAATGTACCAACCCAGGATGCACTTAACTACTTGGATGGTGAAAGCACATAGTGGGAGGCACATTTGTAGTAGACCTGACCAAAATAGGATGGCCACAGCTCCCTGGGTCAGTAAATTTCTTCTCCCTTACTTCATAGCTGTTCCAAAAATGGATGTGAAGGGAATGTAGGAAATTGTTATGAGGAAGTATGGAATTCATATTCCAGATCATACATGTTGGAGGGCAAGGAAAATGACGAAGAATGCTATTGATGGCAAACATGAGGAAGGGTATAAGTATTTGGCACAGTACACAAAGGAGTTCAAAGCCAAAAACCCAGGGTCTGTTACTTTCATTACCTGGGCTTACCAAGGGCCTGCCATGAACCCAATTTTCAAGCATCTGCTCATCTGTATTGGTCATTCAATTGCAGCATTCAAACAATTCTGCAGGTCTTTGATTGGGATAGATGTCTGCCATCTTAAAGGGGTGTACAGGGGAGTGTTACTGATTGCAATGGCTCTAGATGGGAATAATGGACAGTTCCCATTAGCTTATGTTGTGGTTGAGAAGGAAAATAAGGAGGAGTGGACTTTTTTTTTATGTCTGGCCTAGTAAGAGCTCTTGATGCAGTTCACAACCAATCTATATACACCATAATGTCTGATAGACACAAGGTAAGCTTGTGCTGTTCTCTTTGTAAATTGATTTGTAATGTAGGATATTTCACTTAATTGTTCATTATTTTGTTGTGTTTTGGGAATTATAAAGGCTTTGAGAACGGTTATGCCTACTGCTTCAAGGAGAACATGTGTCATCCACAACTACAAAAATTTTGCATAACTTTATCCAGGTAAGCTACATACTCATGTTCTGTACTTCATTAAATTAGGAGTGCATAGCAGAAAGCATTATCTGAGATAGCTATTGTTCACTTGTTAGGTGCATGGTTTCATGCCTTCTTTTACATTGCTGCAAATGCCTATGCCCTATTTGTACATGAGAAAGCAATGGAAAAAATTAGGGAGAAAGACCCTGGAGCTTATCATTGGCTGAGAGACAATGAGAAGTTAGAACTGTGGGCTAGGTTTAAGTTTGATACCAATCTTAAATGTGATGACAATACCAACAACTTTGTTGAAAGCTTCAACCATGCAATTGTTAAGTTCAGAGGTTTGCCTATCTTGACCATGCTTGAGGAAATCAGGAAACTCATCGAGAGTAGGTTTGTGAAGAGATTTGAAAAGTCACAAAAATGGAATGGCATGCTTGTTCCATTTGTGCATAAGAAGTTGCTTATCACAGAGATAGAGAGTAGGAATTGCACACATCTGGTACATGTTGGCCAAGGAGAGTTTGATGTGACTAAAGTAGAAGTGAGGTTACAAGACAAGTTATGTGATTGTAGAAAATGGCAACTTATTAGCCTCCCTTGCAAACATGTAGCAAGGTGCATTTTCAGGATGAAGCAACAGTTGGAAGATTATGTGGAAGATTGCTTCACTGTGGAGAAATATAGAAATCTCTACAACCACATTGTTCATCCTATTGCAGCTCCACAAATGTGAGAGAAGAGGAATTTGCCCAAGTTAGACCCACCCTATGCTCAAATGAAAACAGGCAGGCCACCAGAGCATAAAAGAAGAGAGTCCTTGAATGCCCTTTTACCTAAATCTCAATCACAGCAACTCCCACACAAAGTACTTGGGTCTGGCACTACCAGGTATAGGTTTCAGCTCTAATTTTGGTTAATTAACTTCACATCTGTTACCTAATATCATTTATTTAATTGTTACAGGTGTAAAACATGCAAGCACCTTGGCCAGAATGCTGCAACCTGTGGGAGGCCTAGAGATGAGCATGGCAGGCTGTCAACCAAAAGATAGAGGAGACCCACAGAAGGTAGGGTTCCTAAACCTCGGGGCAGGGCAAAGAAGCAGAAGCCAGCCACTTTAACACCAAGACTCTCTGTTGAATTAGTGAATTTTCTACCACAAGAGGGGGGGTGAATTGTGGTGTCTGATTTTCACGTTGTAAATAACAAACACCCCTATGACTTGTTTGCAGAGGGTGTTCTCAGATATACCAAATGCGAAAATCACCAAGATAAATGCGGAAAAATAAGGCACACACAATTTTTACGTGGAAAACACCTCTAGCCCAACTGAGGTGTGAAAAACCACGACCTACCTCGTGTAGGATTTAACCACTTCACTAAACCGGGCTTAACTCGTTACAATTGTAACACACCTTGTTACAACCTTGCAACCACGTAATCTCCTTCTCTAAGGCAGATTACACCACATCCAAATCTCACCAGATAGGACACGTCCAAAGTCCACACGACTAGGACACACTCTTTCACTATTGACTGATCTGAGATCAAGGTCAACAAACACCTTACTGGGGTGCTTCTTACTAAGCAGATGTAAGGTACAATGAAGATCCTATTATGCCAATATATCGAAAGCTTGATTTAAACACAACTTGAGTTGGTTTTTCTTTTCTCAAGAATACTTCAAAAACTCTTCTAGAAAAACCTCTTTTTGAAATTTCCTATATGTTGTGTGTTTCCAGGTTTTCACTCTTTGCTTTCTTTTCTTTCCTTTTCTCTCAATGTCTCAGTGTATGTGTAGGCGAAAGGGCTGAGCTTTTTATGTAAAAACCCAACGATCAAAAACCAATGAGAAGAGAAGAATTCAGCTAAGTTTGGAAAAGGATTTTCAAGAGAGATATTCCCAACGGCTAGTGGCAAGTTTTTCCAAGTTATAAGGGATTTGTTATCTCAAGAGATAACCCTTATCTTTTCATAGCCGTGAAGAAGATTCAAAAGCAACCAGAAATCTTCAGTTTTGGGATTTTTTATCAAATCCGAAAATATGGGCAAAGGAAAATATTTAGATTTGGCAAATTCCCCAAAAACTATTTTCGCAAATCTCCCATAATATATTCAAGGAATATCATTTCCAAAAAGATAGCAATCTTGGGGTTTAAGAAAAGTATACTGGAGATTTTGGCCAACCGAAATGAATTTTCAAAGATAACCGGGTATGGCCACTTCAGTTCAGAACCACCTTAGGCACCCTGTTTGCAGGGTTGTTCGCAGCTGGTGTTCTGAAGTACTTAGTGCGAATACCGATTCAAGAGGTGTTTAAAAAGCGTTTTCAATATTGGCATATTAACAAGAGTCTAAATAAATAAAACCTATATACCCAAGACTTCTTGTTTTGAACCAGTCATATTGTCCAAGATTTGTAGAGCTGCTGTGAACACCAAAGCCACCTTGTTTGCTGGGGTTGTTCTTTGCATTGCTAGAGTTACGGAACCACATGCTTTACATCGAGCTGATCTTGCTAGAGTCCAGGAACAACATGTTTTTACAATCGAGTTGTTCTTAATATAGAACCACCAAGTAGAACCTGTTTTAAAGACTTGTTCTCACATGTAGCAAACCAGTTAATACAAAAAAAAAAACACCAGTTAGGCCTGTTTGGAGATCGTGTTTGGAGCAACATTACTTGGACAAATTTTTACACTTGGATTTGTTATCATCAAAACTTAATCAAAATAACTCAACACTCTCCACAACAGCAGCAGCTCAAGCAGATCCGTCCACCCAATACAGCCAAGTTGGAGCATCCCAAGCAACCTAACCTGCAAGCAGCAGAATCCTACACCAGTCCTCTGCTTATTATGTCATTTTTTTTTGTAGTGAATAGCTTCATAACTTTATCAATGTTTCTGATGTAAGACAAAGTATGTTCCAAGAGTATTGTGTTGCTAAGTTATTTGAAATTGTCATGTGATACAATGCAAATCTGATAATGTACTTACCTTACTTCAACAAAGTCAAGTTATAATGTGTTCTAAACAAAATATGTGTTCACTACAACAACAACTAACTCATTTCATTCCATGATAACAATATACATTGAGCT
>JACYFF010031956.1:38226102-38244358 GCA_017589665.1 Selenicereus undatus | reverse complement strand
CTACCTTCCCCCTGACGACATTGCGCTTAAGCAACTGCGCATGTCTGTCAGACATGGGAGAGGGAGTGAACTGTTTTGGGCGTTTGGAGGCAGGAACAGAGGTGGTAGTTTCTGGTAGGGGGGCTGTTCTGGGATTTCGTTTGAGGGGTGTTTTCGCAGGAGAGGTCTTCACAGCAGGTTTAGTGGCTGGTTTAGGAGGTTGATCATCAGAGGACTCCGAAAACACCGGTGTCCCCTGTTTGAAGGTGGAGTCTTCAGAGTCAGAACTCGAGACCCCTGAGGAAATCTCTTCGATGATGGGAACAGAGAGTTTGGAGGATCTTGGCGTCGATCTGGAACCAATTCTCGCAGATTTGCGAGAAGGTTGAGAAGGAGGAGAAGAGGGAGTTAGAGAGGGGCGAGACCTTGGTTGTGGTCTTGTTCTTGGCGTTCGGGTACGCCTAGCCACCGTCTTTACCCTTTTCCTCTTCTCTCCAGTTCTAGAGACTAGAGGAACGGAGTCATCCTTTTGGACAGGATTTTCTCCTGATTTCTCATCACAGTCCTCCTTCAGATCGAAGAACACATCGCCTGTTCTTTGAGTTGTTTCCAGGGGTGAAGAAGAACAGGGTTCAAAATCCCCATCAAATGTTTCTGAGTTTGTCAAGAATTGTTCTTGAAACCCCAGAGAACCAGCACCTGCTGCAGAAGAGATGGGACAAGGGATTGTCCCCACATACAACACTAACTCCCAACCAAAGGAGTAGGGAATATCGCACAAATCAAGCCCAATATTTTTGAGGTTTATCTGAGTGATATACCCGGAGGTTGTGTGGGTAATTGGGCGAGGAGGAGCCGAATTTGCAAGTATAATCATGCTATTGTTCTCAGAGAGGAGTGAGGAATCGATTTTGGAAGCCATTAAAGCAGGAGAGATTTTTGGGTTTTGAGGGTTTTGCTAGGGTTTTGAAGTTAAGAACAGGGTTGAGAGAGAGAGCAAGACAGGGAAGACGCACGCACGAGGGCTTTTAAACTCCCTGCCCGTTAAGAAGGGCCATATAGGGAATACCTAGAAGTTGGGCAAGCAGCAAGCATTAAACACAATCAATGCGTACCTGATCTAGCCGCTTGTTCTTGAGTATGCTTATCTCTTTCCAAGATATGTCATGATTACTCTTTCTCCATCTCCCAAGACAGCAGTATATCGTCACATTGGCACACAAGACTACACATATTCTTTAATCAAAAGCCACTGAAATAAGAACACTTTCAAACAAGAATATGGAACAAGTATTATGGGGTGTTTTTGTCAGCTTAGGTCAACCTCTGAGAACAGGTGTTCTCAGGGTGTTTTTACTAACCCCAACTCTAGCCTGTTACTCTCGAATTGATCCCGAGCTAGAGCCTTAGTGAATATATCAGCAATTTGATTATCCGTTGAGCAGAAATTCATAGAAATTAAACCTTTTTCAACATTATCTCTGAAGAAATGATGTCGAATGTCAATATGTTTTGTCCTTTTGTGTTGACATGGGTTTTGGCAATGTTAATAGCACTAGTATTGTCACAAAAAATAGGAATGCATCCAGTGTCAACACAAAAATCCTTAAGCTGTTGTCTTATCCACAACAGTTGAGCACAATACGAAGCTACTGCAACATATTCAGCTTTTGCTGTGGACATGGCAACAGAATGTTGCTTCTTGGTAGCCCAAGATACCAAACAAGGTCCAAGAAAATGAGCCATACCTGAGGTACTCTTTCTATCAACTAGGAAACCTGCATAGTCAGCATCAGCATATCCAACAAGATCAAGATTGCAACCTCTAGGATACCATAGAGCTAAATCAGGTGTATGCTTTAAATATCTTAGTATCCGTTTAACAGCCTTAAGATGAGTCTCTTTAGGACTAGACTGAAAATGGGCACATAAACCAACACTAAAAACGATATCCGGTCTACTAGCGGTTAGGTATAGGAGTGACCCAATCATGCCCCTATAGAGTTTCTCCTCAACTGAGGGACTCCCATCATCCACAACCAACTTGGTTGAAGGAGAAATAGGAGTGTCTATGGGTTTGGCTGACTCCATCCTAAAACGCTTAAGTAGCTCCTTGATATACTTTTGTTGATGGATCATGGTGCCGTTTGGAGTTTGCTTGATTTGTAAGCCTAAGAAAAAATTAAGCTCACCCATCATGCTCATCTCAAACTCACTCCTCATCATATTTGAAAATTAATTGCATAACTCATGATGAGTCGCACCAAATATAATGTCATCTACATATATTTGGACAATCAATAGATGTTCCCCCTTAGATTTCAGAAACAAGGTATTGTCTACCTTGCCTCTTCTAAAATCATTTTCAAGTAAAAAGCTTGACAACCGTTCATACCAAGCTCTTGGAGCTTGTTTTAAACCATAAAGTGCTTTGTCAAGTTTAAAAACATGATTTGGGAAATCACCATTTTCAAAACCAGGGGGTTGTTTGACATACACCTCTTCTTTAAGGTATCCGTTTAGGAATGCACTTTTCACGTCCATTTGATATAGCTTGATTTCCATATGAGCAGCAAAGGCTATTAAGATTCGAATAGCCTCAATTCTAGCAACTGGTGCAAAGGTTTCTTCGTAATCAATCCCTTCTTCTTGGTTGTACCCTTGAACCACCAGTCGTGCCTTGTTCCTAGTAACTGTACCTGACTCATCTAGCTTATTTCGGAACACCCACTTGGTTCCAATGATTGTTCTCTCTGCAGGTTTAGGTACAAGGTGCCACACTTTGTTTCTTTCAAATTGATGAAGTTCTTCTTGCATAGCCGTGATCCAATCTGAATCTGCAAGAGCTTCATTCACACTTTTTGGCTCAATGTTAGAAAGAAAAGCATAGAAAGCACAAAAATTCTTAAGTTTAGATCTAGTTTGCACTCCTGTATTAATATCTGACAAGATTTGATCAAGAGGGTGCGAACTATGGTGCTTCCATGGTCTTGGATTAATTGGATCCACAGACACATGTTTTGTTCTAACTGAAGTGTGTGTAGGATCAGGCTCAAGAACACCTCCTGATCCTGTTTCTGTACCTGTTTGCAAACTGGTTCCTGAAGAACATGGTTCCGAACAGGGTTCAACGGTGTTTCCCCCTGTTTGAAGTTCACCTTGCCTGTCGCTTTGAGGAACAACTTCTGTACCTGTTTCCTTCAGGGTGTTCTCACCTTGTTTTTCTTGATTCAACAGCTCCTTTTGGACAAGACCTAATTCAAACTCTTCATCCTGTGCATTACTCTCATTCAAGGAGTTAGATTCATCAAAAAACACATGCACAATTTCCTCAACACACAAGGTTCTTTTGTTAAAGACTTTGTATGCCTTACTGTGAGAGGAATAACCAAGAAATATTGCCTCATCACTCCTAGGATCAACCTTTCCTAAGGCATTCTTCCCGTTGTTATGCACGAAACATCTACAACCAAACGTTCTTAGATGCATAATGTTGGGTTTTATGCCTTTCAGAAGTTCATAAGGAGTTTTGTTCAAAATGGGTCTAATCATGCATCTGTTTATAATGTAACATGATGTGTTCAAAGCTTCTGCCCAAAAGTTCTTAGGAAGACCACTAGCAATAAGCATTGTTCTAGTCATGTCTTCTAAGGTACGATTTTTTCGTTTAACCACCCCATTCTGTTGGGGTGTTCTTGGGGCTGAGAAGTTTTGATCAACACCATGTTCATTACAACATTTTGTAAAGCTTGCATTTTCAAATTCAGTACCATGATCAGACCTCAAGCTAACCAATGAGTGTCCTACTCTCTTTTCAATCTTTTTGAGAAGGGCAATAAAATTCTCAAAAGTTTCATCCTTGGAGGCCAAGAACAGGGTCCAAGTAAATCGAGAGTAATCATCCACTATTACAAGCACATACCTTTTCCCTCCTCTACTAGCTATCCTCATGGGACCACATAAATCAATATGCAATAACTCAAGAGGTCGGGTAGTGCTTACACACTTTTTAGATTTTAAAGAAGATCTGACTTGTTTTCCTTTTGCACAAGCTTCACATACCTTGTCATCATTATACTTGATGGAAGGTAGTCCAACAACCAAATCCTTGGAAACAAGTTTATTTAACAAGGACAGGCTTGCATGACCTAGTCTCTTGTGCCATAGCATTATATCATCATTTAAAGCATTTAAACAAGTCAGATTATTTTGGGGAAGAGTGGAAATACTAACTTTATAAACATTTTGACATCGCTTCCCCCTCAACACAACATCTCCTGTGTCGTCATTCACAACCAAGCAACGTGTTTTTGAAAACAGTACTAGGTTGTTCTTGTCACACAGTTGGGACACACTTAGCAAATTGTGCTTTAACCCCTCAACTAAGTGCACATTATCAATTGAGTGGGAGAGAGTTTTACCAATATTACCTATACCAACAATTGTCCCAGACTTGCCGTTTCCAAATGCTACACTCCCACCATTCAAAGCTGTAAGTGAGAGAAAATTTGATTTTTCACCAGTCATGTGCCGTGAACACCCACTATCAACAAACCACAACTGCCTGTTTTTAAGGGTGTTGGTGGGGTTGTTCGTAAGGTTGTTCTCTCTCACTTCAGCCTGCAAAACAAATCACGGGTTAGTTTTGGGAACCCAGATCCACTTAGGTCCCATTCTTTTAGACATGTAAAGCTCATCTTTTTTAATCCAGATTTGTTTCACATACCTTTCATTCTTTTCATTGGCATGTTTTCTTAAAGGGCAAGTGTATCTATAATGACCCGTTTTACCACAATGAAAGCAAACGATGTTTTCAGGTAATCCCACATACTTCCTATGTATTGGGTAAACGGTCCGTTTAGGCTTATATCCAAGTGCCTTTTTGTTTCGACTGTGGTGAGTGTTTAACCAATCAAGGGCTTGTGAGGACTTGTTCCAATGCTTGGTCGTGGCAAGTTCGGTTTCTAGTTTTTCTATATTAGCATGCAAGCTCTTGTTCTCTTTGAGCAAGTCTTCAACCATTCCTTCCACCTCAAAGAGTTTTTCTTCCACTCGAGTATAATCTCCTTCTTTTATAAAGAGATTTTCTTTGAGCATGTTAATATTTTCATGTAAACCAAGTTTTTCATTTTTAAGAATTTCATTTTCAAGCTCTAGGTCACGAACTTCTCTTTTTAGATCAGTACAGGTGTCTATCACATTATATAGAAGTTCTTCTAAAGTAGATTTGTTAAGACCATGTACCTTGTTCTTGAGATCTGAGAGGCTGATTGTTGATTCATCATTTGAATCTGAATCACTTTGTGCCATCAGTGCTACACCCTCTTCTTCAGCTTCAGATTCTCCTTCATCCTCAGAGGAATCTCCCCAAGCAGCCAGCATAGCTCTCGAGAAACGCTTGCCCAGATTGTTTACAGGGTGTTTTCGACCCTGTTTTTGAGGTTGTTCGGGCATCTGATCTTCTCGAAGCAGAGGACAATTTTTGATTAAGTGATCTGGTTTGTCGCACTTGAAACACCCTGTGAGCTGTTCTTTGGGGCTGTTTCTGGACTTACTGAAGTCTTTTCTTTTGTTGGTTTCCTTGACCTTTTTGAAGAATTTCTTGAATTTTCTGGTCATTAGGGCCATGTCTTCATTTTCAAGGTCAGAGTCAGTGTCCTCATGTGCTTTCAAGGCAAGCCCACGATCCTTCTTCTGCTCCTCTTTTTGTTGTGAGTTCTTTCTGAGTTCATAGGTTTGAAGATTGCCAATCAACTCGTCGAGGGTGATCTTGTTCATGTCTTTAGCCTCTTGGATGGATGTCACTTTGGCCTCCCACATACGAGGTAAAATTTTGAGGATTTTCCTCACCAACTCTTCAGTGGTGAAAGACTTTCCCAGAGATTTTAATTCGTTTGTGATGTGGGTAAACCGTGCGTACATATCCATCACAGTTTCACGATCACCCATATCAAACAACTCATATTGTCGCATAAGTAGCTCAATTCTAGATTGTTTAACTTGACTCGTACCTTCATGAGCAACTTGCAGGGCGTTCCAGATAGCTTGGGCTGATTCACACTCAGAGATGCGAGTGTATTCATCTGGACCTAGGCCGAAATATAATAGCTTCTTGGCCTTAGCATTCTTTTCCATTTTCTTATAATCTTCAGCATCAAACTCTTTGGGTTCCTTGGGAATCATCTTGCCATCTTCAAGCACCTTGGTGGGAACAAGGGGCCCGTTCTTGATGAGCATCCATAACTCATAATCTTCTGCCTGAATATAGTTCTCCATCCTATTCTTCCACCAACTATAATGTTGGCCATTGAAATAGGGTGGACGAGTAATGGATTGCCCTTCAAGAATTCCTTGTGGTGTACTCATCTTCAGAATCTCTCAAGGTGTTAGCCTTTTGAAAGAGAACCGGCTCTGATACCACTTGTTGAATTTATGAGTATACTTCCACAAGAGGGGGGGTGAATTGTGGTGTCTGATTTTCGCATTGTAAATAACAAACACCCCTATGACTTGTTTGCAGAGGGTGTTCTCAGATATACCAAATGCGAAAATCACCAAGATAAATGCGGAAAAATAAGACACACACAATTTTTACGTGGAAAACACCTCTAGCCCAACTGAGGTGTGAAAAACCATGACCTACCTCGTGTAGGATTTAACCACTTCACTAAACCGGGCTTAACTCGTTACAATTGTAACACACCTTGTTACAACCTTGCAACCACGTAATCTCCTTCTCTAAGGCAGATTACACCACGTCCAAATCTCACCAGATAGGACACGTCCAAAGTCCACACGACTAGGACACACTCTTTCACTATTGACTGATCTGAGATCAAGGTCAACAAACACCTTACTGGGGTGCTTCTTACTAAGCAGATGTAAGGTACAATGAAGATCCTATTATGCCAATATATCGAAAGCTTGATTTAAACACAACTTGAGTTGGTTTTTCTTTTCTCAAGAATACTTCAAAAACTCTTCTAGAAAAACCTCTTTTTGAAATTTCCTATATGTTGTGTGTTTCCAGGTTTTCACTCTTTGCTTTCTTTTCTTTCCTTTTCTCTCAATGTCTCAGTGTATGTGTAGGCGAAAGGGCTGAGCTTTTTATGTAAAAACCCAACGATCAAAAACCAATGAGAAGAGAAGAATTCAGCTAAGTTTGGAAAAGGATTTTCAAGAGAGATATTCCCAACGGCTAGTGGCAAGTTTTTCCAAGTTATAAGGGATTTGTTATCTCAAGAGATAACCCTTATCTTTTCATAGCCGTGAAGAAGATTCAAAAGCAACCAGAAATCTTCAGTTTTGGGATTTTTTATCAAATCCGAAAATATGGGCAAAGGAAAATATTTAGATTTGGCAAATTCCCCAAAAACTATTTTCGCAAATCTCCCATAATATATTCAAGGAATATCATTTCCAAAAAGATAGCAATCTTGGGGTTTAAGAAAAGTATACTGGAGATTTTGGCCAACCGAAATGAATTTTCAAAGATAACCGGGTATGGCCACTTCAGTTCAGAACCACCTTAGGCACCCTGTTTGCAGGGTTGTTCGCAGCTGGTGTTCTGAAGTACTTAGTGCGAATACCGATTCAAGAGGTGTTTAAAAAGCGTTTTCAATATTGGCATATTAACAAGAGTCTAAATAAATAAAACCTATATACCCAAGACTTCTTGTTTTGAACCAGTCATCTTGTCCAAGATTTGTAGAGCTGTTGTGAACACCAAGGCCACCTTGTTTGCTGGGGTTGTTCTTTGCATTGCTAGAGTTTCGGAACCACATGCTTTACATCGAGCTGATCTTGCTAGAGTCCAGGAACAACATGCTTTTACAATCGAGTTGTTCTTAATATAGAACCACCAAGTAGAACCTGTTTTAAAGACTTGTTCTCACATGTAGCAAACCAGTTAATACAAAAAAAAAAACACCAGTTAGGCCTATTTGGAGATCGTGTTTGGAGCAACATTACTTGGACAAATTTTTACACTTGGATTTGTTATCATCAAAACTTAATCAAAATAACTCAACACTCTCCACAACAGCAGCAGCTCAAGCAGATCCGTCCACCCAATACAGCCAAGTTGGAGCATCCCAAGCAACCTAACCTGCAAGCAGCAGAATCCTACACCAGTCCTCTGCTTATTATGTCATTTTTTTTTGTAGTGAATAGCTTCATAACTTTATCAATGTTTCTGATGTAAGACAAAGTATGTTCCAAGAGTATTGTGTTGCTAAGTTATTTGAAATTGTCATGTGATACAATGCAAATCTGATAATGTACTTACCTTACTTCAACAAAGTCAAGTTATAATGTGTTCTAAACAAAATATGTGTTCACTACAACAACAACTAACTCATTTCATTCCATGATAACAATATACATTGAGCTCCAAAATATTAGCAACTGAACTTCAAACTACCATCATAATGACAAGAGCTATAATAATACCAATTAAGAGCATGTACACAACACTTTGCCCCTTCTCAATCAACTTAACTAGCATTGTCAACTCTGACAACTCCTTGATTTTAGTTAGCATCGCTAAAATCCTCTTGTCCATCTCATTGTAATCATTAACCCACTTTAAAAACTTGTCACACCGTAAGTACTTCATGTATTCTCTTCATGAGTTTTGGCTTGAATGGGACACTTTCCTTATTTCTTGCATATGGCATCTTGGACATATGCAGTCATCACCAAGCTGATTGCTCCTAGAGGATGACATACCTCTCATTTCAACTTCTTGCCTCTTCCTAGCAAAAAAAAAAAAAACAAAATAACACAAACAGAATCAGGATAATTGTAGATGCAGCAATAGCAGCAACTCCAAAATGCAGCAGCAGCAGCACCACTCCAGAACGCAGCAGCAGCAGCAAGGACAAGGAGGTTAAATGTGAAGGATGTTTGCTTGGGAAGGACAAAACAGAGCAGTGGAGAAGGAAATGGAAGAGCAAAATGAAGGAGAGAGAAGATATTTGGTGGATGAATTTATATCCAAACTCCACTTGATCATCAGAAATAATTACAAGAATGAGATGTTTTAGGGGTAATTTTGCCATTGCACTTCAAAAATTCAAAATTTATTGCTTTCCAATCGGAATGATGATGTCACAGGCCGAAATTGGGCCATAAAAATAGTTACACCATTATTTAAGGTATCCTAGAATTAGTTTTAAAAATTATGGGGCCTTAAAATAGTTTCCACATAAGTTAGGGTACCTTCGTGTAGTCTTTTGAGTCAACAAAGTCATTTTATAGTGAAGTTATTACGCATTGCTAGGAGTTTATCAAAACGAATTTGTCCATCGATGATTCTCAACATCACGATGAAGTTGTTCCTATTGTTACTTCACTTAATTCCCCATCTTAAAAATGGTAGGGAAAAAAATATAAGGTTAATATAATATCTTAATCCATGTACAAGAATATCGCTTCACATAAATACATAAAATTAGACCTATATACCCTTTCACACTTCTTGTATTGCTTAATAGACAATCATCAATCTTGCATGCACCAAACTAAATTGTCATGATAAACATCCCTTAATGTTCTAATGAACTAATTGGTATACATTGTTAAGAATGCAAAAGCCATTCTCCATTTTTCATGGTGAATAAAACTGGGTGAGACTTCCCATGCACATATGTATCTTCATCTTTAATCTTGATTTTCAAACATTACTCATTAAACAATATTTTTAGGAGTTTGATTTGTACTGAGCAATCATTAGTCATCTGATGAATTAACTCAATATTTTACAATAAACAACCTTGAGTGAGCTGGTGAACAAATTGAACTTCCTTAGCAGACAATATTAGGTGAGGCTTGGTGAGCAACAAAAATTAAGATATTTGAATTAAAATACCAAATATCCTACCATGTAAGCATTCTCAAGATGTCCTATGAACAAAATTAGCCAACCTCTGTGAAAAACTTGCAATATGAAATGAACAAATATCGTACTAATAGTGAACATTCTCAAGGCCTCTAATGAAAAAGTATGTGAGACTCGGTGAACAACTCAAATTAAATACCAAATATCCTGTGATTAGTGAACATTATCAAGACATCCAATGGATAAATTGACAAGACTTAGTAAACAATTCAAATTAAAATATCCAAAAAAATAATAATAATTGTTACAAATGAAAAACTTAATTTAAATAATGAATAAATTTAAGAAAGGTGATAATAGTAATTCTTGTTTAGAAGCTTTGTCATAATTTAACTTCGTGATTTCTGACATTTATGAGATTTAGAAGTTAAACAAAATCCTCTACTTTGGATGCGGTGAGTATATTAAAATTGATAATCTATCAAAAAAAAATTAAATCAATCTACAGTTGATCCTAATCCCTTTTTACGAAGAGAGTGTGGAGGACGATGAATGCACCACAATTGTAATTGGAACCAGGAGAGAGAAAAAGCATGGGATTTTTTATAATGTATTTTTCATATAAATTTATAGGATGTTGACATCTATAGTTAAGGCTTAGTAATGCTAACATGGACACTGGAAGTACAAACTCTCCGATGTATCCAATAAAATATAGATTTTAGGTATTTAGTGCAACTAATATTGTTGAAGGAATAAAGTCAATTTTTTTTCCTTTTGAAAATAATTCTAATCAAATCTAACATTACTGTTAGAAAACTTAGGGTTTTAGGACGTACCTAAAAGGGCGGAAGTGAACTGATATCTTTGACGTCTTTTTGCTCCACGAACTGTATCCCGGTGGCTACTAGAGTCCCGGTAAAATGACCACGTCTCAAACCCCGACCAAGTGACACACACGTTTTTCACAGAGAGAGGGAGAGTAATGAGAGTATTAAAGCACTGTAATGCTGTATGCTGTTACAATATCAGCTGACAAACAGATTGGGGTATTTATATGGCACTTAGCCATAACCACTTACTAAAAATGGCCCCCTAAAATCCCTTAAGGATCCCTATAATCTAGCTTAGTGGCCGTTGGCCACTCTAACCCACTAACATCTCCCACTCGGCCACTTAAGCCGTAACAATGTTTCTACAATATTGTTTTCTCTTTTTAAACGCGTCATACCAGGAGTGAGACGTGCGACAAGAAAAAGAAAGTAGTGCTTTTGTTAAGACACCGCCAGTCTAACAAAACACTTTCAAGGCAGACAACTCCCTAAACCATTCAAGACATCACCTGAGGCACACGCTGTCTCTTTATGCCTGCTGATATATCGTGATTATATTCCGAAATATAACCGTCCGGGCTAATATGGTGAATATGCAATGGTTTTCCTTAGCAACGCATGACATTACAACTCAATAAGATTGCTTTCCTAATGCGTTCCACTGAGCTGCATAGATCTATAGCTCTTGGAGTGCGCATTAAAGTAGCAACATCTCATTGGGAATTCATGCCATAGCCCTAAGTCCAAGGGAATCGTTATATGAAACACCGATGTTTCAGGGATCACACAGTGACAAGGAAGGGAATTAGTTGTCACTCCACTAGGTTGACTTAAGCACACACAGTATGAAATGTGTGTCATGGTATAACTCCCACTGAGGTGAGCCTGTCACTATTTATACCATGCGAATTACAAGTCCGGTTCCTCCTCAGAACTGACTCGAGTTACTCGGTTAACGTACTAAACATAACCTCGATACTCAGAATCTCATCTTAGACTTACTAAGGCGACTATTTCTCCACATCACTCGTACCACCCAAGATACGATGATAATCAATATTGCACACCTAGTGCCAATATGATCAATTCTTATCCTACCCGCAACTTAAGTGTTAGGATTGATTATCCGCGTGACAAGATAATCGAAAAAGCCTAGTGACATTTAGATATGCCTAATTAGACAACCAGAGTAAAATAATGACCACTTTATATAAAAGAAACATCAATATTTTACAATAATAAAATGCTCATTACATACAGGTCCAAACAAAAACAGGATATTCCAACTAACTAAACTCTACGGAGACCAAGACTCATCATATGAGTTTTGAACACATCTCTTGGAGTAGGTTTAGTTAATGGATCCGCTATCATGTTAACAGTAGATAAGTATTTTACAATAACTTCTTTCGACTTTATGGCATCGCTTACAAAATGATAACGCCTTTTAATATGCTTGGCCTTCCTATGGAATTTAGGATCCTTAGCATATTGGATAGCAGCAGCATTGTCGCACCAAATTTCTATAGGATTATTAACTCGTGGAGTAAGATCAAGATCCTGGAGAAAAGTCCTTAGCTAAACTGCCTCATGAGAGGCGAGGCAACAAGCGACATATTCTGCTTCCATAGTCGATAGAGCTATGCAATCTTGCTTCTTGCTGCACCAAGATATGGCTCCCCCACCCAGGGTGAAGACATATCCAGAGGTGGACTTAGACTCATCCAAGTCTCCACCCCGGTCAGCATCAGTGTACCCCCTCAACTTTAGGTCTCCTCCTTGGTAGCAAAGTACCAAGTCAGTAGTTCCTCGAAGATAACGCATTATCCTCTTGACGGCTTGCCAATGAGTGTTCCCAGGGTTGCTTTGGTAACGACTTACCAAACCAATCGCGAAGCAAATGTCAGGCCACGTACATAACATGGCATACATTAGGCTTCCGACTGCACTAGCATAATGGACACTACTCATTTTGTGTTTTTCATCATCTGTTGTTGGACACTGTTATAGACTCAAGGTCAAGCCCTTGTCAATCGGAGTATCAACGGGTTTAGAATAATGCATCCGAAACCGTTCTAAGACTTTCTCAATATATGCCTTTTGGCATAAACTGAGAAGTTTTCTAGAACAATCTCTGATTATTTTCACCCCTAGGAAATACCTAGCTTCACCCATGTCCTTCATCTCAAAGACAGAGGACAGCGACCGCTTGGTGGCATTGATCATTTCCAAGTCACTTCCAGCTAGTAGAATGTCATCGACATACAAAGTAAGAAACATAATTCCTACTTTCGTCTTCTTGACATATACGCAGTGGTCTTCTGAGACCATAGTTAAGCCAAACGCAGTAATGGCTTCATGGAATCCGAAGTACCACGATCTTGAAGACTGTTTGAGGCCATATATGGATTTTTTAAGACGACAAACTTTGTCTTCTCGCCCTTTCGATATGAAACCAAAAGGTTGTACCATATATATCTCTTCCTCAAGGGTCCCATTTAGGAAAGTAGTCTTCACATCCATCTGGAACAGTTCTAAGTCCAGATGGGCAACTAGTGCTAGAAGTAGGCGAATAGAGGCTAATCTCACCACAGGAGAAAAGGTTTCCTCATAGTCTACTCCCTCAACTTGGGTGTAGCCTTTCGCCACCAAACGGGCTTTGAACTTATCAATTGACCCATCCGCCCGACGTTTTACCTTGAAAACCCACTTGTTTCCAATGGCTTTACGTCCAGGAGGAAGGTTGACTAGATCCCAAACTTCATTCCTGGCCATTGAGTCCAACTCATCCCTCAGGGCATCCATCCATTCTTCCTTATTTGGTGAGTCAACAGCCTCTACATAAGAAGTGGGCTCTTCTATTTCCAAAGGCATGCAGAAGAAAATGTTCTCTTCGATTCGGAAAAATCGGTGAGGAACTCTTCTGCGCTCACTCCTTCGGGTTATGCTAGGACCTGGTTGCATTGTCTGTTCAGGTTCCGACTCTTCTCTCCCCCTTTTCCTTCGAGGTACCAAACCTTGAGTAGGAGAAGTCCCTCGAGGCACAGAACCGCGAATAGGAGAGATGTCACTCCCACTAACCCCTTGGGGTGTGGGCTGGTGAGTACGAGGACTATCCTCATTTCCGTTAACGGGAGATTGAGGGTCTTCCTCGTTCTCGGGTTGGGTATCCTGAGCAGATAAGCCCCCTTCAGCAGGAATAATGGGTATACTCCCACTATTTCCAGCATCAGGGAAAAATTCCCTATCCTCGGTGATACGGTTAGTATACATATCTTCCCCTTCACCGAGAGATAGGTTTGGTTGTAACTCATACAACTGTAAGTCCTGTTTGACTTCACCAATAGTTGGAAACTCGTCCTCAAGAAAGTCGACATTTCGGTAATCAATTTCCTTCATGCCGCCACCAGGATGTTCTCCGTACATCACATAACCTTTTCAATGTTCAGGGTATCTAATAAAGACCATCTTGGTGGCTCTTGGACCAAGTTTTCCATATCTATGAGTTAGGTTATGCACATATGGAGTAGTCGAAATGCTCTTACTGGGTACTCTGTTTAAGATGTAAGTTGTTGAAAGCAACGCATCAACCCAAAAGCTAATTAGGAGATTAGCTTGAGCCATCATGGACCTGACCATGTCAAGTAATGTACGATTCCTACGCTCGGCAACACCATTTTGTTGTGGAGTGTAAGGAATCGTAAGATGTCTAACTATACCCTTTTCCTCACAGAAACCCTTGAACATATCAGAGAGGTATTCGTGACCACGGTCGGTCTAAAGAGTCTTAACTCTTCGATCCAACTTAGTCTCCACTTCTGCTACGAAGTGTTTGAACACATCTAAAGCTTCATGACGATGTGATAACACATAAACATATCCGTATCTTGAGTAATCGTCAATTAAAGTGAGGAAGTAAATGGCACCATTACGTGCCTTTACATTCATAGGTCCACAAATGTCGGAATGAATGAGGTCTAAGGTACCAAGCGCCCTAGAAGCCTTACCAAAAGGTTTCTTGGTTGCCTTGCCAGCTAAACAAGGTTCACATTTAGGCAGCCTAGCTTTAGTAAGCGATCCTAATAGACCTTCTTTAGCTAGTCTAGTCATTCTTTCTTGGCCAATATGGCCAAGTCTAGCATGCCAAACAACAGAATCATGGTCTGAATCAACAGATGACACAAAAACAGAAGACGTATTATTACTATAATACTCATTATCCAAGTCCAAAACAAGGAAATTGTCCACCAAAGATGCGTGGCCAAACAAATTGCCACTGTAAAAAAAGTCTAAACCATCAATACAAGAAACAAACTGGAAACCTAATTTCACTAAAGAGACATAAGACACTAAGGAACATCGGACTCCTGGTGCATAGAGAGTGTCGTGAAGAAGTAACGAATTCCCTCCACGCAACTTAAGCCGATACGTTCCAACTCCTAGAACGTCCTCTATAGTGCTATTTCCAAGAGTCACAGTTTGCAACCCCACCGGACAAGGGTGAAAGTATACAAACCCAACTCGATCTCAAACTACGTGCTTGCTTGCTCCCGAATCTACAATCCAATTAGGAAAGGATTTAGCAACGAATGCATGGGAACATACAAGTAGTTCAACAGTAGGAAATGAAGAAGGTACTTGAGCAGGCTCGGGACACCCCCGAGCAAAATGGCCCTTCTTCCTGCAGTTATAGCACGTCACTCGTGCCATTTTATCCGTCACCTTACCCTAGGCCTTTGATTGCTTTTTAGCAATACCGCCTCTAGGGCCAAGTTTCTTGGAGGGATGAAGATTCTTCTTTTTCCCTCGTCTAAACTTGTTGCCCTTAGGCCTGTGCACCCTGGCCACTAAAGCTACAGGGGGAGGAGCGCAGGCCTTCAAGCGCTCATCTTCCAGCTCAAGGTGTTTAGTGATGTCGGCGAAAGTTTTGATGCTCTCGTTGTGAGTCATCATGGTGATGAACGGTTTCGATTTTTCGTCCCTAGCGGGAAGTGCACGGAGCACATTCGTCTGCTGTTCGCGTTCGAAAATGTCCACACCAGTAGCTTTTAGGTCGCGTAGCATGGCTTGTAAAGTTCGCACATGCTCGGTTATACTTCGGTTCGAGTCTATCGTGTATGTCATTCACTTAAGATGCAACGCATGAAGTCTCGTTTCAGAAGTTTGACCATACCTGAAGTGGATATTATCCCACATTTCCTTAGCAGTGGGACAAATTTCAAACTCACCTATAAGGTCGTTATGCATGCAGAAAAGCATAGTATAACGCGCCTTACGGTCCTTTTTGCACCAATCTTGGTATGCAACCAAGCTGGCTTTATACTCATCAGTATGAGTAATATCCTTGTCGTCCTTGTCTCTAGTCAAGGGTGCGAACATTGTGGTTGTGAGGTACTCTAACACCTCACATTCTTCCAGAAGAAACTGAATCTTCCAGCGCCACATGTCATAGTTGGACCCATCTAACTTCTCATTGGTGGTCAACTCACCAATCATAGAGGTCTTAGAAGCCATATCTACAATTTAAGAAAAATGGACATTAGGCATACCTTGTACGTAATAAAAAAAAAAACTCAGGACTATAACTCATGTTATATGTTCGAAAATTTCGCTAAGCTCATAATCATCACATATTTCATGAATCAAAAGTCGAGATTCTTTGATTATTAATAATCCATAACAAACACATTCTCATGGATACGATGTTTAATCACATTAACAGTCCATACTTTATCATCACATAGACGTTTTAGAATTTATGCAAAGCATATTTGCACAAACACAACATAAAACACATTTATTCATATGAGAAAGAACTAATCTTTCATATATTAATCGAACACATAGCGATATATATATATATACGTATCAGACTACATGCCAAAAGTTCACACAAATTTATCTTTACAAGCTCACATACATGAAACCCATTCATGTGTTAAAACATTTTACCAGGCATGTTTAGAATGATACAATCAGATAACCATACAGCTTTTGCCCAGATAAAATAAACACATTATTATAATTTTTTTTTCCCGAGGCTAAGCATGATTTTAAACTACACAAGTTTTAAAACAACGGGACCCTTTAAAAAAATGTACCATATTTTAAAAAAAGAGGGGAGGGTCGGTGGATGTTTTTAAAAAGGGAGCCAGGCATATGAGAAGGGAGGGGAGGTCGGGTGGTTTAATAAGAAATCCAGGCAATAATCCATCTCATTTGCCTATCTCATGCTCGCCTCTTCATGCTCCTTCCTCCTTCTTCCCCTCTCTCTCTAAACCACTCACCTGCCGAAGCCTTGGCTGGCCGCCATGGACAGATCCAGGCGAGGCCCGACCGCCATGGGAACCGAGCACCCAGCCTGCGTCCCTTTTCGGTTTGGAGTTTCTGCCCCTCGACTCTTGATTCTGGTTCGTGCCGGAAAAAGGCCTGGGAAGGCCCGATCGCTATGGATTCCGACCACCAAGCCCGGCGCTCGCCGACCTGCTGGTCTTCCCAGTCTTTTTCTGGTACCCCAACCCCAAAAGAACTACCAAATGAGGAAAACCACTGCCATCCCCTTCTGAAAAAAAACACGATCTCTCTATCTGGTCGCCCTACGTTCAAACCACCGGCACCATCACATAGATCGGCCGGCAGTGGTCTTGTCAGTACGCAGTACGCGCGCAACGCGCCACTCAGGCGGTGACGCGTGCAACCCACGTTCCGCCATGTCTGGGCGGTCAGGGGTTTTGTTCAGTTCTGGCGACAGATCGGGGTTCGTGGAGGGCAAAGTGAAGAGGAAAGAGAGAAAACAGGGTCTCTCTCGGCAGCGCGTGCGACCCACGCGCCACCCCTCTGGGTCGGCCGACGGTGTCTGATGGTACGTCTTTCTAATGAACTAAATTAGCGAAAAAACCCTCACAAAATAATCAAGACAGAGAGGAAAAAACTTGACTGTGATGCATGAATTTAACAGATAAATTTAGGCATGCATTTTTTATCATTCGAGAGCAAAAACATCAAATTTGGCTATGATACCACTGTTAGAAAACTTAGGGTTTTAGGACGTACCTAAAAGGGCGGAAGCGAACTGATCTCTTTGACCTCTTTTTGCTCCACGAACTGTATCCCGGTGGCTACTAGAGTCCTGGTAAAATGACCACGTCTCAAACCCCGACCAAGTGACACACACGTTTTTGACAGAGAGAGGGAGAGTAATGAGAGTATTAAAGCACTGTAATGCTGTATGCTGTTACAATATCATCTGACAAACAGATTGGGGTATTTATATGGCACTTAGCCATAACCACTCACTAAAAATGGCCCCCTAAAATCCCTCAAGGATCCCTATAATCTAGCTTAGTGGCCGTTGGCCACTCTAACCCACTAACAATTACAAACAATTTCCTTGTGTATATATCAACAAATTAGGAATCTGAATCAAAAGGATACCATGTATATGTTTAATACATTTCGTTAAAAGTAAATTGTTCCTCCCACTGAACCAGAAGCATTCGCCCACCTTGATCCAATATTTTGATGCTAATTAAGGTACAAATATGTGTGCTTACTTATATAAAATATACAATTTGCAAATCTAAAGAAAGTGTAATATAGATAT
>JACYFF010031956.1:38206694-38226002 GCA_017589665.1 Selenicereus undatus | reverse complement strand
GGTAAAACATCATATTTGATTATTTGAAAAACCAAAAATCTCTTAAATTTCTTGGTATATGTTAATTATTTCTTCACGCAATGGATTAGAGAAAAATTTTAAACATTTATGTCTATGATGACTAACCTCTCAAAGATCAGACACCTCAAATAATACTTTTGTGCTGCTAGAGAATTGTTTTCTTTAAATTGATAGCCTGTGCAAGCCTTGAATCCAGCTTCCCTTTCCTATCATAGCTATTGAGTAACTAGCACCCCATTCAATTGCTTTGTTGATTGGATTACACCTTCCGGTGGAGCTCTCCATTTATCTTGCTCCTTATACTATCTAGTTTTTGAAACCTTCCCTGCTCCTTATAAGAAGTGGTATGCTTACACGAGTAGATATCTATTGTATCACCATATTCGTCTTTTCGTGTCGTTAGCACAGTCATATATTGTGGTTCATACAATTATAAAGCCATAAGGCCTCATCCTATTCTCCCAACCTTACCAAGTAGTCCATATGATTGTAAATAAAGATATTATGCCCTTCTTACCTCTAGTATACACATAAAAAGGTTCCAAATTGCTTGCAATTGTCATCCATGCTTGGAGACCTTTGGACGAATTGTTTAACTTTGGAATATCGCCTAACAACTGCACTCCTTTGCACGAATTGTTTTCTTTAAACTAATAGTGTGCATCCCATCATAGTTTGCGTCTTGATTTTCACTAGATACTTCAATGGCCTAGAGCATCTAGGGATAGCATCACCTATCGATATGCCAATCTAGTTAGCCAAACAAGCACTTGTCACTTTGCTGGCTGATTCAAAAGCTCAAGAAGTCACAACTTTCTTTCAACATGTAGTGAATTAACCCTATGAAAATAATTATTAATTCTAATTATTTTTTAATTGAATCAAGTTTTAAGAGTATGATTATCACAAGACCTCCTGATCCACAACCCTTTCTCAAATCATTATAAAATCAAGTCTAGTCCTGACAATTACCGATTTCACCTTTTAATACTTCGATGGAGTAGCTATCATACATGTAAGACATTTGCCAGAAAACTCAAAATATTAATAAAACCTCCATGATTAAATTGGAACATCCAAACAAAGATTCAAGCGCTACAAAGTTCAAACTAACAAAGTCAATAACATCGGTTCGATTTAACTACCCTAGATGAAAAGAAATTACTCACGCATGCTTGAAATTGTTTTAAAAGAAATTTGTCTAAAATCATAAATTTATCTAGAAGAGAAAATAAAGGCAAAAGAAGAGAAGAATTACTTATTTTTGAAGCCCGGTTGATGATCTTTCAATCGACACCCAAAATCCTTTGAATTTTACTTGACCTCCGCATCCTCTTCTTTCAAGCGCTCCAATGGTTAATGGAAGAAGATAGTAGTAGTGATGGATGGATGGATGCAGAAGGCTGAAAACCAACTATTTAACGACAAAATCTAGGCAACCAAATGTCAAACATGAATGAAAAAATTTAACAGCCATGCAAAACAAAAAAAATAAAAAAATTCACATGACCCATGCTTCCAACACGAGATGACCTTGTTCTAGGACACAGGTCATATTCCATAACATGGCCAAGACGGTTTCTTTGCTGCCTGTTCTGATCTCTTCTGCTTTGCTTTCTTCAACCCGTTTTGACATGGTGCATAGTGTTAGGACCACGGGTAGGCCGTATTAGGTATTTTTAGGCCTCTTAATCCCTTTTGTTCATCAAATAAACCTCCAAATGATAGCAAGCTTAGGTCCCTTTCATTAAGTTTGGCACAAGTGCAGTAAAAAAACACATACCTGAGTGTAAAATAGTAGAAAAGGCACCAAATCACTATACAATGCCTAACTATCCCCCAAAATGCAAGCACTAAGACGTCAAATCCGTGCAAATGTGACATTTATTGATGGTTGATCTATCATGACCTTAATGGAGTGTCCCCCCAAAATAGCGTCTTAACTTTCCAATAGCAGTGACCAAAGCCAGACCACCTTCTTAATATTTGGGTAGTTGAGCTCTGACCTGGCAGGACATGGATGACAAAGTAGATAAGAATGTACTTCTTATCCTTTTCCCTCACTCACACTGCACTGACAGTGTACTATAAAAGAATAACATCCTTTTACGCTTAAAAAAGCCTCGTGCTATGCAGATATGTGCGGAAACAACTCTCCACGCTTTGGTTAAGGTTGGTTAGGGAAACAGTAGGGAAAAATTCCCAAGGCTTATAAGCATGGAAACCACCTAACGCTTATAAGTATGGGCAGTTAGCTGCCTTGCTACTCATTAGCTGCCTTGCTACGCTTATGAGAGTGGGGTGTAGTCGTCTGCATAAGCAATCATAGGTAAACTATTTTTCGTGAACAATTTTGTTGTTACTTTCACACACATATAAGTGTACGGTGCAGTTTTTGCAGGCAATTTTTTTTTATAGGCATTCGTTATAAATAATACATAAATAAACAATGTGCGTGTATGTTATATTAACTAAGATATTTAATAAAAGAGTGCTGATACGTGTGTTGGTGCAAGACACAAATTTTGTGTCTTGTCTGATGTGTAACTGCTGCATCAATGCCAGTTGGAATTTTGATTTTTTTGATAAAACACAGCCTGACTTTTGTAAGGAGCGTGGGAAGTTCTGTAATTTAGAAAATATTGGGGAAAATTGTAAAAATACAAAAGTGAAGGGACTAAATAATAAATAACGTTTTTAATAGATTTTTTTTGCCCACTAAATTAGAAGATTTAATATACAGTTTGTAATTTAAATCAAGTTATTTATGTAAAAAATAAAGAAATAAATATTTTTTTTTGAAAAGTATAGTGAGAAAGTTATGTATGTATTTCCTAATTTGATTTCATTTTTTTACACTTATCACTATAACTTATGATTTTTTGACAAAAATTTGTACATTTATTAAAAATAAAGAATTCCCAATAAATATCTCATAAAACAAAAATAATTAGTTGAAGACCTTTTTTAAAGGAAAATATTTGATGACTTGACAATTTTTGGAGTAAGGAGGAAAAAATTAATTTCAATTATTTGAAGGAATGGAAAAAAAATCTGTGACAAATGCTACTTGGGGTAAATTATGAAGCAAAATATTAGGAAAATAATGGGTAATATATCCGAAAATAAGTACAAAAAAAATTCTAAAAATGGATAACATATCCGAAAATAAGTACTAGAAAAAAGATAATATTTTCATTGTATATCTAGTTTTTCAAATCTACTTAGTAACTACCCACTAACCTTTAGAATCATATAGACGATGGAACTCTAGTAAGGATAAAAGTTGAACGTGATGAAAGAAGTTAGAGTGCGAACGGAATCTCTTCTCTTGAATTGCAACAACAAATCTGATTCTAAATATCACGGTTAGCAAACCGTATATTTGAAGGCCACTCCCAAAAGAGCAACTATATTAGTGCTCATTGAAATATAAGACATTGAGAAGGTAGGTTTCATAAAAAAATCCCAAACAACCAATCACCAGCAACCATAGTATCTCTTAGGAAGAAGTGAAAGCGCTGATATTATCATCTGCTACTGTAATCTCTCTCGACAAGAAGCCCAGAAAAGAGGTATGTTTCTTTCATATGCTTGAGATGAGGTTGAAGGTGTTGAGAGTTAGAATCGAACCATTTTTTGTGCTTTTGGCTTTTGTGACAATTTTTGGAGCAATGGGTAGAATATGGAAGATCAAATGCAAGTGGTTTGGGGTTGCACAAGGCTCAAGGACTTTTGGTTTGTGGTATGATAATAAATGGCGTTGCTTTTTATGGGGGTAGGTAGGTGTTCAAGATTTTGAAAGTTGCTGAGTTTTCAATTTAGTAGTATAGGTGGAGTAAGTAGCGAATGGGTTATGACAAGTGATGGTACTCTCTTGAATAGTCTTTTCATACCATGGGTATACTTGTATTATTTATGTATGTTTTTGGTGTTGAGTTCCAAAATCATGATGTGTAGTATTATTTTTGACAGCTTGTTGCATGATTGATTGAAAAAATGGTATTTGGGCGTGGGGAGGGTTCAATGGTCTGAGAACAACAACCTATTTTATGAAGGTTATCTAGACAATAGGTAAATTGATGAGACAAATTAGATTGGTGATAAGTTTAAGAAATAAGCTTAGTTGATTTTAAATGAGATTGTATTTCAATTGATGTTCCAGTTGATTTAAATTAAATTGTGTCAGATTGAGGTTGAAAATATTTGGGTAGCTTTAGTGTTGGTTGCATATCAAAATAAAATTAGTCTTAATTAATGTCATCTTAGGTTGTGAGGTAGTTAAAATATTTTAGATAAATTTTGGTGAATAATTGGATATAATTCAAATCATCAATTTTGTTAGGTCTAAATTGAAGAAGATAACATAAGGTTAGAATTTTTTTAAAGAAAAATAATTTGTTCATTTATATCCTCAAGAGTGACATCTAAAATACGATATAGGTACCCTTTCGACAAGAGCCATAAACTTATTAGTACTCTAAACTTAGCTAAGATATAAGTTACTTTTAGTCTCACATCACATGCGAGTCATCACTCATGCAAACAAATTTCATGGAAACACCGTAATTTTAGCATCTTGAAGCTTCATATAAAACTCGATAATGTCCTCCCCATACTTGTTTGTGGCTTAATCTTCACCACTGGTTTGCATATTACTCCAATTTAAATTTCACATGCATAATAATAGATTTGCTTATGCAATTTATAATTTAATATAAACTTCTACTCTTGATTATAATTATTTTTTTCCCATTATAAGCATGTTGTAGGTATTCTTTTAGGGATTTAGTATCTATTTTTAATTTGATGAATTAATGTTTATATGAATTAAAATTTATGAGTTGCTTTGAAACCTCTAATGTATAATGTGAATATATGATGCACGCAATTTTATATAACAATCTTGTTAAAATTACGTATTATTATCTTATCAATAGATTCAGTTTTATTTTTTTATTGTTAAAATAATCAAGTGATAAAAGTCTTTTTTTAATAAGTAATTCCCTATTATTTGGATCTATAGTGATAAAGAAATGGTGCATTTTCTTCTTACTCTATGTTGTTTATTAAACTAATTCATGAAGAAATCAACGTACTGTTCATTTGTACTATACACGATGGGGCTAAATAACATTGTGCGGATGAATGACTTGGCAAGGGGAGGGCCGGTAAGATTTCGAATCTTTGATTGAACTATGTATGCATATCAAGGCAATTTTCATTTGTAAAAGCTAATTCTTAGGCATTCAAGTAACTCATTGTTACATATTTATATTTATCAATACAACTTGGATTGGTGAAAATTAAGTCTATTCTTTTTCATATTTTATTATTCTCTAGTTTTTTCCAATATTTTTTTATGAAATTGTTACATGTTTTATTTTTTACTTTATCTTTGTTAGGGGGCATTTTTGTCTATAGCTTACATAATTTTTATTGTGATGGAATGAACTAATAAAATTGATGAGGCTTTTATACTAAATATGAGACATTTTATTATAATTTTATTCTTGCATTTAATGTTTGCAGAAGTTGGTGGCTATTTGAGGAAGTACCGGAAATATTTTGTAAAAGTGGTATGCGCAATTGTACATGTATATGTCATTAGTGACTAATTAAAGACTTTCTTTGTTCATTTTCTTTTTCTATTGCAGAAGTGATTTTATCTTGTTGATGTCGTGAAATTCAACATACTAAGTGTGGTCACTGCAATATTTATGCTTTCAAATGTATATACTACTTCATCCTATATCATTGAGAAATTATTATCAGATTAACCTGTATATTAACAAAGAAAATTAAAAAATCTTCGAATGGCGTAAATATTACCGAATTGAATTACTGTTTTAAAGGTTTGTTGTTAGCAATTATTGAACGAACTGTAAGTGTATTTAGAAAAGAGAGCCTCGTTTTGTTTGTTCTTGATAAATCATATTTGTGCTGGAATCACGCATCCAATGTTAAACTTATCTAATGAAAATTTGCAGGAACAATTATGTCAAATGCAATGGAATCATCAGGATCTGAACACGGAAAATATAGTATGGAGGAAATGTCAAGTGGGACAAATGATGAAGTAAATAAGGACATAGAACTTACAGTTCCTGAAGATGGTGAAGAAGTTGATGCTCCAGTTGTGGGCATGTCATTTTCTACAATGAATGAAATGCATGAACATATGCAAAAATATTCATATTCAAAAGGTTTTGGGGTTGTAAAGTATCACAATACCAAAGATGATGACGGAAACGTAAAACGTCAAACATATGCTTGCAATCGTGCTGGTACAAGAAAAGCAAATAATTTGAAGAGAGAGAGGAAACGACGAAGCACAAGGATGCGTTGCCCGATGAGGGTATGCATTTCAAGGGAAAGTGATAATTGCTATAAGATTATTATGGTGAAACTAGAGCATAATCACAATATAAGCCCCAAGAATTCCAGATTTATAAGTCAACATAGGAAAATAGAACCACATGTGCAAAGAAGATTAGAATTGTTTTATGTCGCTGGTGTGAAGACAAGTAAAAGTGTAAGAACATTAACAAATGAAGTAGGCGGAGCAGAGAACATGTCATGCTTGCCAAGAGACTGCAGAAATCATTTAGACAAAGCTAGGAGGCTCTGATTAAAAGATGGAGATGCAAACGCTGTGCATAAACTTTTTTTGAGGATGCAAGAGGTAAGTCGAGACTTTCACTTTGAAATTGATGCTGATAGGGAAGGTCGAATGCGAAATGTTTTTTGGGTTGATGCTAGGAGTAAAGCGGCATACAGAGAGTTTAATGATGTGGTGACATTTGATACCACTTATTTGTTAAACAAATACAAAATGCCATTTGCTCCCTTTGTTGGAGTAAACCATCATGGACACTCTATATTGTTAGGGTGTGCATTGTTGTCTAATGAGGATAGTGAGACTTTTGAGTGGCTTTTTTCTGCATGGATAAAAGCAATGGATTGGAGTGCCCCAAAGGCAATCATTACGGATCAGTGTCAAAGTATATGCAAAGGGATTGAACGGATATTTCCTGACGTCAGACATCGATGGTGTCTATGGAATATTCTTATTAAGTTTCCTGACAAGGTAGGAGGACACAAAAGGTACACTGATTTATATAAGGTTTTCATGGATACAATTTATGAAAGTTTGACTGTAGAAGAGTTCGAAAATAAGTGGCAAAACATGGTACAAGAATTTCACCTGGAAGGCAAGGAATGGTTTCGAACATTGTATGACAATAGGGAAAAATGGGTGCCTGTGTTTGTCAAAGATCAGTTTTGGGCTGGAATGTCTTCTACACAAAGAAGTGAGAGTATGAATGCATATTTCAATGGATACGTTCATAGGAAAACCTCACTGCAAACTTTTGTGGAGCAATTTGAGATTGCTCTTGGAGATAAAATTGAAAAGGAGATTAAAGAAGATGCTGCATGTATGAACGGAATGCTTAAACACCAAACGAAGTTTGCCATGGAGGTGCAATTCCAACAGGCATACACACATAATTTATATAAGAAAGTGCAAGATGAACTCAGTGCAATTATGTATTGTGAAGTTGACTTAATCAAGGATGATGAACTTACAGTAGAGTACAAGGTCACTGAGAGAGAAGATCATGAAAATGGCACAATAAGTAAGAAAGAGTATATTGTGGTATATAACATCTCCAATGGTAACGTAGATTGCATATGTAGAATGTTTAATTGGAAGGGGTTGCTTTGTAGGCATGCTTTTAAAATCCTATTGAAAAGGGATGTGACTTTAGTTTCCGAAAAGTACATCTTACACAGGTGGAGACAAGATGTGAAGAGAGAGCATAGTACGATAAAACTAGTAGGTGTAGGGGGAAAGTGGGCTCCTGAAATGGAGAGGCAATGACATCTACAAAGGGTTTTCTACAAAGCTACTGATCTTGCAATTGATTCACCAGAGAAATCTAAGTTTTTGGCAAACTGTATTGAAAAGGCGACCAAAAAAATAGTGGATGGAAGTTGGGTGACATCTACAAGTATGCAGCGGATAGAAGGGGTTGGGGATCATCTTATTAGAGAAGATTATGATGATGATGGTGCAATGGGTGGTGCGGGCAAAAAATACCTTGATCCAAAAGTATGCAATTCACGAGGGCATCCAAAGGCGAAAAGAGCTATGTCACTTGCAGAAATTCTTAGAAGGAGAAAAAGTAAGAAAAGAAGATCATGTCAATCTGATAAGCAACAGTCGTTGCTAAATCAATGAACCCCAAATATTATGGTATGGAAATTGATTGTTAATAAAATTTTGAAATATGTGAAAAAAATTATTACTTATTATCTACGAATTTTGCAGATGTCAGCTACACCATTTTCCACAGAAGAGGGTGATGATATGATGTGTGATCAAACTCCATTACACCAGGTAGTATTTATTTTACGTCACTTCTCAAAACGAAAGCCTTTATTTTATGGCATGTTTTTTTTATTTATAAATAAACGTAACATTTTTGTAGATGATAGTTGTGATTCTTTTCCTATTTCTAAGGCAATGAGAACTCAAACGATCGGCAAAGTAAGACAAACTTTCTCCAATCGACGGAAGTTGGCATCATTGGACATAATAATATATCTAATACTAATTTGGTACTCCATTACAATATTTGGTTAAGTTATTTAGAACGTACTTACTTGCAATAGTTATATCCATGTGGATTTATTTCAATTAATGAGTGTTCATTGTATTATTGATGTCATTAGTATTTGTTGACACAATTATCTTGCATAGACCATTCAAGATCTGCATGATATAAGAAGTATGACTACGCTTCTTCAAATGATGGAAGCAGGAGCTGGATCTACCACCAATATTAACGTAAGGTCATTTCTACATCGATGTATTCAAAGTCTGGAATATATTATTCTTGTTATGGTTATTACATTTTTTGTTCAAGAATTTGGTTCAAGTTTAAATAATAGTACGATACTTACTAACTACAGTAATTGGAGTGAAATTTAGAGTCTGTAATCCCCTCGTCCGGCAAGCTCCACTTAAGGGTAAATGATTGACAAAGAATTGCTTTCCATTCCTAAAGATTAAGGATCGAACCCCTCACCAATTAGTTAAGGGACAAAGTGAGCTACCACTACGTCTCAATTCCTTGGTTAGTCTATAACAATTATATTGTACTCATTAACTCATTATTGTACTTGCGTAGGTCAATGAAATTCCAGAGATTGAAGAACACATGATTACCCATCTTCATCAGAGCATAGGAGGATGATCAGGGGGACAAAATTAGCATACTGAACTATATGTTTAGCTTCTCGGGTTTGAGCTTCTTTAGCTCCTTGTTTTGTTGTTTATTTGTTATTATTTTTAATTTGGATGAGGTTTGCATCCTGGATATTTGGGTCTCCACTTGTTATGTTTGATTTTGTAAGAAACATTTGTCATGTTTTATGATCGAGACTAGTGGCGTTTTCAATTGTCCAACTGTTTATTTTTATTGGGAATGAATTTTATTCTGCCCTATGTCTAATTTTCCCTTTTCTCCTACTTCAGTTTTGGTTATATGAAACTATCAATGCGTGGTACTCGTGCTAAATTAAACAAATACCATTTCTCCTAGCTCGGTTTCAGGCTTTCAATTGGCCACACAATTGAGAGAGGGATAGGAAGAGAAAAGAGGGGGTCATATAGGGAGGTGAATTTTTCAGGGCCAAATGGTTTGTCCTCTGTAGCAGAGAATCACAATAAGGAAAATATCATAAAAAATTACTAAGTAATATGATAGACCACTAAAGAATTTACAGTATTTATGACGATTTTTCTTTAATTTTTTTGGCTTGATCAGCAAATATCTTAGTCACTGATTAAAACAAGAAAATTAGAAGATTACATAAAACACATTATATTATTTACGTGAACAAAATATAGCATTATAATGTAATTGTTAAAAAAAAGAAAGGAATCCAAGTGGCAAATGTCAATTCAAAGAGTTCATTGAATCATCATACGTACATACCAAGTTTCAAATAACTGCAATTAATTATTGTGAGATTAGGTCCACGGAATTCACATACAAAAAAATTACTTGAAAAAACCAACTATTACTAATGCAGAAGTGGAGTTGTGGGAGAGTGACAGAGGTGGAGTAGAACAATTAATTACTCAGTGTAACTGCCATTTTATCTTTACTTTCTTCTTATAATAAGGGTTGTGAAATGGTAAATTGGACAAATTAAAAATTATATATTGATTGAGGTGTTGATTTATTATATAACATAAATGGTACATAAAAACGAAAATCAGGAAAGATTAATGAATTGAACTATATAATAGTGACAGTTTAGAGGTGGACGGCTTCTGTTTTACAGTTTTGCTTCACATATAGTCTGACAACATTGCCTTTGTTATTAGTAATGATTTACATCTCTTGTTGGCTGGACACAATGAAAGACAATAACTTAATAAGGGTATTTTTGTCTATTTAAAAGTTTTGCATTAATTGACCTCTCAAAAGTAAGGGAGAGAAAGTAAATGTAATGCTTGGCCCAATTGCTTCCTAATGTCTATTATAGAGTTTCCCTTTTGCTAATAACTGTCATCTATTATGGAGTCTTTAGATTTTTTTGTTTTGCAGATTGGAACATGCATGTAGACAAGAATAACTTATCAAAGAAAGGGTTACAATGGAGCACTATGGTGTCTTACAAGCTGTGCAGGTAAACGATAAAAGTAATCAACGACTCAGATTTGTTGTTAAGAAATCAACATCATCAATTAGTCAATTACGATAGTTAAGAAAGTTTTCAATTATCGTAGAATTGTGCGGCTGAAAAAAGCCGTGAAATAAAAGAATGGATGTGATTAATCCTCAGGAAATCAACTACCAAAAATAATGAATTATGGCACTTAATAAAAATTTCAATTACAGTAGAAATTTGCATTTCAAAAAACATGTGAAACGTTAAAAAATTATATAAAATGTAAATAACGACCAATATATTATGAAAACGTGAAACATACAGTGAAAACAAATATAAACTTAATGAAAGTTGTAACATTTTAACATTAAATGTAATGAAAACAACTAATTAGGCGGCTTACAATCCTCACCTCCGTATACCTCACAAACATAAATGATCATAAACAATATAAAATCAAAGCCTAAATATGAAATAACATGCATGGTCAACATCAAATGAAAACTATAATTGAAGACATAAAAATGAAATAACAATGGAGATGGAGGGAGAGAACCATACATTCAATCTATTACGATGGGGTCTTCCAAGGTAGGGTATTCTTCGCGTATAATCGACATATCAACAGCCGGTTGAGCGACCATGCGATTCCCTTCCTGATCAACTCTGTAAAATAATTCATTTGGGCCATTGTCGACATAACCTTGAGATTGGTTGCACTCTTGTTCAAAAATTTCTTGAAGGGTTGAAAACCATTTCAACTGCGATAGCGTATTCGCTACAACATCTGTACCAAGTAGTGGATTTTCAATAATATTGCGTATGAAAAACCTAATTTCTATTAAGTCGCGGACATGCTGCTTTCTCTTCTTTATTGCCATTACAAATTGGTACTATACACAAGACTATATTTGACGTACTGTGCTTATAGAAGTCAATTCTTTGATCACCAATTACTAGCTAATCTTTATGTTTTTATTTATACACCTACCTTTGCTGCCTAAATCTCCACATTTATCCCCACTTTCAACCCCACTCATTCAACATGAGTAACCTCCTCTACCACTCATTAAAAAATTTTAAAAAAAAGCCAAAAACTCAAACACTTGCAGAAGCCACGTCCAATCATGCTTGCTTGTGGAGGGGTTGAAATGAAATGGCTGCTCATGAGTCATGGCCCAAAGATCAAGGAAAATGGGGGTACTCTACTTTACTTGAAAAATAAAACAACACACATATTTAGCACAATAAATTTAATGGACCTATTCCAACTCAACGTACAAGAGTGGAGAATCATGATTGGTTTTTCTCATTGTGTTGTCTACAGTTGGAGATTATGTACATGCTAAAAAATATTAGTTATTTATTTATTTAATTACTAAAATTTTTTCAGAAAATTTCTCTACCAAATTTCTTCATATATTACACAATTGTTTTCATTTTAAACTATTATTCTTATTAAAATTTCGTTCACTTATAAAAAAAATCTAACAAAAAATCTTACTTTTCGAATACTTTCCCAAGTCTTATTGTAAAAAAAATATTTTTATTTTTTTTGGTAAATAATGATTTTTATAAGTTAAGATAATATATGGCAACCAAATATTTTCCATAATTTTTTGGGAAAATATTTTTTTTTAAATCTATAAAAAATAAGTCAACAAAAATATTTTTCCTTATTTTTTCACCAAAAAATATTTTAAAAAATTAAGAAAAATTCAATTTAAATATATTCCTTATTTCTTGGAAAATAAAATTACTATAAATTAAGGAAATATAAATCAATCACAATATTTTTCCTAATTTTTTTCTATCAACAATAAACAATTTTTAACTAAATATTATAAACTCATTATTTTCATTTTTTTGGGTCAAAAGTACATATTTTAATCAATTAAGAAAATATAAAAAAATCTTATAATACTAATTTGCATAGTTAGTCCCTTTTATAATTTATTTTTAAATCACACCCTAAAATTTGCTTTAAATGCAATATGGACCCTAATTATGTGGCAATATGTTTTTTTAAAAAATAAATCATTTATCCGTGTGGCAAATGCCACATAAGAACAAGACACTTTTTAAGTGTCTTGCTTATCATTTTTGTTAATAAAATGTAGAGAACTATTACGCAAAATATAGGGCTTATGAGGAGTGTTTTTGGATTTGTATATCTTAAACTGCAATAGGAGGGCCTAATGTGTAGATGAAAGTGGGACGTAAATTTGGCAAAGATAAAGAAGGCTGATTTGGTAGATAAAAATCAACACCAATAATTCTGAGAGAATAATCCCAGTGATCGAAACGAAATTTGTAACAGTTACTTGCAAAGATTTAAGTACCTAGTGTTTTCTCTAGCCACTTGTCTTTCTAGGTACTCATGGGAGATAAAAGTATATAAACATAAGTGAATCTTTGTAAAAGTTCCATCTAGGACTGTAAAAGCAAGGCATGAAGAAAAGAATGGATTTCTCTCTCTTCATTTTGAAGTAAACTCTTAACATTCCTCCACATGATTCAAAGGAAGTGAAAATATTGAAATAGGAAACTCTGGGTAATATAAGGAAAAATGTATGGGTGCTAATGTCTTTTGGGTTGAATTAGTACCTAGTGTTTACAAGTCTATATGACATCCAATAGGGTGGAAAAAAACCTACACGCAAATGATGTTTGTTAAATCAAACTGCACACAATCATTTTTTTTTTGTGAAAATCAAAATTCCTTGTATAATGTTGATACATTAAAGCCCCTATATCAATAGCTAGATTCTCTTGAACACTCTAGAGAGTCTTTAGCCCAAAACTTGTTATAGGGGGTCGACATCAACCCCCACATTGACATATATGAGTTCCATTAAGTGCATATTATAATGCACCACCATTAAGGCTATGGATTCATTAAGAGCCAGAGGTTCATCCTTTACATATTTGATAGTAAATGAAAATATTACTTGTTTTGTTCATAGGAATGGATTATAGTACAAAATTTTAAGTTGTTTTGTAACATCATTTGACCCACTAAACTTAATTGTCCAAATGGATGCCCATCATGATTCACACCCTCAACAGGCTTAAGTCTCATTCCTTGTGTTGAGGCCAAAAGTACTTTTCTACAAAGGCCTTTGGCGAAAGGATCTGCAAGATTCCTATCTAATTTTACATACTCAAGTGATACCACATTATCTTTTATCAAATTTAATCATGATTTTGTGCCTCAAACGAATATGTCTCCTTTTTTCGTTGTAGGCTTGGTTGTTAGCCACTCTTATGGTTGCTTGGAAGTCATAATGCATGGAACTTGATGGAGTCGATTTCCCCCACAATTGAATATATGCTAGAAGGCCTATTCTAAAGCAATAAACTCACAGTCCAATGTTAATTAAGCAATACAAGTTTGCTTGAATGATTTCCAAGATATAGCACCATTAGCTATAGTAAACACTAGCCATTGGTTGGATTAATCTAATCATTATCAAACACCGAGTTAGCATCATAATAACCGTCCAAGATAGTAGGAGTGGCTTTAAAATGAAATCCTCAATTATGGCCCCTTTTAAATATCTTCATAGTCTGAATAAGGCATTCCAATTATTATTATTGGGGTCAGTACATATATCTACTAAGTCTACTCACACCATAAGTTATATCAGGACGAGTATAGTTTCATTAAAAACATCACACTACCAATTACTTGTCATACTTACTTTGTGACACACTATCACCTTTATTCTTTTTCAAGCGAATACTGAGATCATAAGGGGTTCTCACTGGAGTACAGTCAAATTGACCAAACTTTTTGACCATCTTTTCAATGTAATGTGATTGATTGGCCTTTACTGTCCCAATTATTTTAATGCCAAATATTACATCTGCCTCACCTAGGTCTTTCATGTCAAAGCCTATAATCAGAAAAGACTAAGTAGCATTAATAGCATCTAAGCTTGTTCCAAAGCTAAGCATATTATCCACATAAAGACAAGTGATCACACAACCATGCTCATCAATTTTTGAATACACATATGTATTAGAACATTGATGTTAAAGCCATTAGAAGTAAGGGTAGAGTCAGATTTGTCATACCATTGGTTTGGAGCTTGCTTTGTCCATATAAAGATTTGACAAGTTTGTATACCTTATGCTCTTGTCCATGAACCTCAAAGCCCTCTAGTTGCTTCATCTGTATCTCTTCCACAAGGTCACCAATTAAGAATGCTTGTTTTGACATCTATTTAATGCACAATAAAATTATGAATGGATGAATGGATGCAACCTTAGTTATAAGAAAGTAGGTATCAAAGTAATTTACACCTTTTTTCTATTTAAACCCTTGAACCACACACTACAAAAAGGCGGTCAATCTGCGATGAATTCTTGGCGATGAAAAAAAATTTTCGTCACAAAATAAAATTTGCGACGAAGTATTGTTCTTAGATACGAAAGAAATTAATCGTCTCCATCAGAAACGAATTCTGAGATGAATATAACTTTTCGTCTCTGATAGAGATGAAATAATAGAAGAATAAATGTTTTCATCTCTAACAGAGACGAAATTTGGAGACGAAATTAAATTTCGTCACAAACTGATGCCAAAATCACTACTGAGGTGGTTTTCCTTTCGCGCTGACACCATTCTCCTTCCCTCATCTGTCTCTGGTGAAACCTCGCGCCATTGTTGGCTGAGAATTGCAGGGCTTCGGTCGACAATTTGGGAGGTAAGCGAACGAATTGATGGAGTTTCTCTATTTGGTTCTCTCTTTCTTCCTCTTTGTGTGTCTAACAGTAACCCTACTATGTGTTGTGGTTGATTTGTGGCAGTTGTGGACATCTTGGTCAGCAACGAAACCCTCAAGCTTGTTTCTTCCTTTCCTCGTCCCTTTTTGGCGAAATCAGCTAGGTAATTATGTGAATTTGGATCATGGGTGTGAATGTCTGGGTTTGATGGGGACTAATCTGAAATGGGGGTTTCGGATGTTGGCTTCCTTGGTAGATTGTGGGAATTGCTGTGTATGGCTTCCTTGGTGTAGGAATTGCTGGCGGTTGAACTGTTTCCCGAGTATGCACACCATGTGTTTGTAAAAATGCCTTAGTTGACAAGCACTTTGTTTGAGTAGCTGTGTGAATGTGGAGCTCAGGATGAATAAAGCATGGGTTGAGCAAATGTAGAAGGACAAGAGAAGATGATTGTGTTCTGTTTAATTTAGAAGTTGGATGCTTTTTCATTCTCCCTGCGTCCTTCTTGCTTTGAGGCCAAAAATTGGCACATCAAAGTACATACCAAGTTATAACACTACGAGATTTTAATGCAGTTAAATAGTGGGTCTAAAAATGAAATAACACTATAGGTAAGGCACTTGTAGGAAGCTATCCTAACGATAGTAATTTTCCCCATTGGTGTAGCCAGTTATAGAGAAATTATATTCCGAGGATACAATATCTATCACGTGAGAATAGATGAGTATCTGCTTGACTTGATCTTTATTCTCTTAGCAAGAACCCATAGTGCTTAGTGAGACTCATGGTGTGAGAGAATAAAACTAGAGACTATAGGTCTGTATCTTGTATCTCTCTTAATCTCTTCTTATTTTTCTCAAACGTTGCTCATATGTCTCACACAACCAAAATGCGGGCAAACCCCACATTGATAAAGATTGAAAAATCATGTCTAATACATAACTCTTCATGACCAAGAACTTGTTCATTTAATCCCAAAGGATACAATGTTTTGGCTAAATAAACATAACCCTTAAATATTAAGGGACCTTTAGACTTGAAATTATGCCCACTATTTTCTCATATGTAGGAAGAACGATAAAAAAGAAGCTCGCATTACGAGATTATCTGCTGCTTTTTTTAGTTTCCTTTTTTTTGGTTTTTGGGAGAGGGGGGGGTGAAGGTTGCTATGATGGCAGATGCAGCAGGAATTTGAGGGGGGGAGACACAAAGTATCTGTCGCTTGTTTTGACTTCTCGTTTTTAGCTTTATCTTTCTTTCTAGTGTTGTTGCTTGTTCTGACATATTTTTAGCTCTATCTTATTTTTAGCTGTAATCATTTGACTTCTGGATTCCTGTTATGCCTTGCCTCTCACTATGTGTGGACTTCCTCTTGGACTGTTTTATATGTAAATTAGGCACTACTATTTGTCTATTCCTTTGGCCCATATATATCTATGTATATAAATGTGTATATATATATATGTATATATATATATATATGTATATATATATATATATGTATATATATGTGTAACATAGGAATATATTATATAACTTGTTGTTCACATCTAGAATGGTATAGTGTCAGAGCTTGCATGAGTAATACCTGATGCATTCATGTGATTGATTGTAGATATAGTTTTGTATAGGTTGATCAACATTTATGTATCATTAGTTCATTTATAACTTAGATCCCGTTCAAAATGTTATATATATCAAACTTATAGTGGCAAGTTGCTTATTATCTTTCTTTTAGTAACTTGCTAATATGAGAAGTTGATATAAATAAGATTTTGAATTGTCCAAGTTGGACAGTTTGGGAATCCTTAAGTGTATGAATGTATGGTTACAATAGGTCTTGCATATGCGCTTGAAAGGTTCGGCAGTGTTTCCTCCTATATTGTTCTCTGGGTACGATTTTTCATGTGAGGCTAAACAACTTGGCTTCATTTGGAAAATTCGTGCTTGGAGAACAATGGGGAAATGTTGTCGAATTTTTTCCGCGGATATGCAAGAGTGTAATGTACACAATCATGTGCTTTGGATTCTTGAATGGGTTTAGGACCACTTACCCTTTAGAAGGAGGTTAGGTCATATCATGTTAATTAGGGAATGTGAATCATGAATTGTATATAAATACGTTAACTATGACTCGTTACATGTAATTACTGTTGCGAAAATACATATACTGAAACAACTATTATTTGGTAAGCAACAAATAGATGGAACCAAGTCGAGTGTAGATGTACCAAAGGCTTGATTCAGACGGGTACCTTAGTAAGACCTTCATCGAAAAAGTAGAGGAATTCATTGAGTTTGCTACTGAGCAAGAGTTGTTTCGGAACATGAACAAGATCAAGTGCCCGTGTATGAAGTGTTGGAATGGGCCTTACTTGGATGTGGACACAGTGAAGCTCCATTTATATAAGCAAGGGTTTAGGACCAATTATTACAAGTGGGTTTGTCATGGAGAAACATTTGACGGCGTATCACATCCGAGTACCTCAATCAATCTGGAGGTTGAAGTAAACCCCATGAGGGACATGGTGTTGGATGCCTGTGCTCCAACTAATGTGATTGAACTAGGGATGGGGAACGAGGAAGAGGAACCCACTCTAGAGGTTAAAAAATTCATCGAGTTGGTAAAAGCTGCCAAGAAGCCTTTATATTAGGGATCAGACATATCCCTTTTAAAGGCTGTTGCAAGGCTAACAAACCTTAAATGTGAGTTCAATCTCCCCCATCGAGCTATTGATGGAGTTGTGTCATTGATGAAGGCTATGTGCCCGAATGACAATGAAATGACGACCAACTTCTACGAAACGAAGAGGTTGTTGTCTTGGCTTGAACTTCCACATCATAGAATCCATATATGCCCCAATGGGTGCATGTTGTTTTCGAAGGATACTATAGAATTGGAGAAATGTACAATATGTGGTGCAGAGAGGTGGTTTATGAGGAAGACTGTGAGAGGTAAGAAGATTCCGAAGAAAGTGTTAATCTATTTTCCAATTGGCCTAAGATTACAAAGACTATATGCGACGAAAAATGTAGCGGAACATATGACATGGCATCACGAACACCAACGTACTGATGACTTCATGGAGCATCCAAGTGATGGGGAGGCATGGAAGCACTTCGACACTACGTTCCATGAGTTTTCTTCCAAGCCTCGAAATGTGAGGTTAGGATTGTGTACAGATGGCTTTGCTCCATTTTCACACTATGGCCAATGTTATTCTTGCTAGCCAGTGATTGTCACATCGTACAATCTACCTCCGTGGATGTGTATGAAAAGACAATTCATGTTCATTAGTCTTCTCATACCAGGTCCAAGAAACCCAAAAGGCAACTTTGATATATATATGCAACCCTTAGTTAAGGAGCTACTTCTGTTGTGGGAGGAGGGAATTCTGACGTACGATGTAGTTCGAAAGCAAAATTTCAATATGAAGGTTACTGTTATTTGGACTATCAGTGACTTCCCCGCATATGGCATGCTGTCCAGGTGGATGACGGCTGGTAGATTGTCATGCCCTTATTGTATGGAGAAAACTAAATCCTTCCGCCTTAAACATGGGAAGAAACATTCTTGGTTCGATTGTCATCGACAATTCCTATGTACGGATCATCCATTTCGTACTAATAAGAGTGCTTTTTTGAAGAATAGGGAGGACAATTCCCCGCCTCCACACAGACTTACTGGAGATGAAATATGGGATCGTGTACGAGCCTTGCCAAAGGCTTCTAATCATCAGGGTAAGGTCCCCGGCTATGGGGAATCTCATAATTGGTCGAGAAGAAGCATATTTTGGGATCTTCCATATTGGAGCAAGTTATTGATTCGCCACAACTTAGATATGATGCATATTGAGAAGAATGTGT
>JACYFF010031956.1:38189917-38201694 GCA_017589665.1 Selenicereus undatus | reverse complement strand
ATATATATACATATACATATATATGAAGATCAATATGGATTACCCAGGTTGCGAAAACATGATTGAGTGCAGCATTGATGAATTCCTCTTTCCATGATTATCATTTTAAGTAACCAAATTAATGCTAATTGTTGGGCTATTTCGCCACCATTGCATCCAATAATGTTTTTGGCTTTTTTGGGATTCTTCTTCTTTGCCCATTTGCGGAGTTTCTACCACTAAGTATATGGTAAGTTCTTTTAGTTGATTGCATGTTCCTCTTTTAAAAGATTAGATGTTGTGCCCTTTTATTGATCAACTTTACTAATCCGAGTCTTCTTCTCCCGTTCCCCGGCCCAATTTTTCCTTGAATCTGATCACTTTCAAAAACCTAGCAGTGAAAATTGTATGTAATCAACTAATCATGTTCATAGTCACAACTAATTTCCCAAAAATCTTCAATTATTGTGTGGATGTATGCCAGCTCGCTAAGCTAATAGGTTTCTATATATATATTATGAGTAGAGGTTACTAGTTTTTGCAATTATCAAAATATTATGAGTCACTACTTATAATTGCTTGGTGAAGTAGTGGATGAACCAATGAGGTAGCTGATGATTAGAGGCGAGAATCTCTATGCAGTGGTTCCATTCCAAATTTAGAAAATGATAGAATTTGAGTTTGGTTTTCTGCGTTACGTTCCAGGATAGCCTTTTCTTTTATTAGTGCTTCTTTTGCATGTAACATTGGCCCATTGGGTATCTTGATTGCTGTAAGGTTGTGGCCTCATGTCTGTGAAAATGATGACACCCCCCGACCCAAAAAACAAAAAGAAAAGGAAAGGAAAACTACAATTATAACTTATAAGAGATGGAGAAAGTCCGAAATTCATAGGCAAATAGCTCTGTCACAAGTTTCATCCCTGAGCCCCTCCGTAGCACCACTTAGTGAAAACATGAAGATATAGGGGAACTCTTTGATTCCCCTCATAAAAGATGCACTGGGAAACTTCACGACAAAAGATATGATGGTTCTGAAATATCTGATTGTACTATCCTACAGTGATGAAAGAACCAAAGTATATGCCATTCAGTCATATGAATGACCTCTTCTGCTAGGTTGGGATTTTATTTGGGGGTTATTACTCTTTTTCTCCCATATTATTGTGCTTTAATCTGCGTTGAGTTCTATATACTATTGAATGCAGGAACCTTAGCAAGGAGCATTCGATATCACATCCTTTTCAACTCTTTTTCTCCCATATTATTGTGCTTTTTTGTTGTTGAACTCTGGCCGTGTGGCCCGTAGAGTTGTAGTCTCCGGCGTGTAGCCATCGAGTGATGAATATACATTGTACGACTCTTGAATGTAGGAACCTCATTATTGTAAGGCTTTATGCCTGGATTTTGCTCAATTTTAGGCGGAACTCTGTCCGTTTCGCCCCAAAATTGTATTCTTTTTATTTATGTTTATTTACCCCTCACTTTTTTTTTCCACCTAGCCTATTGCAGGAGGAGTTTGAGCGTCTCAAGGCACAGACTTCTCAAGCAGGAACTGAAGTAGATGATGATGAGCTTTTTCTACAAGCTGTTGGAGGTAAGAACAAGAAAGGATCTGTTTGCGGACTTGGAACGGAGTCAGAAGCTTACTACCCAAGGTCCGGCCGTCGCTCCGGCCCATCATCATCATACACACCCTCAGTTGTTTCTCAAATGGAAACTCGCTTGCAAAAATCCAAGGAGGGACTTCAAACTACGAGGGAAGAACTTAGAGCCACTAGGGAGGAACAAAGACAACAACGAGAGTTGATTGCTAGCCTACTTGCTCGGCTTGAGGGCCCATCCTCTTCCCATTCGCTCCAACCCCCTAGCTAGCTCTTAGTTTATGTTTGTATGGTCTGATGTAGGTTACAGATTGCCTTTTTGGATGAGGACTTAATTATATGTTTGAATTGAGACTCATTAGCACTGGGTTTAGTTAGTATCTAATAACTACAATTAGTTGTAGTTTGGCACGTTTATATATTTTGGGGGACTTAGAAATAGGGGGATTGACGTACCAAATAACTATAATTAGTTGTAGTTTGGGTACATTTACAGTATATATTTTGGGGGCTTAGAATTAGGGGTGATAGAAGATATGCCGGATGACGACACTCAGCACTTTTTGATCATGTACTTTGATTTGTGCCTACTTATGGTTGTTGTTGCTGATTATATATTCTTCTTTCAGTTTATATATTTGTTTACATGAAATTGTTAACAACGGCGCTTAGCAATATCATTCGACATAGCTACAAAACATAGCGTTCAACATGCTACAGAATAACTTGTCCGCATCCGTGATGGAAATTAGTCAAATCGATACAAAAACATTGTCACTGTGTTAGAGATGAAACACCTTTTCATAACGAAATGGTAACAAAAAATTCGTCTCTAATAGAGATGCGAAATTTTTTCGTGGCAAGTTTTCATCTCTAATAGAGACGAAAAAGTTAATAAGGAAATGAAATATATTCGTCTCTATTAGAGATGAAAAATACATGGTCTCTATTTTCGTCTCTAACAGAGACGAATTTTTAAGGAACAGATACTAGAAATATATTCGTCGCTATTAGAGATGAAAAACTTATGGTCTCTATTTTCGTCTCTAATAGAGACGAATTTTCATAGAACAGCTACCGGCAATATATTCGTCTCTATTAGAGATGAAAACTTGATGGTCTCTATTTTTGTCTCTAATAGAGACGAATTTTGAGACAACAGCTACCGGTAGTATATTTGTCTCTATTAGAGATGAAAAATTTATGGTCTCTGTTTTCGTCGCTAACTGAGACGAAAAGTAAAATTCATCTCTAATTTCATCTGCGACGGCGTGTTTTGAAACAAACGATTTTTCATCTCTATTTCGTAACTAAATAATTTAGCGACGAAAAAATAAAAGTTAGCGATGAAAATTTTTCATCGCTAACTGCGCGCTTTTTTGTAGTGACATGTTTAGCTTTGAACTTATATATGATTCTTTCAACTCATTTTGTTTTGGACGCCTATTTATTTCGAAGTGTTTTTGATGAATGCCATATTTAAATAGATTATTTGGGTGCTTGAAAGTCATTTTTGGGGATTAATATGCTTAATTGTGTGATTTATGCCCCTGTTTATAATATTACACTTGGATTTTGTTCGTTTTCAGAGCTTTTGTAGATTTTGACTTTGTAAACCCAAGGTACATGATTGGAAAGATTGTTTTGAGGCCTTATGGTTCGACAAAAGAAGTAAAAGAGGCATAAAGGCACCCAATAGGGACTGTCCATGGCTAGAACCATGGCTTACAAGGTTCCAGGACAACCTAAGAAAAAGATAAAAAGAAAGGAGTAAAAGTAGAGGCCACCACGACAAGGTTGTGATAGGGGCCATCGTCTGTGGTGGTCCTCGCAGTCATATCATGGTGGCCTGCTTGCCCAATGGTTACCTACTTTCTTGGCAACTGTTCTATTTTTGCACGTTTTGATGGTTTGTTGCCTTAAATTTTACGCTAAATCTCTAGTGTTCTACCTTCTTCATGATCGAGTCCACCATCCTACATTAGGTTTTTCTACCCTTAGAGTGTGAGGAAGAAGATTGCAAGGCAAGCATGGATTGTGCAATCATCAAAGTGTGAAAGTATCACCAAGAAAACTAAACATCTCTTTCTCTTTCTCTTTCTTTTCCTCATCTCTCAATTAGATTTGTTTTTAATTTGTAATTAGATTTATTTATCATGTTTGAGTAGAGTTTTTCAACCTGGGGATTTCATTACCGTTGAATGATTTTCGCTTGTTTGTGGCTTTTGATTCCTTTGAACCCTTGTTGATTAGCCATTTAACCTATCCTAGATTCTAGGTGGGTGATTTAGCCAATTGATTACTTATCATAGATACTGAATGAAGGACTGGAAGGTGAAGTTTGATATCAGAAAAATAGGACTAGACTTGATAGTGTGAATTCCTGAGAAAGATTCACCATCTGAGAGAGCTTAATTGATAATCTTCACGCTTAGTTAGTGTAGATTGATTAAAAAAAAAACCACAAAAGTGGGGGCTTGTTTAATTCTAGGCATTTTGCTATAACTTGAAACAGAGTAGTCATACATTAGATTATTGCTCTTTAAATTAATTAATTTAGTACCATGGGTTTGCAATTACTTGAAGTGGATCATTTTACAAATCAATTCTAGGGTTATTATCTTCCACCAATTTGTTCTTATTTTACTTAGATTCAATTTTCATAATTATCTGTCACTTCGTTTACCTTGAGGGAATAAATCTAGAGGTAGATTGGCCTAGTCCTTATGAGAGAACCTTAATTTGCTACAATGCCACCATGCACTTGTAGCCCAATCAAGTTTTGGAGCCCCTTAGAAAGTACACTAAAATCCATGTCCTGTTGGCCATGAGAGACTCTAGTTCAGTACTAATAGCCTCTTTCTAGAAATTAGAATTTGAAGTCTCCACATCTTCCTTATAAGTTTTTGGGCCCTCCTCTATAAGGTACACATTCACAGTTTGTTAATCTAATAGATCTATCTCTACTAATAAAACAGTGAAAAAGTCGGGTCTAAAGCTAGCATATGTTCTAACCCTTTCACTCATTCTAGGTTCTTGGTCCAAATTACTAGATGAGGCAATGCAAGCATTTAATGTAGATGCAACAGGTAAACATTTATCCACAGAAGTTATCATAGGAAAAATACGCTCAAATAATTTGCATTTCTAAACTAATGGCACCAAAGCCAGAACCATTTTTTAGCATAAATCTATATACAACACTATTATGAGGATGACTAATAAAAATAACATCAACAATTTTAAGACCAATTTTACTTCTTTAAAGATCAAGATGTCCTACCTTATTAAAGCACTCCCATTCTAATGTAGTTCAAGTTGGGAGCAAAACCCCTCCACAACTAAAAAGGAGTTTTGTCAAGTCTCTTGTGTGGAACTTTATTTAACACATCGCAAGCATATAAGATAGCTTACCCTAACATGTAGGCATCCATGAACTAATAATCATGGCATTCATCATATCTTTGAAGGTCCTATCTTTTGCTTGGCTATACCATTCTATTGTAGGGCTTAGAGGGTAGTCAACTCATGGATAATTCCTTGCTTTTCACCATATTTCTTAAGAGAGGTGGTATTATACTCTCCTTGATCAAACCTAATTCTCTTGATTTTTCAGTCCAAATGATTTTTACTTCACCTTTGTAAATCAAGAATTTGTCTATGGCCTCATCTTTACTACTCAAAAGACATAGTGAACCTAGAGTAGTTGTTGGCCAAAATGGTATAGTATTTTTCCCTCCTCTGCTCATGGTGTTGTTATAGTCACCTAGGTCACTATGAGTTAGTTATAATAAATTAGAGATCCGAACTATATTTTTATGAAAATGATTCAGTTAGAGTGGTTAGCCTATACACATACTTCAGATTTGTCATAGTCACAGTTGCTGAATGCAAGAATTAAACTTGATTGTTTATGCCTTTTTACATATGCAATATTCACATCACGTAATCCAGCATGCCTTAAAGAGGTAAACTCGACAACACGATCACAAACAAAAGCCCCCATTACCAAAATCTATTCAGAAGATCCATATAAATAAGGTTTATGTGAATATCTAGAGCATGGAGTACATTTTGAAGAGCAAGAATTTTTTTAGAATTTAGTTTAAGAGAAACCACGTCCTCACCAAGAACAAACACTAAAGCAGAATTCCCCATTGAATAGTGTTGCTTACCATGTTTACCTCTAAAATAACGATAACAATGATGTCTTGGTTGAGATTGGCTTGAATTTTGTTCGCCTTAGATTTGTTACTAGTAGGTCCAAACCCTTTATGACAATCTTTGTAACCAAACTAGAGCATGCAAAAATTTAACCAAACTAGAGCATGAAGAATTAGAAAAACATCATTTAACACTTTGTAACCAATTTACCAGCAAATCGATTTAACAAAGATCTAAAGTGATTACCTAATTAAAAGAGATGGGTTTGAGGCATCCATGATTAATTAGGGTGATACCTAGGCCTAAAAGATTATAACTTTTACGTATTACAATCTTCTAAACTATCAATCGAAATTGTATTTAATCAACTAACATGCATTCTAATCAATTTAACACAAATTTCATAAACGATAAACACTAATCGCTAAAGAATCATGAATAGAAATCAACTAGGCATTAAAGCACAAAACTTGTTTCAAAATAATTAATTTAGCATGGCTTCAATAAGATTATACTAAGCATAAAAAATTAGTCACTCATGTAAAAATTAAAATTAAAATTATAGCTTAAATATTCCATGTTTAATAGTAAACCTACCACACAAAAAAAAATAATAATAAAAATAATTATAATAATAATTATTATAATAATATTAAAACAAAATAAAGAACCCTACTTTAATAGGGGGTTGGCGAGATGATGAAGACGATGATCGTGATGATGATCGACGAGGACGGCGAAGATGATGATGCTGCTGACGATGGTGATGAACTTGATGAGAAGAAGGCGATGGCTGATGATGGTGATGATGAAAGAAGAGGACGGTGATGATGGTGAGGAGATGCTGAGAAGATGTGGCTGCGTTTGTGGAGAAGAAGGAGGCTGATGATTATGGTGAGGAGAACGATGATGTTGCTGACGATGAAGGAGAGAGGGAACAACAGGGGGAGGTGAAGATGATGCGTGAAGAAGAACGATGATGGTGATGTAAGAGGAGAGGGGAGCTGGGCATGAGATGAGGAAGAAGAGAAGGTGATGCTGCGTGGAGGCGTGAGGGAGCGAAGCCGATGACGATGATGATGATGATGATGAAGCTTTTATGGTGATGGAGTTTGGGAGAAGAAGAAGGAGGTTGATGGAGATGATGTATGGTGGGGATGAAGATGGCGTGAGGGGAAGAAGGGGATGGGTGCGTGATATGAGGAAGAAAGAGGGGGGTGGCTGATGATGGAGGTGTGGCGTGAGGTTATGGTTTAATAGGGTGAGGGTTTAGCTTCTAGGGTTTTCTTCTCCTTCCACCTTAGGTTTCTTCTTCTTCAAGACTTCTTCCTTTTCACCAACTCTTGAAACCCTAGCCCAATTTAATAATTATGAAAATAATAATTTTCGTAATTATTATTTTTGGACCGTCTTATAGCCAAGTGTATAAAACCCGATCTTCTACGTTCTCTCTTCTCCTCTTCATTAAATTAATACTAACCCTGAAAAATATATATAACATGACAAATTAAACGAAATAATATATATAATATACTCAAAATAATTATAAAAATAATGCATGAAATTTGACTTAACAAATTCCCCCACACTTAGACTTTGGACGTCCTCGTGCAAAGAAATTTAGACTAGACCTAAAAACTTACCCTCTTCCTTTCTTACAAAGTCATGCATAACTATGATGTTCATACTGGGCTTTGGCTTGCTTTAGAAAAATAGTTTTACTAAATTGATTTGTTTTCTCCTTCAATAAGTGAATACATGCCAAACATCCAACTATCCTTTAAGAGTTTATTCATCAACCTCACAACATTTTCATAATGAAATAACAGGATCAATATTTATCCATCTCTTTTGGTTTATGCATACACCCATCAAGATGTCGAAAAAGAATTTAATATGGGAAAATTTGGGCATGGTCTGGCTATAGAGACAATTGAACTAGGTAGAATAACTTCATTAAATTTGATCCTAAACTTGCCTTGTATTTATTTTCCTCTTCTTCTTTTGTTCCAACTCCAATTGCGCACATATTCGAGGCCCATATAGGGACTTAGAAATTAAACACTCCCTGTCTCTCACTCACCCGAATAGCGGTGCTGGAGCAAATAATTCGTTCTCATCTTATTATTTCTTTATTTTATTGGCTCATTAGTATGGGACGCAAGCTTTCCAGTAGCTGTATTGCCTCAAAGGGTAACACCCAGTAGCGCATGCCTCAAAGGAGTACTTGTCATTCCCCACTTTGACTCTCTTTTCTCTATTATTTCTTTTCTTTTTTCATATATGAAAAATAGACAAGTAAAATCACAATTTTAATGAGTTATTCAACTAATTCAATAGTCTAGGAGATGGGTAAGGTCATTTTATTGCATCTGAATCGGATATATTACATGACCAAATAAGATGGATAATTAAGAGAGTTACTCATTAAAAAGATGTGTGAGGATCAACTCAAACTTCTCTAAAGGGCAACTATCATGCTTAGAAGTCTTCACTTATAAAAGAATAAACTACAAAATAGCTAATAAAAAATATTTCCTAACCAAGCAAGCCTAGCATAAACTCATATCATGCATTATTTATAAGAAAAAGAATTTTTTATTATTATTTTATTATTTTTTATTTTTTTTTCAAGAATAAAAACTGCAGGAATTAAATGCAGGATGCACCCCCCCCCACTTAATTCATGCATTGTCCCTAATGCATGCAAAGAGAAAGAAATAATGAAAATAAAAGCAAAATTAAATAGGAACTTCCCTAAAAATGTTGGGTTGCCTCCCAACCAGCGCCTTTGTTTATAGTCGTTAGGCTCGACTTCATGAAACTCCTGGATCCTCTAATTGGATCTCTTCCAATAACTCATCATTAATCTGGTAAGGAACTTTTTGAAGCTCAACATGATCAAAACTCTTAGTAAGCATAGTCAAAAATTTATCCTCATTGGACAATTCATAAATATCTTGGGGCAATTCAGCAATAACATCAAGTGCATATACGTAACTCACATCAGCAGGGAATCTCATGGTATCAAAAATATTAAATTTAATCACTTCACCATCAAATTCCATGGTTAATGCTCCTTCATGCACATCAATTTTAGTCCTAGCTGTTTTTAAAAATGGCTTGCCCAGCAAGATGGGAATATCATGGCATGCATTGCTCATGTTCAGCACATAAAAATCAGTAGGAAACACTAATTCATTCACTTTAACCAAAACATCCTCTAACACTCCATCAGGATAAGTGTTGCTCCTATCAGCTAATTGAATCACTATGTCAGTTTTCTTTAATTTGCCTAGGTTCAGTTTGTCATAAACAGATCTAGGCATAACATTAATAGAGACACCTAAATCAAGCATAGCTTTATCAAAGCAAAGGTTTCCTATTTTGCAAGGAACAGAAAACACACCAGGGTCTTGACACTTAGGGGGAAGTTTCCTTTGAAAAACAGCAGACACATTTTCCCCCACACTTACCTTTTCATTCCCTACTAATTTTCTTTTAGTAGTACATAATTCTTTCAAGAATTTAGCATAACGAGGCACCTGCTTAATGGCATCAAGGATAGGTATGTTGATCTCTACCTTCCTAAATGCCTCTAAGATATCTTGGTTAGCCTCATTCATCTTAGAAGTAGGATTTCTAAATCTACTAGGAAATGGTGGAATTGGTTTATAAGGCTCTCTTTTCTTCTCTCATATTTCCTTAGTAATTTGATTAGAATCTGTCTCTAACCCTGGTTCAGTCCCCTTAACCTCTATCTTAGGCTCAACCTCTCTACTCTTCCTAGGCTCTTGTAACTCTTTCCCACTCCTAAGTGTTATGGCACTAACATTCTCCTTAGGGTGAGGGTTAGACTGAGATGGAAACCTATTTTGCATTTGAGCCTGCAAGTTGCTAACTATGATATCAGTTGTAGTTTGTCTCTCTAGAACTTGCTTAAGAGCTGTTTCCATACTCTGGAACCTATCATCCATTTTGTTGAGGACTTGTTCTAGGAGGAGATTAGTCCTATCCTGATTAGAAGATTGATGAGATGTTTGGTCAAAACCAGGTGGATTGGTTTGAGGGTCATACCTAAGATTAGGGTGGTCTCTCCATCCTTCATTATAAGTATTTGAATAGGGATCATACTTTCTGTGACCTTGGTTAGGGTAAAGAGCATTAGCATTACCTTCTTGAAGTGTAGGACATGCATCAGTAGGATGTCCCTCTAGACAACAAATGCCACATCTGACTGCTTTTTGAATTCCCCCCAGTAACGATCTTGTTTAACATCGCAGTAATGTGAGATAACTGAGTCTCTACGGATGAACTAGACCCAATCTCATTAACCCTTTTAACTTGTGAGTCCCTAGCACCAAACTGCTGGGTATTTTGGGCCATTAAATTAAATAGATTTCTAGCATCAGCTGGGGTTTTATTAACCAGAGCCCCCTACTAGCAGCATCAACCATATTACGGTCCATAGGAAGTAAACCCTCATAAAAATATTGAATCAATAGCTGTTCAGTTATTTGATGTTGGGGACAACTAGCACATAGTTTATTAAATCTTTCCCAGTATTCACAAAAAGTTTCCCCATTCATTTGCTTGATTCGACATATTTCTTTCCTAATAGATCCGATACGGGATGCAGGAAAAAACTTTTCTAGAAATGATTTATGCAATGCAGTCCATGTAGAAAAAGATCCAACAGGCATATAATATAACCAGTCCTTAGCATTACCAAGCAAAGAAAAAGGAAAGGCCCTTAGTCTAATCTGGTCCTCAGGAATTCCTTCAGGCACCATAGCAGAACAAGTAATAAGGAATTCACTAATGTGTCTATAGGGGTCCTCTCCAGCCAATCCATGAAACTTAGGTAATAAATTAATAAATCATGAGTTTAATTTCAAAGGCTTATCTAAAACCTCATAGGTAATGGACATCGGTTGAGTTTCTAGCTTAGGGGCAGCAAGTTCCCAAAGAGTAAACATTCTTACCTCTTTAACCTTGAGACTTACTGGCAATCTGCAAAAATTAAAATAAAAACAAAACAATAAAAGTAGTAAAATTAAATAGAAGTAAACTAACAATTTAATTTTCTTTCCCCGGCAACGGTGCCAAAATTTGTAAAGCTTGTCGAGGGCTACAAATTTAACCACTACTTCGGTTATTAAATAATTTTTATAGCATAGGAAAGTAGAGATCGATCCACGAGGAAATATTGTTGTAAATCGCTAGCTTAATCCTAAGTAATTTTACTAATTCAATTTATTAACTCAAAACTTAATAATTCTAAAATAATTAAAATCTAATGAATACAAATCTAGAAAAATACCCAATGATGCTCCTAAAAATTCTAGGTCAGATTCAGGAAATAAAACAGTAAAAATATTCCCTAAATAATTCAGAGAAATAAAAACAGATTAATAATCCAGTATTCAACTAAAAATTAAAAACAGAAATTATCAAACAGAAAATTAATGTTAAAAATCACAATCAGTAACCTAAATTGACAATCTTAGATTTGAAAAATTTATAACTCCAGAATAATGTGTGATTTATTTTAGAAAAATTAAATCAGAAATTTACTGCAGGATAATCAACAGAAAATTAATTATGAAATTAAAAAGAAAATAATCTGCATAAATAAAAATACGAAAATAATTAAGAAAATTACCCTAATTCTAGGACACAAATTTCTGGACCTAAAAATACCTAATAATGGTAAATTAAAATTTAAACCGAAATTTTCAGAATTAATTCCCTGAAAACCTGCACATATCAATTTCGCAAAATAAATCTGAAAACTTATCAAATAATTTCCAAAAATTACGAAATTGAATATGAGCAGACTAGGACACTTTATAAACCCTAGGAATAAATTAAAACCGAAAAATAATGAAAATAACTATTTTTAGTCTAAGTTCAAACAAACCGGTAATTAAATACTAAAACTCAATCTAAAATTATAACCACTCCAAAAATCAAACTCTAAGCTATCTAAAATTACCTATACACTCCTAAAATACTATACTTTGGGGGG
>JACYFF010031956.1:38138312-38189817 GCA_017589665.1 Selenicereus undatus | reverse complement strand
GGGGGGGGGGGGTTGATTGAAATTATATTCAAGCTAGTAAAAATAGAACAAAAATTAACAAACAAATCAAATTAACTCTACGCAACAAATAATGATCAAAAGTTATCAAATTTATGAAAGATACTTAGTATAATCTCAATCCACCATGAAAATTAATATTTATCATTAACACACAAGTTAATTTCATTCATGAGTTAAACTGTAGAAGAGATCCACCAGCGGTTCTTCTCCGTTTTTCCTTAGATTTTAGTTTACTTAGGTCCAGCCCTAATATAAACCCTACTAATTTGATAATCTTTACATTAGCGCAAAAATTTAACCAAACTAGAGCATGAAGAATTAGAAAAACATCATTTAACACTTTGTAACCAATTTACCAGCAAATCAATTTAACAAAGATCTAAAGCGATTACCTAATTAAAAGAGATGGGTTTGAGCCATCCATGATTAATTAGGGTGATACCTAGGCCTAAAAGATTATAACTTTTACATATTACAATCTTCTAAACTATCAATCGAAATTGTATTTAATCAACTAGCATCCATTCTAATCAATTTAACACAAATTTCATAAACGATAAACACTAATCGCTAAAGAATCATGAATAGAAATCAACTAGGCATTAAAGCACAAAACTTGTTTCAAAATAATTAATTTAGCATGGTTTCAATAAGATTATACTAAGCATAAAAAAATTAGTCACTCATGTAAAAATTTAAATTACAATTATAGCTTAAATATTCCATGTTTAATAGTAAACCTACCACACAAAATAAAAATAATAATAAAAATAATTATAATAATAATTATTATAATAATATTAAAACAAAATAAAGAACCCTACTTTAATAGGGGGTTGGCGAGATGATGAAGACGATGATCGTGATGATGATCGATGAGGACGGCGAAGATGATGATGCTGCTGATGATGGGGAAGAACTTGACGAGAAGAAGGTGATGGCTGATGATGGTGATGATGAAAAAAGAGGACGGTGATGATGGTGAGGAGATGCTGAGAAGATGTGGCTGCGTTTGTGGAGAAGAAGGAGGCTGATGATTATGGTGAGGAGAACGATGATGTTGCTGACGATGAGGGAGAGAGGGAATAGCAGGGGGAGGTGAAGATGATGCGTGAAGAAGAAGGATGATGGTGATGTAAGAGGAGAGGGGAGCTGGGCGTGAGCTGAGGAAGAAGAGAAGGTGATGCTGCGTGGAGGCATGAGGGAGCGAAGCTGATGACGATGATGATGATGATGATGAAGCTTTTATGGTGATGGAGTTTGGGAGAAGAAGAAGGAGGTTGATGGAGATGATGTATGGTGGGGATGAAGATGGCGTGAAGACAAGAAGGGGATAGGTGCATGATATGAGGAAGAAAGAGGGGGGTGGTTGATGATGGAGGTGTGGCGTGAGGTTATGGTTTAATAGGGTGAGGGTTTAGCTTCTAGGGTTTTCTTCTCCTTCCACCTTAGGTTTCTTCTTCTTCAAGACTTCTTCCTTTTCACCAACTCTTGAAACCCTAGCCCAATTTAATAATTATGAAAATAATAATTTTCATAATTATTATTTTTGGACCGTCTTATAGCCAAGTGTATAAAACCCGATCTTCTACGTTCTCTCTTCTCCTCTTTATTAAATTAATACTAACCCTGAAAAATATATATAACATGACAAATTAAACGAAATAATATATATAATATACTCAAAATAATTATAAAAATAATGCATGAAATTTGACTTAACAATGGAGTACATTTTGAAGGGCAAGAATTTTTTTAGAATTTAGTTTAAGAGAAACCACGTCCTCACCAAGAACAAACACTAAAGCAGAATTCCCCATTGAATAGTGTTGCTTACCATGTTTACCTCTAAAATAACGATAACAATGATGTCTTGGGTGAGATTGGCTTGAATTTTGTTCGCCTTAGATTTGTTACTAGTAGGTCCAAACCCTTTATGACAATCTTTCATTGGAAGCCCATACTTGCAGCATACATAGCACTTGCCTTGAAACTTCTTTCAGTTAGATCCTTAAAAATTTGGTGTTGATTTTATGTTCAGTTTTTAAAACCTTTTTCACTTGTAAGTGCACAAAGACAATTGTAGACTAACGAGTATAGGGTGTGGATCCCATGATGAACAATAACAATTTTAATTTAGTTTTTCAAAAAAGAATAATTCAAGGGATGACTTCAAGTGCTAAACTGAATTAAAGAAATAAAAGAAAAGGAAATGAGACAAGAAAATAGAGAGAAATCAAATTAGAGAAAGAGTTAGGATTTCAAATTCCACCAATGACTTAACTATTGAATTACTAACTCAAATAAGGGTTTAACTAGTCTCTTGTTCAACTGAAGCTCTAAGCATAGACTATGAATTAATTATTCTCTTGTTAAACCTCAATCCCCTTTTTAGCCTTATGAGCTAGCATAATTCCTTCTTAGACCATGAAATGAATATTTCCCCAACTTAAAACAAGATTCACTTGTTCACATCTTTTCAAAACAATGGACCAATTAGCAAGACACACATAAAAGAAAGAACTAAAAGTAGGGAAATGATCCATAAATACCTCCATAAAATTGTCAATATAGTAACAAAATAGGTAATCACGCATCTTTGAAATGTGGAAGGTGCATTACAAAACCAGAAGGGCTTCCTCTTATAGGTGAATTTACCTAGTGTCCGTCATTCATCTGATCTATTGTACTCCCTAAGTCGTACAACCCCAAATTCCCATGGAAAAGACAAGTTCTCAATGGATTTTTACTCGGAATAGCAGGTAAGGCATCTTCAATCATTTCATAAATCATATCAATAAAGAAGCACTCAAATTAGTCTTCAAACACAAGTTGAGAAGAAGTTTTAAAAATGTTAAGCCCAATCCTCATGTTCATAGCTGAGAGATCTATCACTCTCGACCTTCAGTTAATGATGGCATTAGTTATAGCTAGGAAGGGTCTTCCTAAAATAAGAGGGATCTGCTTAGAAGTATAACTAGGGTCCATGTCTAACATAACAAAGGCAACATAAAGAAACCTTTATCAATTTGAACCAACATATCATCTACCCACCCCCTAGGAGTCGTAATTGATCTATTAGTAAGTTGACGGGTATAATCAGAAGGTCTTAATTTACCCAATTCGAGCTCTAAGTAAACAGAATATGGTATCAAATTAACACTAAGGCCTAAATCCAAGGGCACCCTTTCAATTTTGTGATTACCAACATAACATAAAATAGTAGGAGCAAGGATCTTTGAACTTATTTGCAATGCCAAATTTCAAAATTAAGCTCACTTGTTCACTTAGGACTACCTTTTAGACTTGTCGTCTTTAGATTTCCTTTTGAAAGTGCAAGTTTGCAAGGAACTTAGCATAAATCGAGATCTACTAAATTGCTTTCGAAAGGGAAAAAGTGGCCTTAACTTGCTTAAAGGTCTAACATGTCATCTCTATGCTTGGCTTTCTTAGAAGGGAATGGTGCGTCCAAAGCTTGAGGGTAAGGAACCCTTGGCTTATAAGTGACGATAAGGGTAGACTCAACAGGGGAAGTGGATGAGTCATCCTCTTTATGAGTTTCATGGTCATTCTCAATGCTCTTAGGTATTTTATCATGTTCATTTTCACTCACTTTATTATCTACTTCTTTATCACTCTTAACAACCATGACAACTTTCAATTGTTCAAATTTTTGGCCTTTAGAATTTTGCATAGGATGAACATGAAGTTTTCCTTCTTCTCATTTACCTATAGCTATGGCTACTTACCTAAGTTGGGTTTCTAATTTAGCTATAAATTGTGAGTGGGAATCAACAAAGTGCATTTCAGATTCAATTCCTGGGACCTTAAAGCCAACATTTTGCACAGAAAAAAAGTAAAGATACAAAGAGTAGAGATTACGTTGTCTACGTCGGAACTCCTAGATGGAGCTTAATAGGAAGTTGGAAAAGCATATCATTAGAAATCAGGAGGGATCGGTCTAGTAGACGGGGCTTGTGGATTCTCAACATTTTGAGATCTCTAGAAAAGTTAGCATGATTCGACCAACCATAATTATAAGTATTATAATAAGGATGATTGATTAGAGGAAATCCTTGGGAAGCATTTTCTTATTTAGTCACATGATCAGACGTACCAACACAAGGACAATCAATAGAAGTATGTATAGGACTGACACCAATTGGACACACATCTTGCATAGAAAGGGCTTTAGACACTTCATTCATGCAAAGCAATTGATCAAAGTCCTTAATTAAAGCATCAACTTTGCTAGAAAGGTCAACTAAATGCGAAAATTCATAAATCCCCCCTTACTTCCCAATTATCTAAGAAAATTAGAATGTGAGAAAGTAGCATGCCAGTTTCACTCAAATGGTCAAGCGATTCCCAAGCTTATTTAGGAGTTTTATACCAGAAATTACCGCCACAAAATGCATCAATCATCTGTTTATTATGCTCATCTAAGCTAGAATCAAAGCTCTAGATGAGTTGCCATATAGGGACCTCATGGTGAGGACAACTTCGCAACGTCTCTTTAAACCTTTCCCAATTTTCGTGCAACATTCATTTTTATTTTGTGAGAAAGTATTTATGACACATCTTAAGGTAACTAGTTCACCAAAAGAGAAATTTTTTTTCAAGAATTCCTTTGCATTTGGTTGTGATATTTGTCTTAGTATCCAATCAAGCCTTAACTTTATCTTTTAAAGAGGCAGGGAAAAAGAAACAAACGAAGAGCATCATCATAGCTATTATTTAAGAAAATAGTGAAACAAATCTCTAAAAATGCATCAATATGCTTGAAAGAATTTTTATACTCTAGCCCATAAATTGACGGAAATATTTGGATTAGGGAAGTGTTATCTCCAATGGTGTCATGACAGTGGGCATACAGGTTGTTGTAGGTGAATCATAAGTGAGGGGAGTAATGTACTCTTCAAGTTAGTTAGGTGGTAGCTTTGTTCTTCAGCTATCTTTCCCTTAGATTTACATTTCTTAGCTCTTATCCTACAAAAAACATTCAATTTTAGGATCATATTTTTCAAGATCTAAGAATAAAGAACATGTACCATGCACATAACCCACAAATAACAAAAGAATTGCACACTTTCATTAGAAGAATAACCAAACAAGAACCATTTTTTTGAATTTTTTAATTAACTAAAAAAAGAAAAACAAAGGAAAATAATAAAAGAATAAAAGGAAAAAGAAAATTATAAATTACTAACCACCTAGGCAATATCGTCAAGAAGTTGGTGTGGATTTTCTGTTCAGTTTTAGAAGCCTTTTTCACTTTTAAATGTGCAAGGTCAATTGTAGATTGGCAAGGGTAGTGTCGATCCCATGAATTATAGCAATCTCAAATTTAGTTTTTCCAATTAAAAAGAATAACTCAAGGGAGGAGTTCAATTATTAAACTAAATTAAGGAACAAAAAAAGAAAAGCTAATAAGTCAGAAAATATAGAGAAATCAAATTAGAGAAAGTTTTAGGATTTCAGATTTCACTAATGACTTAACTATTGAATTACTAACTCAAATGGGGGGTTTAATTAGTCTCTTGTTCAACCTAATCTACAAGCTTTAGGACATGAATTATAAAGATGAATATAATTATCTTATGACATAATTTATCTAGTAGTTAGCATGAATGATATAACTCATCTAATTTCTAGCATAAAGTATACAACTTTGACAATTATAATTTTAAATACAATTGTACAATATCATATTAGCCTACAATGTCTAATATACAATTGAGAGCAAATTAAACAATTGAAATCAACATGAATAAACAATAGTAAGAATAAACATGAATAAGTTAGGGTCAAATATAATCTCAAAATTATGCAGTATAAGAGACAAAAATAACACCAAGGAATTAGTAAAATAATATTATTAATCAAGGAATCTTCTTAATCCTAGATGAGTAATTTACCTAGTCATGGTAAGTGAAAACACCATTGAAGTTGGTTAGCCATACTCTCAGTTAATGATATATTTCAGTTAGACATGACAAAACCGACCCAAGATTCAAAAACCGAACTGAACATCCCAAACTCATATCCGACCCAACATCCAAAATAGACTTACTTGAAACTTGAATTGACCTGAACTGAACCATACTTGAACCAAAATTTTCTACAACGTTGCTTATTTTTGCATTGGACCAAAAAACGACTGACTTAAAGTTCACCCGACCCAATCTAAACTTAATCTAACCCACACTTGAGCCAAATGTCCCCTTTTGCAGGCCTAATTTCAGTTTATATGTCCAAGCTTTGATACTCAATTACACAAAACTATATAATTAAGTACAAACTCTCCAACTCGACTTACAAATGAGGTAAGAAGAAAAGATAAAAATAGCCAACAAAGCTTATTTTCTTATAAGATTCTCAACCCAAATGGTATTGTCCTACAAAAGACTTTGTTAAAAAAAAAATAAAAAAATGAAAGATAGAAGATGAGAGAAGGGAACAACACTTGGATGAGTGGATGGGTGGGTGCCTCAATCCATGATCCCTTTTTATAATGAAAATTTAGCCCCTTTTGCTGCCCTAACAATTAATGAAAAAATTAATTTTGGTCAATTCCTTAGCTGCTAACCTGATGACTTGCATGAGAAAAGGCTAGTCTTTATCTATAAATTAATCTTGAGGAATTGAGTTTGATTAGGATTAGCTTGAGCTTACTCACAAGAAAACAAATTTTGTTAGTTGCGTAATGGGGAATTAACTCGGTTGCGTAATGGAGAGAAAAGGACGAGAGAGAAAAAGCTGCTTCACAGAATAGGCCCAAGCGGTGGGTAGGAAGGGTGAGAGAGAGATAGAGAGTAGTGACTGGGTCTAGGTGTAGGGCTTTAACGAACAGGCACAGGCAGATTGGAGTGAGAAAATGGGAGCAAGCTAAAGCTGGGCCAATGCTGTCTAGGACCCACACGACTGGAGAGGAAGAGTGATGAGGTGCTGGGTCTCTACACATATGAGCTGGACCTTTCATTTTTAATTTGTTGTTGGGTGGACTGGGCCACACTACAGAGGGGCCCACATGGCTGTTGGGTTTTGATTCTAGTAGTGTCGGATAATGGACACCTGAGGAAACTGATAGAATTGCATCATTTTTGAGCTCACAGTTTTCACCTAAAAATTATACAAAGTATGCATTATTTACCAATAAAAATATATTTCAAAGACTAAAAGGTAGGTAAAATGGGGGTAAAATACACATAAAATATGAGTTATCAACTCCCCAACACCAAAACATTGCTAGTCCTCAAGAAAAGAATAATAATAAGGCATAAATTCATTCAACCCATTAAGTGGAACAAGTTTGGAGAAGAAAATCAAGTAGTCTAACAACACATTTCCACTCTAAAGCACATAGATCAATCCATTACGAACCCACAACTAAATATTCCACATTTCCAATCTCAAGTAAGTCAATAGGCCAAGATTTAGGGAAATTAAGCACTTAATATTGACCATATAGCCGTAAGTACTAGATTTTCACCCACATAACAAAAATAACAAGAAGATCTTTAAAATCAAGCCCCTAATGCCAAATCAATTTATTATCATTTTTTTTTCATTTTTTCCATTCTTTTCTTCTTTCTTTTGATTTTTCTTTTTTTTGTTGAACTTTTTCAAAAGTTTTCTCTATTTTATGTGTTTCTTAGCCAGTGCATAAATATACGAATAAAAATAATACTTAGAGAAGCACTTAGTACATATTTAGACAATTAAAGATATGAATAAAGATAGAACTTAAACATATACTTGAATAAGAGCTTAATTAATTTAATTAATTTAGTTTATTGATTGAAAGGTCAATTGGGAACTTAATACTTCTTACATACTCATAATGGCATTGAAAATGGGGATAAATTTCAAACTTAAATTTGGTAATATAGTGACATCAGCATAGCGAAAATTGGGGCCATCAATAGTTAATGCTAAAAATGATTTGTAATAGGCATGGGTCACATGAATCACATCTATATAAGAAGAATAGAACATGCATAATCACATCACTCAATCTCTTCCCAAAAGTTAATTCATTCAAAAATTTTAATTTTCCTTCAAATTTTCATTGGCATTCCCCCACACTGAAACCTTATATTGTCCACAATGTTGAAAGTTAGTAATAAGAAAAAGTAGAATAGAGCAATACCACCCAATAGCATGAGGAAAGCATTCTTAATATACCTAACAAGCCAACTCCATTAATACCTTTAAAACTATCACTAACCACAAAGACCAAAAATCAAGTAGCGCATCACACTCGAAGACATAATTGAACCTTGAAGAACAGGAAAACAAAACAAAAGACTCAAACTCACCTAAAATGAATTGGGTTGCCTCCCAACAAGCTCTAATTTTTATGTCTTCAGCTTAACAAGGTCCTACCAATCATAGTTGAGTAGGTCTATTAGATTGATGGGTTCAATCAAACCAAACTCAATCTCATTAGTCACCATAAGTTTCAAACATTGACCATTAACCGTAAGAACTCAACCATTTTAGGGATCCAAGATTTTAACTGCCCCAGAAGGACACACTTGTTGGACAATAAAAGGACCATCCCATCTAGATCTCAACTTGTCAGGAAATAACTTAAGCTTAAAAAACCAAACCTTCTGATTAACTTCAAAAGATTTATGGGAAATCATTTTATCATAAAACACTTTGGTTTGGGCTTTATAAGTCTTAGGATTTTCATAGGCTTCCTTACACAATTCATTCAATTGAAGCCTATGATTAGGACCCGCTTGTTTTATATCAAAATTAAAAGCGTTACTAGCCCAAAAAGTACGGTGTTCTAATTAACTCAACTAGCAAGTGACATGGCTTACTAAAAAGAAGTTGTTAAGGAGACATTCCTATAAGAGTCTTATAAGTAGTACAATAGGCCTACAGAGTATCATGTAATCTCAAAGAATAGTCTTTTCTTTCAGGTCAAACTCTTGTGTCAAATATAGACTTAATCCCATGATTAGACGCCACAACTTGATCATTAGTCTGAAGGTGATAAGGGGTAGCTATTTATGACTCATAAAATATTTTCTATGTAAAGCATCAAAAGAGTGATGACAAAAATTACTTCCTCTATCACTGATAAGGACTCTAAAGGTCCCATATTGATAGAAAATGTACTATTTCACAAACTTGACCACCACCTTGTGAGTCCTTGATCCTAGTAGCTAGAGCTTCCACCCACTTTGACACATAATCAACAGCAACCAATATGTACACAAATTCAAAGGATGGAAGAAAGGGACCCGTGAAATCAATGCTCCACATATAAAATATCTCAACAATTAGAATATGGAAAAAGGGCATCATATCACAACAAGACAGGACACCCGTATGTTGATAACGCTCACAAGTAAGACAAAAACGGTAAGCATCATGAAATACAACAGCCCAATAAAACCCACCTTAGCAGCTGTCCTATGACCTCCAAAAAGACCACCATAAGCATAAGAGTGGCAAAAGATCATAATATTATGAATTTCACTCTTATGGACACACCTATGGACCACTTGATCAGGACAAGGTTTGAAAAGATAAGGGTCTTCCCAATATTAATGTCTTACTTGTGAGAAGAACCTATCTTTCTTTTGTTTGGACTAGTAAGGAGGGATCTTTCTGGTGGCAAGGTGATTCACAACATGATTAAACCAAGGGCGAGAGGGCATATGACATAGCAAATAGTTGCTAATTAGGAAAATGTTTAGAAGATCCTAGACAAATGGTTTACTACTAAATTTTCAGAACCCCTTCATATCTTTCTTGGAGCAAAAAAATCGACCTAATAGGTCTAGGTTCGATACTTGTGTTGTTACAAAAAATAGGAATGCACTCAGTGTCAATACAAAAGTCCTTGAGTTGTTGTCTTATCCACAGCAATTGAGTACAATAAGAAGCAGCTGCCACATATTCGGCTTATGCTGTGGACATGGCAACAGAGTGTTGTTTCATGGTTGCCCAAGGTACCAAACAGGGTCTGAGAAAGTGAGCCATACCTGAGGTGCTTTTTCTTTTAACCGAAAATTCAACATAATTAGCACAGCAAGTGCAAATGTTTCCTCATAATTGATCTCTTCTTCTTGGTTATAGCCCTGAACCATCAGTCTGGCCTTGTTCCGAGTGGTTGTTCTGGACTCATCCAATTTGTTTTGGACAACCACTTGGTACCAATTATCGATCTGTCCGTAGGTTGTGGTTCAAGATGTCAATCCTTTTCCTTTCGAGCTGATGAAGCTCTTCTTGCATGGCAGTAACCCAGTGAGAATCTACAAGAGCTTGAAGAACATTTTTTTTTTTTTGCTCAATGTTAGACAAAAAGGCATAGAAAGCATAAAAATTTCTGAGTTAAGATCTGGTTTGCACTCTTGTGTTAATATCATATATAATCTAATGAAGGGTGCAAACTTTGGTGTTTCCAAGCTCATGGAGTAAGAGGAGCCGCAGACAGTCTCTCCTGAACACCCAATGAAACAAGGTCTGGATCTGTTATGATGCCTGTTCCCACAGCTGTTCGGGAAGTTTTAGGATGAGTGAATCGGTTTTGTCCCAATTCATGTTCAACAGAGCTTCCCCCTGATTGGTTGGCTTCCTGTCCACCTTCCAGATTTTCAGATCCAAAACTTGTTTCACCTTCAAGAGGCTTACCATAATCTACCATGGAGTTTTGAGTGAGTGAGAGGTCTTTTCTCATAAGGCCAAGTTCAAACTCTTTATTCTGCATATCATGCTGAATCAGGGAGTAGTTTCATCAAACAATACATCCCTCTTTCCTCCTCTACTTGTGATCCTCATAGGACCACACAAAGCAACATGTAGTAGTTCAAGAGGTCAGGAAGTACTAATACCATTCTTTAGTACTAATACCATTCTTTGACTTGAAAGAAGCTCTAACTTACTTTCCTCTAGCACAAGCGTCGCACATCTTATCATCATTGCACTTGATGGAAGGTAGTCCGACTACTAGGTCCTTAGAAACAAGTCTATTCAAGAGAGAAAGACTTGCATGACCTAGCCTCTTGTGCCAAAGCATAACATCATCATCAAGAGCATTTAAACAAGTCAAATAATTTTGGGGAAGTGAAAGAACACACACTTTATACACATTGTTGTGTCGCTTCCCCCTCAACACAACACTACCAGAATTGACATTGGTAATCAAGCATTGATCTGATGAGAATTCAGCATGATTACCTCTATCACACAATTTGAGACACACTTAGCAAATTATGTTGTAACCCCGCAACCAAGTATACATTATCAATAGAGTGAGAGAGTGATTTACCTATCTTGCCGACAATTTTCCCAGATTTTCCATTTCCAAATGCCACTCTCTCCATCGAAGGCTGTAAGTGAAAGGAAGTTTGATATGTCTCCCGTCATGTGCCTTGAGCAACCACTATCCAAGTACCATAGTTGGTTGCCTCCTCTCACTTTAGCCTGCAAAACAGCTAAGTGTTTGTCTTGGGAACCCAGATCCACTTGGGTCCTATTCTTTTCATGGAATTTAATTCATCTTTTCTGATCCATATTTGTTTAACAGATAATGAGTTTATTTCCATGCCCCTCTTTTTCAAGAGACAAGTGTGCCGATAATGACCAGTCATTCCACAGTGAAAACAGGTGATATTTTCTTTAAGTCCAACGTACTTCTTGTTTACTGGCTGAGTGAAAGGCCTATTCACAAATCCTAGTCCCCTTTTATTTCTGCTATGGAGAGTGTTCAGCCAATTAAACGCTTCTGAGGAACTATTCCAGAACCTGTTTTGAATAAGGTCAGATTGGACCTTATGAGCGTGTGCTTCTGAGGAACAATTCCAGCGCTTGTTCTAAAAGAGGTCAGATTCAGTCTTATGAACCTTATCAAGCAATTTGTTATTTTCACTCACCAAGGATTCTAGCCTAAATTTCAGGTCTAGGGACTCACTTTCCAGTCTTGTAAGATCCGAGTTAAACTCTTTCTCTCTTGTGTTCATGAGGTCCTTAAGTGCATTAAGGTCATTACCTAAGGCAAGGGTCTTTTCTTCTGCTTCAAATTTTTCACACTTGAGAATTTCATTCACACGTTCAAGTTCTTTTAGTGTGTCAAGATCCTTCCTTAAGGCAAAAGTTTTTTCTTCTTTTTCAGAGGTGAGAATCTCATTTGTTTGCTCAAGTTTTTGTATGGTTTTTTCGAGCATTCGGATATCCCCTTTTAACTTGGAACAATTATCTTTAAGCATACAGTTCTCAGTGCTTATTGCCTCACACTCATCCATTAAGGAAAATAGTAATTTCAAAATTTTCCTTTTGTTAAAACCACTTACCTTTTCCTTGAATTGAGACATGGTTTCATCCGATTCTAAATCAGCTTCGGACTCACTTCTGGGCATGAGTACCAGTGCTTCAGCTTCGTCTTGGGAACTATCCTCTTCTTCTGAAGTTTCACCCCCTGCTGCCACCATAGCTCACCTAGCAGAACCACTCAGTTGCGGTTTCTTTCTGCGGTTTCGGAACTGTTCTGAGCCCTGTTCTTCCTTCTACATGGGACAGTTTTTCACCACGTGATCATGTTTCCTACATCTGAAACAACCCGAGGGCTGATCACGATCACTGCTTCTTGTCTTGCTCGTACTTCCCTTGTTGAAGTTCTCTTTAGCCTTCTTGACGAATTTCTTGAACGTCCGGGTTATTATGGCCATTACTTCATCATCCAAATCAGAATAATCACTTTCCACTACCTTTAAAGCAAGGCCCTGGTCTTTCCTTGTTTCTTCCTTCACCTGGGAGTTCTTCCTCAATTCGTATGTCTGGAGATTCCCTATGAGCTCATCCAAAGAAATCTCATCCATCTTCTTTGCTTCCTGGATGGCTGTAACTTTCGCATCCCACGATTGAGGTAAAAACCGTAGGATCTTCCTTACCAATTCTTTGGTGGTAAACGATTTTCCCAAGGATTTCAGCTCATTAGTGATGTGGGTAAACCGAGTATACATGTCCATAACTGTCTCTTCATTGCTCATCTCGAATAGCTCATACTTCCTTACCAATAGCTCGATTCTGGATTGCTTGACTTGATTTGTTCCTTCGTGAGCTATCTGAAGAGTATTCCATATCTCCTTTGCGAATTCACACTCTGAGATGCGAGTATACTTGTCAGGTTCGAGTCCAAAATACATCAGTTTCTTGGCCTTGGCATTCTTCTCCATCTTCCTAAAGTCATCTGAATTGAATTCCCTCGCCTCCTTAGGAATAGTCTTCCCATCAGTTGTGACGTTCATTGGAATGTAAGGGCCATTTACAATGAGCATCCACAACTCATCATCCTCAGCTTGGATATAGTTCTTCATTCGGTTTTTCCACCAGTTGTAGTGTTGTCCATTGAAATATGGAGGTCTGGTCACAGATTGAGCTTCTAAGATTTCTTGTGGAGCGTTCATCTTTTCAGGATTTCTCAAGGTGTTAACCTAACTATGAGAACTCTGCTCTGATACCACTTGTTAGATTTTAATCCACAAGGACACAAGAGGGGGGTGAATTGTGTCTACCAATTTTTCGAACTGTTTCAAAAGCACTCGTGAGAACTGTTTGGAGTAAGTGTTTCTAGTGAGATAGAAACTAAACTTATTTCAGAACACTTGTGAGACCTGTTTGTGATGCGTGTTTTCAGTGAAACAGAAACAAAAGTAATTGCGAAAATAGTAAAGGAGACACAATATTTTTACGTGGAAAACAACCTCTTTCCCAACTGAGGTGTAAAAACCACGACCTCCCACTGTAGGATTTCAGCAACACTTTCAGTAAACGGGTCGAACACGTTACAACCGTAACACACGTAAGTTAGTCTACCCAAGACTCTCGTTACAAACACACATCCAAAGTTTCCCAAGACTTGGACATGCTCACAGGGACAACACGTCCACCGTCTCCTAAGAGACCTCGTCCAACTTGGACAAATACTCACGGATAAAATGTCCACACGTCCCCTAAGAGACCATGCCCAAGAATTTGGACAACCTCTAATCACGATGACGGAAAAGAGATAAAGAACACCTTACTTGAATGCTTCTAAATAAGCTAAGTGTAAGATACAATACAACTCCTATTATGCCAATAATGAAGACTAAATTAAGCGCACACTATGAAGGTTTTTCTCACAGAAAAATTACTCAGAAAAGCAATTTTAGCACTTGAATAATCGTGAAAAGCCCTTGAAAAACCTTGAGAAAGAATGAAGGAGAGAGCCACTTCAATAACGGGATGTGTGCTTGTCGTGCAAGAAGGCAATCTCCTATATCTTTCCACAATCTTAGCCATTCCCTAAAACTAGTAGTTATCAAACCTCTTTAAAAGATATGCTTAAATGTTTGAAAAATCTTTTTGGAAAATCATATCTTAAAGGCTAAGATAAAATCTTTTGATAATATCTTTTTAGGAAAACAATATTAGTCAATGAATAACTCTTTGTAAGACAAAATATTATTAGAAAAACAACCCCAAATATGTTAGGGATTTTGACAGTAGAAAAACTCTTAAAAATCTTTGACAACCGATTTTTGCACTCGCTGTCCTCAGTGCACTGTAGACCTGTTTGCTCAATTGTTCTGAGCAGTGTTCTAAGTCAGCTTAAATAATTCCTTCAAGGTGAGTGTTAAGTCAAGTTCTTATTTGGCATATTAACAAGAATCTAAGCTAGTACATAGACATTCAACCTAAGACTCTTGTTGTCAACTGGACTTCTTATGTAGGTCCATGCTTCCACTCCCAGAGCTGGTTGGAGGGAGTGTTCTCGAAGTCTTCTTCCATAGTTCCATGCAACCACTCCTGGAACTGTTCTGAGGAATGTTCTCAGTTTCTTGCACATGTTGCCAACTTGATACTCTTGGCTCAATTCGAACTGCTCCATGTATCTTCCGAATCCTGTCTCAACATATAACTCAAGTACAACACATAACTCACAGCATGTTGACTAGGGCATTTGGATTGTCATCATCAAAACCTTATATATTAATTAAGTCAACATTCTCAAAACGGAGATTATTTTCCTCCATCGGGGTTAAAATCATTTTCCTTGGAAAATAGTCTTCCATCCTTTGTTGTGTCAAACAAAGAAAAATTGGAAAACTATTTGATGGGGATTCTTAATATCAAGTGACCGCATTGTAAGATTGATATAGAGGTTTACTTAAAAATTGAAAATAATGTGTTTACACACTAAGCAGTTTATTCTATTGAGTTCAACCCCAAATTGGTTTAATCTGTGTTAGATTCCTATTTAACTCATTAATTTCAAGTCGGATTGGGTCGTATTATTGTGTTGAATAACTCTTTTCCAACTTTTATCTATTACAAAACGTGGTTGAAACAACCAAATTAACCAAAAAAAGCACCTATAGGTGAAGCCGATAAAATACCAAGTAATTAACATATCATACCTTCCGGTTTGATGACACTGCTAGTATCAAATAAAATGATGGACCGAATTCATAATAGCTAAAGAAACGGAGGCAAGAAATAGGTTAAGGGAGGCAAAAAAGGAGTAATTTTCATGTAAGGAGAATCAATATATATAGGTTTATCATTTAGATTTCACTCTTATGTCATGTGAAAGATTTTGAGAGATAATCCCTTACTTATGCAAGTCCAAATATAATTATGAAGATTGATTATATTTAAGTTACGAGAATGAAATTGTCATCCCAGGTTTCCTACTAATGTCAAGCTTTCAGGTTTCAACTACAAAAATTAGAGCTTTGCGAAATATTGAGCTCTATAATTTTATTTGTTGATCAATAAAGAGATAAAAAGGTCATCATTTTGTTAAAAATATAGTCCCATTAATTAGTAAGACAATGCGATAGCATATTACTTTTTTTATGATCATTTAGATGTCATATATGTTCTTCCCAAGGATTCATTCGTAACATATCCTTGGTCTTGCATATCTCATCCATTTGAAAATCAGAATTTGTACAACATTTTAGTGCGATGTTGGTGTCCATTTGCTGTGGTGTAGTGGTTCTCACGTTAGTCTTACACACTAAAGGTCCCCAGTTCGGTCCTGGGCAGCAACATTTTTATGTATGTCTTGCGTGACATTTTCCAGAGAAATTGAATGCCAACTTTATTTCCCTTTCCCTTTATTGAGCCTCTCCACCTTTGCACTTAGCATCACAGATTGAGAGGCTCACCTTGCCTCTTTAATTTATTTGTTTCTTTTTTCTTAAAGTGGGTTCATCTTTGATTCAGAAAAAAAGTAAGTTGCTCTGAGCATAATTGCTGATGGTATTTTTCGCATTCATATTTAATTAGATCCGTATTGCTAGTGTCACTTACATGTTTTGCATATGCTAATAAATAGTTCTTGCTATTGGAGTATGAAAAATGGGTACCGCCCCACATTGATGAAATATAAAGATATGAAAGTGATTGTTGTCCCACATTGATAAATTTAAGGCCTTGAGCATGTATATAAGCTTGTGAAATACTCCACCCATTGCCAATTGGTTTTGGGATGAAACCTCATTTGAGCTTTTGTGCATGACTCGTTGTTGAAAGCCCAATTAATATAAACATTTAACACTTGCTCCGCCACATCCCCTACCGATGTTGTCATTATCAAATGCAGTTGTAATGGTGGTAGGTTCAGGAACACTATATATGGAATCCCATTATCCCAACCTTGATTTTTTGGGATTTAATGAGTAGGACTTATTGTGAGCATACTTAGAAATAGAGTTTGAGAATTTTTTAAAAATTTATTCTTAAAAAAATGATGAATAAGTGTATGAGACACATGTGATCTACATATAATGATTTTCTAAGTTAGAAATTCTCTCATTTTCCTATCGAAAAAGAAATTCTTTCGTTTACAACCTCATGTTATCCGATATTTACCATAAGTAGCAAACACAATTTTTTATAAAAATTGCGAAATCAGTGGAAACAAATACAAGTTTCTAACATTCTACTTTGTTTGTTATACAAGTAATTTAGCTATCTTACTGAGATGTAAATTTTAAAAAATTTTATAAGGTTCAATCAATTGTTGAAGTTAATGAAGTCATTAAGAATTACGTAAATCTTTTATACGAATGTAGAAACCTAAACATGCATATAATTTTCTTTTGAAGATAAGAAAACAAACGATGAGGACAGTGAAAGCAGAAGTACCATCCAAGATTTCTATTATTCTTATCGAACATCCTAGAACATTGTAGGCATCTCTTGAATTCAGGAAAAGTATTTATTAACACTTACTCTTAAAACAAGGTAGAGGTTTGATGAAACATGTTGAAACTTGCTTAGTTCTGCTGAATGAGATTATATTATTAGAATGCCGCGAAATGTGCTTATAAAATTGTTTAAATGGTCACAAACCCAATATCAACTTTTTAAAATTTGTATTTATTGGCCTTCTGATATAGAATACAAACATATAAATATGACCTGTATATTTTATGCAGTGATTGTTGTAAGATTAATTTAAGAGTAACGTTTTTCATTTGACAAGTATAGCATACAAATAATTTACAAATATAATTACCCACGTTGTTAGATGGATTAGAACGCAATTAATGCAAAGTTTTTTATTATTCATCATTAATATAGCCTTATTTTACATACAATATAAATCGTGAATGTTATTGTAATTGTAAAATTTGTATTTTTTTAAAAAATTATATTATCTAACTTAGAAATTTATCATTAATTTACTAAAATTACATAATTATTTTAAAAATCTATACACAATTTGTACTTAAAATATTATAATTAGAAATACCGGCAAAATACAATCGGAAACACAACCACTTGACGCTACACATTTAGGATTAATCATTTGGTACATCTTAGTCCAATTATCCATGAACAATTAGATAATTTGGGTTTAATCCTAATATAATGTATTCATTACTTCTTAAAACTACTGAATGGTGCTGAATTATACTGGATTGTACTGAATGTTATTGAATTATGCTAAGTGATTATGAATTATACGTGTAAAAAATTATTGAATGTTAATGATAAATATTTATGATAAGTCCAAAAGAACATTTCATGATTCATTGTTATGGTAGGAACATGAACATGTGTATCACGTATCACACAACTGTTTTAGTAAGAGAACGCTCCCAATTTTAATGAGCATGTAATAGCCTGACCCTAAATCATATTTATTTATTTAATTAAGCGACGTTATTTATTTTTCACATTTGTTTATCTCATTGAATCATCCCAGTTGAAAAAAAAAATGAATAAAAAAAAATCATTTCGGGCCCACTTTGCAATTCGAGTTTCATTTACCGAAAATAATTTTTCGGAGAAATTGATATTAGGCCTCGATAATTATGATTTAAATGATTAAATTATTTTTCATGACATTATATTTAATTTCGAGTTTTGGAAAAACAAATTTAATTATTGCACCCAGTTTGGCATTTTTTTTCCCAACCCGAGCTCATTCAAGGCCAATTTCGGGCCAAAGTTGAAGCCCACCAAGTTGTATCACTAACCTAGCTAATTAACCATGGTTTAAGCTTAACCATGGTTACTTTTGATTACAAATTCTCAGCCAAGTGCTTGAGATCAATTTGCAACCAAGTAATCAAGCTCTCCTTTCTCTCTCTTTACCTCTTTCTTCCTCTCAACCTCCATGGCAGCCACCACCAGCCCCACAACCCTTTTTTGTGGTGTTTTTCAGCCACTTTTCGGCTAGCCTCCGGCAAGGTTGCAACCCCCAACCCCCTCCCTCCACCGGCTATCATCTTTCACTCTCAAAATCACCAAATACCATCTCCACCTCCACTTATTTCAAGCTCAAAGTAAGTGGCTTCAATCTTGTTCTTTGAATTTTTTGTGTTTGCTTCTTGTTTTGGTTATTTTGATGATGGATCATGTTGTTTTTATTGAATTAAGAATCATCTTGGTGATGGATCATGTTGGAGTTGAAGCTAGGTTTAGGGTTTTATCTAATCATGCAAGCTTCATGTTCAAGTGTTGAATTTTGATTCTTTTAAATCAGATTTTGTGATCTTTGGCATTGGTAATGAATATCAAGATATTTAGGCTGATGTATGTAAGTTAAAGAGTGATTTTATTGGGTGGTTATGTAAAGAAAAGAGTGCAAATATGTGGTTAGTGAGCTGTCAACAGACCTGAAATAGGGGCCACTTCGGGATTAAACTGGTACTGTTTGGCACATCCAAAATTCATAATTTTTGGTGTCGTGATAGCTTGATGAGTTAGATTTCAATAGGATTTGGAATTAGGAAATTTAGAGTTGTGTGGACAAAGTTATGACCAATTTACTCAAGACTATGCAGAATACATTGAAACTGGGAACTGAACTGGAATAGTAACTTTACGGAAAAACTGGTATTGATTGGGTCATTGAAAAATTGTGATTTTTGGTGTGTGGATAGATAAACCAGTTATCTTTCAAATGCCTTTTGAATCGCCTTAATCCGAGTTCTGTAGAGAAAGTTATGGTCGTTTTGCTACGACTGCGCAGATTGAACAGAAATTGTGCACGTCTGTGTTCTACCCTAATTTTAGGGACCTTACTATGTGAATCATGCTTTGTGTACTGAATGAAAGTTTTAGTGGACATTATGAGCTTTACATATTGGATTTTTATATCTCAATTGGAGGCTGGGAGTGAAAGATATGGGTTTTCTAAAGTAGACCATCAAATGGTGGTGTACGAAGGAAGAGATCAGTATCTAATGAATCAAATTGAGGTTATTTGAGCTTTTTATGATCCTCACAACACTCCTCATAGCATTAAACCATTTGTCACCCATTTCAGAGGCATTAACCATTCTATTATCCATTTCAGACGCATCACACTTTCCATTATCTATTTTAGAAATATCCGAAACCCATACTTCATTTATATCAATTAAAATCTTTTCATTATTACCTCAATCATTTTCATTTGGTCTATTTTGCTTCAATTTGTGTTATTTCAAGTTCAATAACCCTAACAGATTTATTATTCAAATCATTTTGGTTTAACTTGTCTTATATCGAATTATTGGAACTGTAGGAGTCTTTTTAAATAAATCATTTATGTCAGTGAATATGATTTACTCGGTGAATATGGTTTACTAACTACGTTTACCTATAATTACATTTCTTTAACAGAATCGAGGCCTGGTCTATCGTTTCTATTGTGCATAAGTATTATCAAGTGAAATATCATTTTAAAGACTTCAGGTACGTCCATTGTCTGTATCTTTAGAAATCAGAGTGTATTTATCAATGTTATCATGTTTTGGTAAGTACATCAATGAATCAGTTTACACAGTGATTTATCAGTTAATTAGTGACCCCATCAGTTATCATCTATAGGGCATTCGCCCTTCAGTTACCCGCGCGGCTTCAGGCCAGGTCCTCGATCGGCTTGGCAGGTGTACACCTATCCATAGATCGTAACAGTATCAAGGGGTTCACTATCAGATAATAACTAGCAATACAGTTTTACATTTATCTCATTCACTGTTTTAACTTAAAATGAATTGCAAAGCGGGCCCGATCAGTGTTCAATGATCATTTAACAATTCAGGAGCGCATGTACTAAGCTTCGGCTCACAGTTCGAAATGTTTTTCATGTTTTGTTTTAGGCAAATGCTTAGAGTATTGCCCTGATGCCAGCAAATCAGCTGAAGAGAATAAGTGAAGCAGGGAAATCCAGATGGATCAGAAGTAATGCCGTATATGCATACTCTAACGTTGTATTTTGAATTCTTCTGTGGATGAAGATGTAGATTACATGGTAAATTATCTCACTATGGTTTATAAACCTTACATTGGTTAACACTTGATTGTGAATGGATAATTATATGTGAATGTGTACAGTGGAGGTTATGCTTAACTGTGTTATTCATAGCACTCATGTTTTAAGCTTTGTCCTTTTGGATGGCGGTAATGCCCCTATCATTGGGTTGTCTAGATTATAATTAAGGGATTTGTTAAGGAAAACACAAGCAGTGAAACATATATAAATTTGGGGCGTTACAGAGCAGTTCATTGCTGTCCCTTGACAACTCTTCTACCCGCTCATTCCTATCATATACACAATGCATGAAAATTTCTTTGCCTATTCATACAAAGTGATCATTTTGCGCTCTACAGCAATTGTACCTAATTAAGTTTTCAATTTAAAAAAATCCTTGAATAATAACATTGTCAGAATTTGGTTGAAAAATCCTTAGACTATTCAAGCATGATGCACAAATGAATCAAGACTTTTATCCCTTCAACCAGACCGCGTACAAGTACAACGATATGATTATTAAATTATAAATTAAAATTAATTTAAGAACGATATTTTTGCAGACATTCATACTTATTGAGATTAATTTTTGCCTTTTACTTTTTGAAATTTTAAGGGAAAAAAAAAGAAAATCAAATTTAAACTTTGAATTTTAATATCTGGCGGCATATGTCAACTATATAATCACATATATAAATAAATGATAAAAGCTAAGTACATTGCTTGCATTTGGTAAACTTTTGCAATAATTTGATCAACTTTATCTAATTATGGGGTTTGGTAAACCAATTTAGGAAAGAAGTTAATTTCCTTCAAATCTAACTATCATAATTTAAAGAAGTTCTTAGGAGTCAACTTCGCACATCAAACTTTTAAGGATGGTTAGATTACCATTAATGACTGTTTCCACAATTCTAATTTGCCCATAACGTTTTAACATTAATTCCAGTCAAAACAATTCATTTAATTTTGTCAAATAGATGAACCAATGAATCAATGTTAAGCTCAAAATTCATAATTGAGATTTTTGAAATATTTTCTATAGAATAATCAAGTGTCAATCTGAGCCTTGAAATTGTTCTTGTGACAAAAAAATCAAATTGTTTAAGCGGGGAAAAATGTCGATTGAATTGTCGTGGTAGAGCAAAATGTTGACCAAATGAACGTTGAGTTGAAAATTTCGATCTAAGCCTGTTTTAATTTTTTCTATCTAATGATCAATTTCGAGCCAAATTGCCGAAATTGTTTTACTAGGAAAAAATATTAACCGAATTGTTTAAGCGGCGAGAAACGTCAGTTGAAATTTCGTTGTGGAGAAAAATGTTGACCAAATAAAGAAATGTGGAGCACGAAATATGAATTTGAGCCTATTTTAATCTTTTCTATATGATGATCAAGTTTTGATCCAAACAGTTGAAATTATTTAAAGGGCGAGTCAGCTGAATTATTTAAGTGCCAAAAAATATCAATTGAATTGTCGTGGTGGAGATGAATGTTGACTGAATAAAAGAAACTTGAGCTCAAAATCTAGATTTGAGTTTTTTTGTAATATTTCCCGTCGAATAATCAAGTTTTGATTGAACTTGTTGAAGTACAATTTTGCATCTAAATTCAAGCTGCCCATAACGTCAATGAAATGAAGGGAGAAAATCAACTTCCTATCTTTGCAAAACGGAAATTATTTTCCTCAATCGTGGGCAAAATCATTTTTCTTGGAAAATAGTCTTCCATCCTTTGTTGTGCCAAACAATGGAAAGTTGGAAAACTATTTTATGGGGATTCTTAATATAAAGTGACCGCATAGTAAGATCGATATATAGGTTTACTTAAAAATTGAAAATAATGTCTTTACACACTAAACAGTTTATTCTATTGAGTTCAGCCACCAATTGGTTTAATCTGTGTTAGATTCGTGTTTAACTCAATAATTTCAAGTCAGATTCCGTTGTATTATTGTCTCAAATCACTCTTTTCCAACTTTTATCTATTACCAAACGTGGTTGAAACAACCAAATTAAACATAAAAAGTCACCTATAGGTGAAGCCAATAAAATACCAAGTAATTAACATATCATGCCATCCAGTTTGATGACACTGCTAGCATCAAAGAAAAGGATAGACCACATTCATCATAGCCAAAGAAACGGAGGTAAGAAAGAGGTCAAGGGAGTCGAAAAAGGAGTAATTTTCATGTAAGGAGCATCAATATATATAGGTTTATCATGTAGATTTCGCTCTTATGTCATGTGAAATATTTTGGGAGATAATCCCTTACTTATGCTAGTCCAAATATAATTATGAAGATTGATTATAATTAAGTTACAAGACTGAAATTGTAATCCCAAGTTTACTACTAATATCAAGCTTTCAGGCTTCAACTACAAAAATTAGAGCTTTGCGAAATGTTGAGCTCTGTAATTTTATTTGTTGAACAAATGAAGAGATAAAAAGGTCACCATTTGGTTAAAAATATAGTCTCGTTAATTAGTAAGACAATGTGATAGTGTATCACTTTTTTGATGATCATTTAGATGTCATATATGTTCTTCCCAAGGATTCATTCGTAACATATCATTCATCATGCATATCTCATCCATTTCAAAGTCAGGATTTGTACAACAACTTAGTGTAATGTTGGTGTCCTGTTGTTGTGGTGTGGTGGTTATCACATTAGTCACACACACTAAAGGCCCCCAGTTTGATCCTGAGCAACAACATTTTTATGTACATCTTACGTGTCATTTTTCAAAGAAATTGAAACGCCAACTGTGTTTTCCTTTTGCTTCCCCCTGATTGACCCTCTCCACCTCTACACATAGCATCACAGATAGATAAGCTCGTCTTGTCTCTTTAATTTCTTTCTTTCTTTTTTTTCTAAAGTAGGCTAATCTTTGATCCAGAAAAAAAGCAGGCTGCTCTGCGCATAACTGCTGATGGTATTTTTCACATTCATATTCAATTAGACTCCCTACTGCTAGTGTGACTTACATGTTTTGTATCTTCTAATAAATAGTTCTTGCTCCGCCACATATTCATATTTAATTAGACTCCCTATCGCTAGTGTGACTTACATGTTTTGCATCTTCTAATAAATAGTTCTTGCTCCACCACATCTCCTACCAATGTTGTCATTATCAAATGTAGCTGTCATGGTGGCAGCTTCAGGAGCACTATATATGGAATCCCATTATCCCAACCTTGATTTTATGGGATTTAATGAGTAGCACTTTTTGTGAGCATACTTAGAAATTGAGTTTGAGAATTTGCTTTTAAATTTATTCTTAAAAAAATGATGAATAAGTGTCTGAGACACATGTAATCTACATATAATGATTTTGTAAGTAAGAAATTATCTCATGTTTCTATCGAAAAAGAAATTCTTTCGTTTACAACCTCATGTTATACAACATTTACCATAAGTAGCAAACACAGTTTTTTATAAAAATTACAAAATCAGTGGAAAAAAGTACAAGTTTCTAACATTCTACTGTGTTTGTTATAAAAGTAATTTAACTATCTTACTGAGATGTAAAATTTTAAAAATTTTATAAGTTTCAATCAAATTCTGGAGTTAATGAAGTCATTAAGAATTACGTAAATCTTTTATACAAATGTAAGGACCTGAATATGCGTATAATTTTCTTTTGAAGACAAAAAAACAAGCAATGAAGAAAGAGAGAGCAGATCCACCATCCAAGAGTTCTATTATTCTGATCGAACAACCTAGAAAATTGTAGGCATCCCTTGAATTCGTGAAAAGTATTTATTAATACTTACTCTTAAAACAAGGTAGAGGCTTGATTAAACATGTTGAAACTTGCTTAGTTTTGCTGAATGAGATTATATTATTAGAATGCCACGAAATGTGCTTATAATATTGTTGAAATGTGCACAAACCCAATATCAACTTTTTTAAATTCATATTTATTGACCGTGTGGTATAGAACATAAACATATTACAGTGACCTGTATATTATATGCAATTATTGTTGTGAGATTAATTTCAGAGTAACGTTTTTCATTTGACAAGTATAACATGCAAATAATTTGCAAATATGGTACGGTTGAAAATCACTTTATTAGCAACACAATAATTACCCACATTGTCAAATGGATTAGAATGCAATTAATGCAAATTTTTTATTATTCATCGTTAATAAAGCCCCATTTTACGTAAAATATAAATCGTGAATATTATTGTAATTGAAAATTTGTATTTTTTGAAGAAATATTATATTATCTAACTTAATATGGAACATGAACATGTGTATCACGTATCACACAACTCATTTAGTAAGAGAACACTCCCAATTTCAATGAGCAGTTTATGGGTGTCACTTAACAACTCTTCTACTCGTTTAGTCCTATCATATACACAATGCATGAAATTTTCTAAGCCTAATCATGCAGAGTGATCATTTTGCACTGTACAGCAACCGGACCTAATTAAGTTTTCAATTTCAAAAAACCCTTGAATAATAACATTGTCAAAGTTTGGTGGAAAAATGCTTGGACTATTTAAATGCGACGCACAAATGAATCAAGATTTTCAACCCTTCAACCACACCACATAGAAGGACAATAATGTGATTATTAAATTACAAATTAAAATTAATTCAAGAACGATATTTTGCAGACATTCATACTCATTCAGATTAATTTTTGCCTTTTAGTTTTTGAAATTTTAAAGGAAAAACAAAATAAAATAAAATTTAAACTTTGAATTTTAATATCTAGCGGCATCTGTCAACTATATAATCACATATATAGATAAATGATAAAAGCTATGTACATTGCTTGCATTTGGTAAACGTTTGTAATAATTTGATCAACTTTATCTAATTATGGGGTTTGGTAAACCAATTTCGAAAAGAAGTTAGTTTCCTTCAAATATAACTATCATAATTTAAAGAAGTTCTTAGGAATCAACTTCTCACATCAAACTTTTAAGAATGGTTAGATTACCATTAATGAATGTTTCCACAATTCTAATTTGCCCATAACTTTTTAACATTAATTCCAGTCAAAACAATTCATTTAATTTTGTCAAATAGCTAACCAAATAAATCAATGTTAAGCTTAAAATTCATAATTGAGCTTTTTGAAATACTTTTTATAGAATAGTCAAGTTTATATCTGAACCTTGAAATCGTTCTAGTGCCAAAAAATCAAATTGTTTAAGCAGCAAAAAATGCTGATTGAATTGTCGTGGTAGAGCAAAATGTTGACCAAATGAACGTTGAACTCAAATTTTCGATCTAAGCCTGTTTTAATCTTTTCTATCTAATGATCAATTTCGATCCAAATTGTGGAAATTGTTTTATTGGCAAAAAATATCAACCAAATTGTTTAAGTGGCGAGAAACGTTAATAGGAATTTCGCGGTGGAGAAAAATGTTGATCAAACAAAGGAATGTGGAGCTCGAAATATGAATTTGAGCCTATTTTAATCTTTTCTATCTGATGATCAAGTTTCGATCGAAACATTTGAAATTATTTTAGTGGCAAGTCGGTTGAATTATTTAAGTGGCAAAAAATATCAATTGAATTGTTGTGGCGGAGATAAATGTTCACCGAACAAAAGAAACTTGGGCTCAAAATCTGGATTTGAGTTTATTTTAATATTTTCTATCAAATAATTAAGTTTGATTCAACCCGTTGAAGTGCGATTTTGCATCTAAATTCAAGCTACCCATATCGTCAATGATTTGAAGGGAGAAAATCAACTTCCTATCCTCTCAAAACGGATTTTATTTTCCTCCATCGGCGGTAAAATCATTTTCTTTGGAAAATACTCTTCCATCCTTTGTTATGCCAAACAATGGAAAATTGGTCTACTTAAAAATTGAAAATAATGTGTTTACTTACTAAACAGTTTATTATATTGAGTTCAGCCCCAAATTGTTTAATCCGTGTTAGATTCGTGTTTAATTCAATAATTTCAAGTCAGATTCGATCGCATTATTGTGTCGAATTACTCTTTTCCAACTTTTGTCTATTACCAAATGTGGTTGAAACAACCAAATTAACCATAAAAAATCACCTATATGTGAAGCCAATAAACTACCAAGTAATTAACATATCATACCATGCAGTTTGATGACACTGCTAGTATCAAAGAAAAGGATACACCGCATTCATAATAGCTAAAGAAATGGAGGCATGAAAGAGGTCAAGGGAGTAAAAAAAAGAGTAATTTTCATGAAGCAGCATCAATATATATAGGTTTATCATGTAGATTTCACTCTTGTGTCATGTGAAAGATTTTGGGAGATAATCCCTTACTTATGCAAGTCCAAATATAATTATGAAGATTGATTATATTTACGTTAGGAGAATGAAATTGTCATCCCAAGTTTCCTACTAATATCAAGCTTTCAGGTTTAAACTACAAAAATTAGAGCTTTGCGAAATATTTAGTTCTATAATTTTATTTGTTGAATGAATAAAGAGATAAAAAGGTCACCATTTTGTTAAAAATATAGTCCCATTAATTACTAAGACAATGTGATAGTATACTACTTTTTTGATGATCATTTAGATGTCATATATGTTCTTCCCAAAGAGTCATTCGTAATGTATCATCCGTCATGCATACCTCGTCTATTTGAAAATAAGGATTTGTATAACACTTCAATGCGATGTTGGTGTCTAGTTGTTGTGCTATAGCGGTTGTCACGTTAGCCTTACACACTAAAGGTCCCCAATTCGATGCTGGGTGGCAACATTTTTGTGTACATCTTGCATGTCATTTTTCACAGAAATTGATACGCCAACTTTATTTCCCCTTCCCTTTCCCTTTATTGAGCCTCTCCACCTCTGCACTTAGCCTCACAAATTGATAGGCTCACCTTGCCTCTTTAATTTATTTCTTTCTTTTTTTCTAAAGTAGGATGATCTTTGATTCGGAAAAAAAGCAGGTTGCTCTGCACATAACTGTTGATGGTATTTTTCACATTCATATTTAATTAGACTCTGCACCGCTACTGTGATTTACATGTTTTGCATCTTCTAATAAATAGTTCTTGCTCCGCTAGATCCCCTACCGATGTTGTCATTATCAAATGTAGTTGTAATGGTGGTAGGTTCATCAGCGCTATCTATGGAATCCCATTATCCCAACCATGATTTTATGGGATTTAATGAGTACCACTTTTTTTTAGCATACTTACAAATAGAGTTTGAGAAATTTTTTAAATTTTATTCTAAAAAAAAATGATGAATAAGTGTCTGAGACACATGTAATCTACCTAGAATGATTTTGTAAGTTAGAAATTCTCTCATTTTCCTATCGAAAAAGAAATATTTCGTTTACAACCTCATGTTATACAATATTTACAATAAGTAGCAAACATAGTTTTTTATAAAAATTACAAAATCAGTGGAAAAAAATACAAGTTTCTAACATTCTACTTTGTTTGTTATAAAAGTAATTTAACTATCTTACTGAGATGTAAAATTTAAAGATTTTTATAAGTTTCAATCAAATTCTGAAGTTAATGAAGTCATTAAGAATTATGTAAATCTTTAATACAAATGTAGAAACCTGAATATGCATATAATTTTATTTTGAAGGCAAAAAAACAAACAATGAGGACAAAGAGAGCAGATGCACCATCCAAGATTTCTATTATTCTGATCGAATATCCTAGAACATTGTAGGCATCTCTTGAATTCAGGAAAAGTTTTTATTAACACTTACTCTTAAAACAACGTAGAGGCTTGATGAAACATGTTGAAACTTACTTAGTTCTGCTGAATGAGATTATATTATTAGTATGCCACAAAATGTGCTTACAAAATTGTTTAAATGGTCACAAACCCAATGTCAACTTTTTAAAATTCGCATTCATTGACCTTGTGATATACAATATAAACATATTACAATGACCTATATATTATATGCAGTGATTGTTGTAATATTAATTTAAGAGTAACATTTTTCATTTGACAAGTATAACCCACAAATAATTTAAAAAGATGGTACAGTTGGAAATCACTTCATTATTAACACAATAACTACCCACATTGTTAGATGGATTAGAATGCAATTATTGCAAACTTTTTTATTATTCATCATTAATAAAGCCTTCTTTTACAAACAATATAAATCGTGAATATTATGGTAATTGTAAAATTTGTATTTTTTGAAGAAAAATTATATTATCTAACTTAGAAATTTACCATTAATTGACTAAAATTACATAATTATTTTAAAAATCCATACACAATTTGTATTTAAAATATAATAATTAGAAACACCGACAAAATACAATCGGTAACACAACCACTTGACGCTACACATTTAGGATTAATCATTTGGTACATCTTAGTCCAATTATCCATGAACAATTAGATAATTTGTGTTTAAACATAATATAATGTATCCATTACTTCTTACAACTATTGAATGGTGCTGAATTGTATTGGATTGTACTGAATGTTATTGAATTACACTAAGTGATTCTAAATTATACGTGCCAAAAATTATTAAATGTTGATGGTAAATATTTATAATAAGTCCAAAAGAACATGTTATGATCCATTGTTGTGGTAGCAACATGAACATGTGTATCATGTATCACACAAGTCTTTTAGTAAGAGAATGCTCCCAACTTTAATGAGCAGTTCATTGCTATCCCTTAACAACTCTTCTACTCGCTCATTCCTGTCATATACACAATGCATGAAATTTTCTATGCCTAGTCATACAAAGTGATCATTCCGCACTCTACAGCAACTGGACCTAATTAAGTTTTCAATTTCAAAAAACCCTTGAATAATAACATTGTCAAAGTTTGGTTGAAAATCCTTGGAATATTTAAACATGATGCATGAATGAATCAAGATTTTCAACCCTTCAACCATACCATGTAGAAGTACGATGATATGATTATTAAATTATAAATTAAATTATATTTAGGAACGATATTTTGCAGACATTTATACTTAATGAGATTCATTTTTGCCTTTTGGTTTTTAAAATTTTAAAGGGAAAAAAAGAAAATCAAATTTAAACTTTGAATTTTAATATCTAGCGGCATGTGTCAGCTATACAATCACATATATAAATAAATTATCAAAGCCAAGTACATTGCCTGTATTTGGTAAACTTTTGCGATAATTTGGTCAACTTTATCTAATTATGGGGTTTGGTAAACCAATTTCGGAAAGAAGTTAATTTCCTTCAAATCTAACTATCATAATTTAAAGAAGTTCTTAGGAATCAACTTCTCACATCAAACTGTTAGGGATGGTTAGATTACCATTAATGAATGTCTCCAAAATTCTAATTTGTCCACAACTTTTTAACATTAATTCTAGTCAAAATAATTCATTTAATTTTGTCAAATAGCTCACCAAATGGATCAATAGTAAGCTCAAAATTCATAATTGAGCTTTTCGAAATATTTTCTATAGAATAATCAAGTTTCAATGTGAACCTTCAAATTGTTCTAGTGACAAAAATATCAAATTGTTTGCGCGGTGAAAAATGTCAATTGAATTGTCATGGTAGAGAAAAATATTCACCAAAGGAACGTTGAGCTCAAAATTTCGATCTATGGCTGTTTTAATCTTTTCTACCTAATGGTCAATTTCGATCCAAATTGTGGAAATTGTTTTACGAGTAAAAAATATTAAACGAATTGTTTAATTGGCAAGAAAAATCAATTGAAATTTTGTGGTGGAGAAAATCGTTGACCAAATAAAGGAATGTGGAGCTCGAAATATGAATTTGAGCCTATTTTAATATTTTCTTTCTGATGATCAAGTTTCAATCCAAAGAGTTGAAATTTTTTTAGGGGCAAGTCAGCTGAATTAAGTTGCAAAAAATGTCAATTGAATTGTCGTGGCGGAGATGAATGTTGACCAAATATAAGAAACTGGAGCTCAAAATCTGAACTTGAGTTTATTTTAATATTTTCCATCGAATAATAAAGTTTTGATTTAACCCGTTGAAGTACAATTTTGCATCAAAATTCAAGATGCCTATATCGTCAACGAATTGAAGGGAGAAAATCAACTTCCTATCTTTTCAAAACGGAAATTATTTTCCTTTATTGGGGGCAAAATCATTTTTCTTAGAAAATAATCTTCCATCCTTTGTTGTGCCAAACAATGAAAAATTGGAAAACTACTTTATGGGGATGCTCAATATCAAGTGACCGCATCGTAAGATTAATATATAGGTTTACTTAAAAATTGAAAATAATGTGTTTACACACTAAATAGTTTATTCCACTGAGTTCAGCCCCAAATTGGTTTAATCCGTGTTAGATTCGTGTTTAAGACAATAATTTCATGTCAGATTCGGTCGTATTATTGTGTCAAATCACTCTTTTCCAACTTTTATCTATTACCAAACGTGTTTGAAACAACCAAATTAATCATAGAAAGTGATGAGTGGTGAGTAAGAGGGACTGGTAGAACCTCACTTTAGAACAAAGTGGAGCACTCCCCTCAATGTGTTTAGAATATGTAACAAGGGTGCACTCAATACTTTACCCAATCAAGCAACTACTATAAGTTTGGTTGAGTTGTCAATTCTCCACCGCCTAATGCAAAGTGCAATATGTAAATCATGAGGGTTTGTAAAGGGATGTAATGGGGTCAAAGGTAGAGGGTGAGAAGTGGAATAAACTTGGGAAGAGTGGAGCTAATAGTCAAGAGACTAGGGAGCAAGAAACACTTCCACAATTAATGTCGAAACAACAACTTCACACCACAATTGAAAATTTGAGCAACAAACCCCACAAAAACCTTAAGGGAGAAATTTAGCAATCTCATTGTCACACTTCCACGCCAAACACCTTATTCACAACTTTTCTAATTTTTTTTTTCTTTCTTCCTTTTTTTTCTTTTCTTTTTCCTTTGCTTCCTTCTTTTTCATTCATTTCTATTTCTTTTCTTTAAAAGGAGAAAGACATGTGAATGGCATGGGGAACACAAACTTAAATCATGAATCCCCCCACACAAGCCACTAATAACGCACCCAAGGTGAACTAGCCTTCAAAGCAAAACTAACTCAACATGAAAGTGTCGCCCCACTAGACCTTGACAAGGATATGGAGAATATCGATAGGCCAAGTGTGTAGTGTGTAGGGGGCAACAACAAAGACAAGGGGAAGGGCACAAAGGGCTAGAAAGAGGGTAGTACATATCAATGGGTGGCTTTTTTGCTCATGTGGCTAAATATAACAAAAATTGCCTCAATCATATTAACACATGCACATGCTAAATGCGATTTCAAAGAGAACAAGACCAAGTTCTGGGGATGCAATCCTGGATAAGTCACACATGAAGGAAAGTACGAGACTATATGCAATGAATAGTCATCAGGCTCAAAGTCTCATAGGTAAGTCTACCACAGTCCAACAACTTACTTCAAGATATGGTCCACTTATCAAGGTCAATCAAGCCAAGTCACATGAATCTCAAGGGCAATATGACATACAACATAGGGTAGGAAAAATACAGATGGCGATGTTAGAGCGCAATTCACAAAAGTTCACACCATAACAGGCCACACTTCAGCACACAACTCAACCAGATCATTCAATCATCACCCCTTTTGTTCTCTTCGTAAGAGGGGTTTTCGCACACATTTATTGAAGAATCAATAAATCTAACTAAGAAAGCGGTAAAGGATATAAGGGGAAACAAAGAGAGGGGCAAGAAGTAGTACCTGGAAATTTTAAGGACGCCCAGTATGATCACTTCTCCTTTTAAGATGCAAAATCTAAACTATATGCTCTACACTACATGATCTAATAAACGAAAAATGTAAAAACAACCTAGTGAAACTATATGAAGTCCTATCTATATGATGCGAAAGCAAGTGACGTCAGCTGGCCCAATCCTATGATCTGTAATTTCACCCAAAGAGCGATATGCTCACCCCTCCTGCTTGAGATTTTCATTGTCCTCAATGAGAAGGACGCAGAAAACGAGAAAGGGAAGAGGTAATACAAGGATTGAAGGGTGAAAGGGGGAGGGAATAGGGCGGGGGGACACACTAGGTTTTTGTTTTTTTTTTTTTTTGAAAGCGATAAATGCCTTGGGTTGCCTCCCAAGAAGCGCTTGTTTTAGGTCCTAAGCTTGACCCTTACCTCAGGAGAGATGTGATGGCGAGGCAGGGGAAGGTGGGGTAGTCGAAATATCAAATGGTTGTACATCCAACACCTTCCCAAGGCTGAAATCAGAAATCAGCGTTGCCCATGAAATGTCTGTCTCCCAAGGAGGTCCTCGGAATGTAGCAGTAGTCAATGAGGGTAGAAGGGGCAAGGCTGTTATCCTCATATGAGGTCCGCCACCCCAATCAGTAAGCTCCGCACCCGGGACAGGTGGAGGAGGAGTGGAGAGAGTAGGGGCTGCAGGAGCGGAATGGGCACCAGGGTTGGGAGGTGGTGTGGGCGAAGGAAAGCATAAAGCAATCCGTTCTCCACATATAGTGAAGGTCATGGTGTCGTTCGGTACATCAATCATTGCCCCCATAGTCGCAAGGAATGGGCGACCTAAGATGAGGGGGGCCGGGAAGTCCTCGTCTAGGTCTAGAACGACAAAATCACATGGAACGAGGAACGTGCCCATTTGAACTGGGACATCCTCCAGAATGCCTACAGGCTGCCTGATGGAGCAGTCTGCAAGCTGAATAGTCATGCTGGTGGGAGTGAGATCCCGTAGTTGCAGCTTCTTGCAGAGAGCGAGCGGCATAAGGCTCACGCTAGCGCCCACATCACAGAGGGCTCTCTCAATCTGCGTATCCCCTATGCAGCATGGGATAGAGAAACTGTCAGGATCCTGCAATTTCGATGGTGATCGCCTCTGGAAGAGCGAACCGCAGGATCCACTAATGGGGGCCACTGAAGCGTCCCCAGGGTCTCCCTTCTTGAACATGAGCTCTCTCAAAAATTTCAAATGAGCAGGTGCTTCCTTGAGAGCTTCCAGGAAGGGGCTACTGACATAGATTCGACGTAAGGTCTCTAGGAATTGCGCGAATCTAGGCTCAAGCTGAGATAGCTTGGACCATGCCAGTCGCTGAGAGAAGGGCACTGGGGGCTGGTACTTGCGAGCGGGAAGTGGTGGCCTAGTTTCCCCAGCAGAACTCAAATTCTCTTTTCTCTTCTTCCCCTCTGTTCCTGCAGAATTAGGAACTTGAACTACCTCCTGGAGAACCATCACCGGGCTTTCATCTAACCCCTCTCCTATCGTGGAGATGGCATTGATGTGACCTCGAGGGTTAGTCTCGGGCTGGCCTGGCAGATGCCCCTGAGGCCAAGACAAGTGGCTCACTTGCTAGGCGATCTGGGCATCCATTGTCCTCTTATGGCAGCCATAGCATCGAGTCTGGAGGTCAATAAATTGATCGATTCACCAAGACTTTCATTAGTCTTGGTCTGAGTCCCTATGAAGCGCTCCATGAGACTCTCCAGATGTGATGTGGGTTGAGGAGGTGGAGGAGTGCAAGGAGCTCTGTTGTGGAAACTAGGTGGCTGGACAGAACTCTCGGGTGAGGTTGGAGTTTTTGTAAGGGGGGTTTGGGTGACTCTTCCAACCCTGACCATAGCTATTAAAGTGGCCTAGGGGTTATTTTGTGGTGGAGGGTTGAAGTTGTGGAATGCGTTGAGGTGTTCAATGCTAGAGGAGCCATTGTAAGGGGGGTTTGGGTGACTCTTCCAACCCTGACCATAGCTATTATAGTGGCCTAGGGGTTATTTTGTGGTAGAGGGTTGAAGTTGTGGAATGCGTTGAGGTGTTCAATGCTAGAGGAGCCATTGTAACAGTTAACTGAAGTATGCCCCTGCACACCACATGTCTCGTAAATAGCATGTACTTCAATTGGGTTAGGAGTACCCACTCTGTCCAATCTTTGTGCAAGTGCATCCACCCTGCTTGCTAGGAGCGTCATAGCATCAACCTCATATCTACCGCTGCTTTTCTTCGGTGCGGCTCGCTCACTTGACTAGTGATAATTGTTGGAAGCCATTTCTTCCAACATGGCCTTTGCCGCCTCAATTGACTTGCCCATGAGAGGGCCCCCCGCTGCAGCTTCTATTGAGATTTTCACTGACCGCTCCAACCCATTGCAGAATGTTTGGATTAGGAGCCAGTCAGGAACTCCATGGTGGGGGCACTACCGCTGAATGTTTTTAAACCTCTCCCAGGCCTCGTAGAGGGGCTCTCCTTCCTGCTGGGTGAAGCATGTAATCTTTGTCCTCAGCTTTGCAGTTTTTTCTGGTGGGAAGTATTTGCTGAGGAAGGCCTTAGAGAGAACCTCTCATGTGGTAAACGAGTTGGGCTCCTCATTCTGCAGCCAATCACTAGTTTTGTCCCTCAATGAGAAAGGGAAGAGCCGCAGTCGAATAGCATCGGCGGACACCCCATTGAGTTTGATGGTGTCGTACTTCGCAAGGAATTTGTGAAGGTGCGCATTGGGGTTGTCCGAGGGATATTCGATGAACTGATCACGCTCCACGAAACTAATGAGCGCTAGGTTGAGCTCAAAATTATTACCCTCGATCGCCAGGCTAACAATCGATGAGGTGATGCCAGATGCCTGCAGCAAGGCATAGTCCCACAGCACCCTATTGTCCTCCTGGGCCATCACCGCTGCTTCTTTCTTCCTCATTCTCGCTTCTCCACTACGTCAGCGTGCGGCTACTTCTATCTCATGATCGAGGGGGATAAGGTCTTGATCCCTCTGACTCCTCCTGCACATACAAAGCAAGCACTACCAAGGCGTAAACAGTTTCAAGCAGGAATGAGGAATGATTGAAAGTTACGAAAAGAAAAATAAAAAGGCCTAGTCTAGAGTATAACGACTGGTTCTGATATCGAAAGGAACAAGCTCCCCGGCAACGGCGCCAAAAACCTGTTGTGTAAAATTACCGCAAGTGCACGATGTAGCTGTAGCTAGCAACCGGCAAGTACGAGTTGTGTCCACGAGGAACTTGCTTTTGACTACCAAAACTAATCAACTAACTCAATCTAGGCCAAATCAAATTATGAGTTTATGACTAAACTAATGAACACAATAACAACTAAGAATCGAATGAGGGAACAGAATATTAAAGCACTCGGGTTGGAATCAACAGCAAGATTATGCTAGCTGAACCAATTACTGACCCCGCCGAATAATCCTAGAGATGCGTCATGAGTGAATAGATTGCCAATTAAGCCCATCTCCTCCCTCTCTCAAGGGTCGAAGACTAATCCTAGAACTATAGTCACCTATTTTCATGGGACTAAAGGTCACAGGATTACAACATCTACAATCTCTAATCCCAACTAGAACCTTGACTATTTTTATATCAAAATCCTAATTGGCTACTAATTCACACTAAGTGAAGGTTCTGTCTTTCAACGCTCCCCTAAACCCAAGTAATAATGGATGAATACCCTCTCAGGCATTTTATCGAGCATGTGGCGTGCATAGTAGAAATCATGAACGCAAAAGTAAGGAAAGTAAGGGATTGCGACTACAATTGATTCAACTAAACATAATCGACTTTAATCCCAACCCAAGTTGGGAATTTAGCCACACATCGCTTCACAATCAACAACCATAATTTCAATTCTACCAAACAACATTCAATTCACAAAAACCTAAAATAACAATAAAGAGAAGAGAAGGAATCGGGAAAACGAACTTGAATTGGTTGTTGCTGAAAGGTAGATCGAACTTCGATGCCAATGAATTCAATACAAAACAATGGAAATCAAAAGCCAGAATGTCAAACCTAAAAAATCGCCTAGAAAAGTCTGTGAAAATAGAGAACTCAATGAAAACTGAATAACCCTTAAAATAACCACGAAGGAGAATTCAAATCGCGATGCGAAACGAGGGTGGCACGGTCGTGCCTCGAGGCACAGTGGCACTGTGCCAAAATAATGACGAACCACCCAAAATCGGCCAAGCGGCACTGGCGTGCCACTTGGCATGGCCAAGTTGTGCCATTTGGCTGGCCGGCTACTTTGTCGGTTTTCCGTGGTCCGGCTGTGCTGCATGTGTTAGATTCCTCGGGACTTCCGTGCGACGCTTTTTCGTGGTTTTAACTCGCCTCCTTGGCACTCCTTTCTGCTGAATGTTGTTCATCTTTCCGTTTCTTCAATAGAGTTCCTGAAAATATTGAAAGATGTTGTATGAGTAAAAAGTATGCTAGAGGAGACCGATTTGACCCTTCCTTAACGCAAATGAACGTGAAAACACTGAAAAAAATGAGTCAAATGGGGGCGAAAAACGGGACAAAATAGAGGTTCATCAGAAAGTCGCCTATAGGTAAAGCCAATAAAATACCAAGCAATTAACTTATCATACCATCCAGCTTGATGACACTACTAGTATCAAAGAAAAGGATAGACCGCATTCATAATAGCTAAAGAAACGGAGGCATCTGTCAACTATATAATCACATATATAAATAAATGATAAAAGCTAAGTACATTGCCCGCATTTGGTAAACTTTTGCGATAATTTGATCAACCTTATCTAATTATGGGGTTTGGTAAACCAATTTCGGAAAGAAGTTAATTTCCTTCAAATCTAACTATCATAATTTAAAGTAGTTCTTAGGAATCGACTTCTCACATCAAACTTTTAGGGGCGGTTAGATTACCATTAATAAATGTCCCCATAATTCTAATTTGCCCACAACTTTTTAACATTAATTCCAGTCAAAATAATTCATTTAATTTTGTCAAATAGTTGACCAAATGGATCAATGTTGAGCTTAAAATTCATAATTGAGCTTTTTGAAATATTTTCTATAGAATAATCAAGTTTCAATGTGAACCTTCAAATTGTTCTAGTGACGAAAATATCAAATTGTTTGAGCGGCGAAAAATGTCTATTGAATTGTCATGGTAGAGAAAAATGTTGACCAAATAAACGTTGAGCTCAAAATTTCGACCTAAGCCTATTTTAATCTTTTCTACCTAATGGTCAATTTCGATCCAAATTGTGGAAATTGTTTTACTGGTAAAAAATATTGACCGAATTGTTTAAGTGGCGAAAAACATCAATTGAATATTCGTGGTGAAGAAAAATGTTGACCAAATAAAGGAATATGGAGCTCGAAGTATGAATTTGAGCCAAGTTTAATATTTTCTTTCTGATGATCAAGTTTTAATCCAAACAGTTGAAATTGTTCTGGGTGTGAGTTAGCTGAATTATTTAATTAAGTGGCAAAAAATGTCAATTGAATTGTCGTGGCGGAGATGAATGTTGACTGAATAAAAGAAACTTGAACTGAAAATCTGGACTTGAGTTTATTTTAATATTTCCCATCGAATAATCAAGTTTTGATTCAACCCGTTGAAGTACAATTTTGCATCTAAATTCAAGCTGCCCATATCGTCAATGAATTGAAGGGAGAAAATCAACTTCCTATCTTCTCAAAATGGAAATTATTTTCCTTCATTGGGGGGAAAATCATTTTCCTTGGAAAAAAGTCCTCCATCCTTGGAAAATTGGAAAACTACTTTATAGGGATTCTTAACATCAAGTGACCACATCGTAAGATCAATATATAGGTTTACTTAAAAATTGAAAATAATGTGTTTACACACTAAACAATTTATTCTATTGAGTTTAGCCCCAAATTGGTTTAATCTGTGCAAGATTTGTTTATAACACAATAATTTCAAGTCAGATTCAATCGTATTATTGTGTCGAATCACTCTTTTCCAACTTTTATCCATTACCGAACGTGGTCGAACCAACCAAATTAATCATAAAAAGTCACCTATAGGTGAAGCCAATAAAATACCAAACAATTAACTTATCATACCGTGCAGTTTGATAACACTTCTAGTATTAAAGAAAAGGATAGACCACATTCATAATAGCTAAAGAAGCGGAGGCAAGAAAGAGGCCAAGGGAGTCGAAAAAGGAGTAATTTTCATGTAAGGAGCATCAATATATATAGGTTTATCATTTAGATTTCAGTCTTATGTCATGTGAAAGATTTTGAGAGATAATCCCTTATGCAAGTTCAAATATAATTATGAAGATTGATTATATTTAAGTTACAAGAATGAAATTGTCATCCCAAGTTTTCTACTAATATCAAGCTTTCAGGTTTCAACTATGAAAATTAGAGCTTTAAGAGAGACTGAACTCTATAATTTAATTTGTTGGGCAAATAAAGAGATAAAAAGGTCACCATTTTGTTAAAAATATAGTCCTGTTAATTAATAACACGATGTGATAGTGTATTGCTTTTTTGATGATCATTTAAATATCATATACGTTCTTGCCAAGGATTCATTCGGTACATATCATTCATCATGCATATCTCATCCATTTGAAAATCAGGATTTGTACAACATTTTAGTGCGATGTTGGTGTCCAGTTGCTGTGGTGTAGTGGTTATCATGTTAGTCTTACACACTAAAGGTCCCCAGGTTGATCCTGGGCAGTTATGTACATCTTGTGTTTCATTTTTCACATAAATTGAAACGCCAACTTTATTTCCCTTTCCCCTTTCCTTTATTGAGCTTCTCCACCACTGCACTTAGCATCACATATTGATAGGCTCACCTTGCCTCTTTAATTTATTTATTTTTTTTTCTAAAGTAGGCTGATTTTTTATCACGGAAAAAAAGCAGGTTGCTCTGCGCATAACTATTGATGGTATTCTTCACATTCATATTTAATTAGACCCCCTACCTCTTGTGTGACTTACATGTTTGGCATCTTCTAATAAATAGCTCTTGCCCCGCCACATCCCTTACAATGTTGTCATTATAAAATGTAGCTGTAATGGTGGTAGGTTCAGGAACGCTATATATGAAATCACATTATCCCAACCTTGATTTTATGGGATTTAATGAGTAGCACTTTTTATGAGCATACTTAGAAATAGAGTTTGAGAATTTTTTTAAAATTTGCTCAAAAAAATTATGAATAAGAATCTGAGACACATGTAATCTATATGTAATGATTTGTAAGTAAGAAATTCTCTCATTTTCTTCTCGAAAAAGAAATTCTTTCGTTCACAACCTCATGTTATACACTACTTACCGTTAGTAGCAAACACAGTTTTTTATAAAAATTACAAATTCAGTGGAAAAAATACAAGTTTCAAACATTCCACTTTGTTTGTTATAGAAGCAATTTAACTATATTACTGAGACGTAAAATATAAAAAAATTTATAAGTTTTAATTGATTGCTGAAGTTAATGAAGTCATTAAGAATTACGTAAATCTTTTATTCAAATGTGGAGACTTGAATATGCATATAATTTTCTTTTGAAGACAAGAAAACAAACGATAAAGACTGAGAGAGCAAATGCACCATCCAATATTTCTATTATTCTGATCAAAAATCCTATAACATTGTAGGCATCCCTTGAGGTCATGAAAAGTAGTTAGTGATACTTACTCTTAAAACAGGGCAGAGGCTTGATGAAACATGTTGAAACTTGCCTGGTTCTGCTGAATGAGATTGTATTGTCAGAATGCCACGAAATGTGCTTATGAAATCGTTTAAATGTGCACAAACCCAATATCAACTTTTTAAAATTCATATTTATTGACCTTGTGATATAGAATATAAACATATTACATGACCTGTATATTATATGTAGTCATTGTTGTAAGATTAATTTAAGAGTAACGTTTTTCAGTTGACACGTATAACATAAAAATAATTTGCAAATATGGTACAGTTGAAAATCAATTTATTATTAACACAATAACTCCCACATTGTTAGAAGGATTAGAATGTAATCACTGCAAAGTTTTTTATTATTCATCATTAATAAAGCCTTATTTTTCATATAATATAAATCTTTAACATTATTGTAATTGTAAAATTTGTATTTTTTTGTAGAAATTTTATATTATCCAACTTATAAATTTATCATTAATTTGCTAAAATTACATAATTATTTTAGGAACCTAATTCAAATTCATACACAATTTGTATTTAAAATATTATAATTAGAAATACCGTCAAAATACAATCGGAAACACAACCACTTGATGTTCTTTCCGTGGGTAAATTGGGGTGGGTAAAAGAGTGAAGTAGGATTAAATAGGTTGAGTTGGGTTGAAGTCGGTATTTTGGAATTTATCGACGAAAAGAACAGGGCCTTAATCTAACGGCGTGTCGCAATTATACCCTTTTTTAAAAACTATTTTTGTGATATTAAATTATAGTATAATTCAATTCATCTTTTGAATAATAGTGATCTCAATTTCTTTAGTGTTGTTATTGCTAACTGTTGAGTTATTTTATTTAAGTTTTGATGATAACAACTCCAAGTGTGAAAATTTGTCCAAGTAATGTTGCTTCAAACACGATCTCCAAATAGGCCTAACTGGTGTTCGTAATCCTTATTGTATTAACTGGTTTGCTACATGTGAGAACAAGTCCTTAAAACAGGTTTCACGTGGTGATTCTTCATTAAGTCAAGAACGCCATCTCGACAGTTGATTGTAAGGCATGTTCCTGAACTTTAGCAATGCAAAGAACAACCCCAGCAAACAAGATGGCCTTGGTGTTCTCAGCAGCCCTACAAATCTTGGACAAAATGACTGATTCAAAACAAGAAGTCTTGGGTATATAGGTTTATTTATTTAGACTCTTGTTAATATGCCAATATTGAAAATGCTTTTTAAACACCTCTTGAATCGGTATTCGCATTAAGTACTTCAGAACACCAGTTGCGAACAACCCTGCAAACAGGGTGCCTAGGGTGTTTCTGAACTGAAATGGCCATACCCGATTATCTTTGAAAATTCAATTCAGTTGGCCAAGATCTCCAGAATACTTCCTTTAATCTTCAAAGTTGCTATTTTTCTAGAAAGGATATTTCTTGAAAAGATTGTGGGAGATTTGCGAAAATAGGAGATTTGCCAAAACTAATAAGATTTCCTTTTTGTCCATATTTTCGGCTATGATAAAATCTCGAAAGCTAAGAGTTTTCTGGTTGCTTCTTTAAAATCTTCTTCGCGGCTATGAGAAGATAAGGGTTATTTCTTGAGATAACAAATCCCTTATAACTTGGAAAAAACTTGCCACTAGCCGTTGGGAATATTTCTCTTGAAAATCCTTTTCCAAACTTAGCTGCTTTCTTCTCTTCTCCTTGGTTTTTGACTGTTGGGTTTTTGTGCATAAAAGCTCAGCTCTTTCGCCCCCACAACATACGGAGATATAGAGAGAAAAAGGGAAGAAAAGAAAGCAAAGAGTGAAAACTTGGAAACACACAGCATATAGAAAATTTCAAAAAGAGGTTTTTCTAGAAGAGTTTTTTGAGCTATTCTTGAGAAAAGAAAAACCAACTCAAGTTGTGTTTAAAATAAGCTTTCGATATATTGGCATAATAGGATCTTCATTGTACCTTACATCTGCTTAGTAAGAAGCACCCCAGTAAGGTGTTTGCTGACCTGGATCTCAGATCAGTCAAAAGTGAGTGAGTGTGTCCTAGTCGTGTGGACTTTGGACGTGTCCTATCTGGTGAGATTTGGACGTGGTGTAATCTGCCTTAGAGAAGGAGATTATGTGGTTGCAAGGTTGTAACAAGGTGTGTTACATTTGTAACGAGTTAAGCCCGGTTTAGTGAAGTGATTAAATCCTACACGAGGTAGGTCGTGGTTTTTCACACCTCAGTTGGGCTAGAGGTGTTTTCCACGTAAAAATTGTGTGTGCTTTATTTTCCGCATTTATCTTGGTGATTTTCGCATTTGCTATATCTGATAACACCCTTTGCAAACAAGTCACAGGGGTGTTTGTTTCATTTACAACGCGAAAATCAGACACCACAATTCACCCCCCCTCTTGTGGTAGAATACTCACTAATTCAACAAGTGGTATCAGAGCAGGTTCTCTCACAAAAGGCTAACACCTTGAGAGATTCTGAAGATGAGTACACCACAAGGAATTGTTGAAGGGCAATCCATTACTCGTCCACCCTATTTCAACGGCCAACATTATAGTTGGTGGAAGAATAGGATGGAAAACTATATTCAGGTAGAAGATGATGAGTTATGGATGCTCATCAAGAATGGGCCCCTTGTTCCCACCAAGGTGCTTGAAGATGGTAAGATGGTTTCCAAGGAACCTAAAGAGTTTGATGCTGAAGATTATAAGAAAATGGAGAAAAATGCCAAGGCCAAGAAACTACTATATTTTGGCCTAGGACCCGATGAATACACTCGCATCTCTGAGTGTGAATCAACCCAAGCTATCTGGAACGCCCTGCAAGTTGCTCATGAAGGTACGAGTCAAGTTAAACAATCTAGAATTGAGCTACTTATGCAACAATATGAGTTGTTTGATATGGGTGATCGTGAGACTGTGATGGATATGTATACACGGTTTACCCACATCACGAACGAGTTAAAATCTCTGGGAAAGTCTTTCACCACTGAAGAGTTGGTGAGGAAAATCCTCAGAATTCTACCCCGTACGTGGGAGGCCAAAGTAACAGCCATCCAAGAGGCCAAAGACATGAACAAGATCACCCTCGACGAGTTGATTGGTAATCTCCAAACCTATGAACTCCGAAAGAACTCACAACAAAGAGAGGAGCAAAAGAAGGATCGTGGGCTTGCCTTGAAAGCACATGAGGACATTGACTCTGACCTTGAAAATGAAGATATGGCCCTAATGACCAGGAAATTCAAGAAATTCTTCAAAAAGGTCAAGGAAAACAACAAAAGAAAAGATTTCAGTAAGTCCAGAAACACCCCCAAAGAACAGCTCACAGGGTGTTTCAAGTGCGGCAAACCAGATCACTTAGTCAAAAATTGTCCTCTGCTTCGAGAAGATCAAATGCCCGAACATCCTCGAAAACAGGGTCAAAAACACCCTATAAACAATCTGGGCAAGTGATTCTCGAAAGCTATGCTGGCTGCTTGGGGAGATTCCTCTGAGGATGAAGGAGAATCTGAAGCTGAAGAAGGGGTCGTAGCACTGATGGCACAAAGTGATTCAGATTCAGATGATGAATCAACAATCAGCCTCTCAGATCTCAAGAACAAGGTACATGGTCTTAACAAAGCTACTTTAGAAGAACTTCTATATAATTTGATAGACACCTGTGATGATCTAAAAAGAGAAGTTCGTGACCTAGAGCTTGAAAATGAAATTCTTAAAAATGAAAAACTTAGTTTACATGACAGGATTAACGTGCTTAGAGAAGATCTCTTTCTAAAAGAAGGCGATTACACTCAAGTAGAGGAAAAACTCTTTAAAGTGGAAGAAACAGTTGAATCCCTGCTAAATGAGAGACAGAGCTTGAATGCTACCATAGAAAAATTGGAAACTGATCGTGCCACAAACAACCGCTGGAACAAATCCTCACAAGCCCTTGATTGGTTAAACACTCACCACAATCGAAACAAAAAGGGACTTGGATATAAGCCTAAACGGACCGTTTACCCAATACATAGGAAGTATGTGGGATTACCTGAAAACATCGTTTGCTTTCATTGTGGTAAAACGGGTCATTATAGATACACTTGCCCTTTAAGAAAACATGCCAATAAAAAGAATGAAAGGTATGTAAAACAAATCTGGATTAGAAAAGATGAGCTTTACATGTCTAAAAGAATGGGACCCAAGTGGATCTGGGTTCCCAAAACTAACCCGTGATTTGTTTTGCAGGCTGAAGTGAGAGAGAACAACCTCACGAACACCCTTGAAAACAGGCAGTTGTGGTTTGTTGATAGTGGGTGTTCACGGCATATGATTGGTGAAAAATCAAATTTTCTCTCACTTACAGCTTTGAATGGTGGGAGTGTAGCATTTGGAAACGGCAAGTCTGGGACAATTGTTGGTATAGGTAATATTGGTAAAACTCTCTCCCACTCAATTGATAATGTGCACTTAGTTGATGGGTTAAAGCACAATTTGCTAAGTGTGTCCCAACTGTGTGACAAGAACAACCTAGTGTTGTTTTCAAAAACACGTTGCTTGGTTGTGAGTGACGACACAGGAAATGTTGTGTTGAGGGGGAAGCATTGTCAAAATGTTTATAAAGTGTGTATTTCCACTCTTCCCCAAAACAATCTGACTTGTTTAAATGCATTAAATGATGATATAGTGCTATGGCACAAGAGACTAGGTCATGCAAGCCTGTCTTTGTTAAACAAACTTGTCTCCAAAGAATTGGTTGTTGGACTACCTTCCATCAAGTATAATGATGACAAGGTATGTGAAGCTTGTGCAAAAGGAAAACAAGTCAGATCTTCTTTAAAATCTAAAAAGTACGTAAGCACTACCCGACCTCTTGAGTTATTACATATTGATCTATGTGGTCCCATGAGGACAACTAGTAGAGGAGGGAAAAGGTATGTGCTTGTAATAGTGGATGATTACTCTCGACTTACTTGGACCCTGTTCTTGGCCTCCAAGGATGAAACTTTTGAGAATTTTATTGCCCTTCTCAAAAAGATTGAAAAGAGAGTAGGACACTCATTGGTTAGCTTGAGGTCTGATCATGGTACTGAATTTGAAAATGCAAGCTTTACAAAATTTTGTAATGAACATGGTGTTGATCAAAACTTCTCAGCCCCGAGAACACCCCAGCAGAATAGGGTGGTTGAATGAAAAAATCGTACTTTAGAAGACATGACTAGAACAATGCTTATTGCTAGTGGTCTTCCTAAGAACTTTTGGGCAGAAGCTTTGAACACAACATGTTACAATATAAATAGATGCATGATTAGACCCATTTTGAACAAAACCCCTTATGAACTTCTTAAAGGTAGAAAACCCAACATTATGCATCTAAGAACATTTGGTTGTAGATGTTTCGTGCATAACAACGGGAAAGATGCCTTAGGAAAGTTTGATTCAAGGAGTGATGAGGCAATATTTCTTGGTTATTCCTCTCACAGTAAGGCATACAAAGTCTTTAACAAAAGAACCTTGTGTGTTGAGGAAAGTGTGCATGGGTTTTTTGATGAATCTAACTCCTTGAATGAGAGTAATGCACAAGATGAAGAGTTTGAATTAGGTCTTGTCCAAAAGGAGTTGTTGAACCAAGAAAAACAAGGTGATAACACCCTGAAGAAAACAGGTACAGAAGTTGTTCCTCAAAGCGACAGCAAGGTGAGCTCCAAACAGGGGGAAACACCGTTGAACCCTGTTCGGAACCATGTTCTTCAGGAACCAGCTTGCAAACAGGTGCAGAAACAGGATTAGGAGGTGTTCTTGAGCTTGATCCTACACACACTTCAGCTAGAACAAAACATGTGTCTGTGGATCTAATCAATCCAAGACCATGGAAGCACCATAGTTCGCACCCTCTTGATCAAATCTTGTCAGATATTAATACTGGAGTGCAAACTAGATCTAAACTTAAGAATTTTTGTGCTTTCTATGCTTTTCTTTCTAACATTGAGCCAAAAAGTGTGAATGAAGCTCTTGCAGATTCAGATTGGATCGCGGCTATGCAAGAAGAACTTCATCAATTTGAAAGGAACAAAGTGTGGCACCTTGTACCTAAACCTGCAGATAGAACAATCATTGAAACCAAGTGAGTGTTCCGAAATAAGCTAGATGAGTCAGGAACAGTCACTAGGAACAAGGCAAGGCTGGTGGTTCAAGGGTACAATCAAGAAGAAGGGATTGATTATGAAGAAACCTTTGCACCAATTGCTAGAATTGAGGCTATTCGAATCTTAATAGCCTTTGCAGCTCATATGGAAATCAAGCTATAGCAAATGGATGTGAAAAGTGCATTCCTCAATGGATACCTTAAAGAAGAGGTGTATGTCAAACAACCCCCTGGTTTTGAAAATGGTGATTTTCCAAATCATGTTTTTAAACTTGACAAAGCACTTTATTGTTTAAAACAAGCTCCAAGAGCTTGGTATGAACGGTTGTCAAGCTTTTTACTTGAAAATGATTTTAGAAGAGGCAAGGTGGACAATACCTTGTTTCTAAAATTTAAGGGGGAACATCTATTGGTTGTCCAAATATATGCAGATGACATTATCTTTGGTGCAACTCTTCATGATTTATGCAATGAATTTTTAAAATATGATGAGGAGTGAGTTTGAGATGAGCATGATGGGTGAGCTTAACTTTTTCTTAGGCTTACAAATCAAGCGAACTCCAAACGGCACCATAATCCATCAACAAACGTATATCAAGGAACTACTTAAGCATTTTGGGATGAAGTCGGCCAAACCCATAGACACTCCTATTTCTCCTTCAACCAAGTTGGTTATGGATGATGGGAGTCCCTCAGTTGAGGAAAAACTCTATAGGGGCATGATTGGGTCACTACTATACCTAACCGCTAGTAGACCGGATATTGTTTTTAGTGTTGGTTTATGTGCCCGTTTTCAGTCTAGTCCTAAAGAGACTCATCTTAAGGCTGTTAAACGGATACTAAGATATTTAAAGCATACACCTGATTTTGCTCTATGTTATCCTAGAGGTTGCAATCTTGATCGTGTTGGATATACTGACGCTAACTATGTAGGTTTCTTAGTTGATACAAAGAGTACCTCAGGTATGGCTTATTTTCTTAGACCTTGTTTGGTATCTTGGGCTACCAAGAAGCAACATTCAGTTGCCATGTCCACAGCAGAAGCTGAATATGTTACAACAGCTTCATGTTGTGCTCAACTGTTGTGGATAAGACAACAGCTTAAGGATTTTTGTGTTGACACTGGATGCATTCCTATTTTTTGTGACAATACTAGTGCTATTAACATTGCCAAAAACCCATGTCAACACAAAAGGACAAAGCATATTGATATTCGACATCATTTCTTGAGAGATAATGTTGAAAAGGGGTTAATCTCCATGAATTTTTGCTCATCAAATAATCAAATTGCCGATATATTCACTAAGGCTCTAGCTCGGGATCAATTTGAGAGAAACAGGCTAGAGTTGGGGTTGGCAAAAACACCCTGAGAACACCTGTTCTTAGAAGTTGATCAAAGATGACAAAAAACACCCCATAATACCTGTTCCGTCTCCTTGTTTGAAAGCCTTCTTATTTCAGTGGTTTATGATTAAAGAATGTGTAGTCTTGTGTGCTAATGTGACGATACTGCTGTCTTGGGAGATGGAGAAAGCGTAATCATGACATATCTTGGAAAGAGAGAAGCATATTCAAGAACAGGCGGCTAGATCAGGTACGCATTGATTGTGATTAATGTTTGCTGCTTGATCAACTTCTGGGTATTCCCTAGGTGGCCCTTCAGAACGGGTAGAGAGTTTAAAAACCCTCGTGCGTGCGTCTTCCCTGTCTTGCTCGCTCTCTCAACCCTGTTCTTAACTTCAAACCCTAGCAAAACCCTCAAAACCCGAAAATCTCTCTTGCTTTAATGGCTTCCAAAACCGATTCCTCACTACTCTCTGAGAACAATAGCATGATTATATCTGCAATCGAAACCACCCTCTGCCCCCTGATTGTCAAGCCTGTTCTTTGTTTTGTTTTGTTTTTTTGGCAAGTTGTACTGCTTTGCCTTTAATGGAATATATACTTGCAGTCTGTTGATTGTTGTTTCTTATGTTGTTCTTGTTTTTATGATGCCAAAAGGGGGAAGAAGAGTGAAAAACCAATTGACAAAACCTATTGATTAAATATGCGAATGAAGAAGAGTGAAATCATATTGACAAAGGGAATGAATGAACCTGACCTTGACTTACGTGGATCCCTATCAGCATTCATTTTTTTTGTGTTGTTTTGTCAATATGATCACTTGGTTTGTCCTCATCAAAAAGGGGGAATTTGTTGAGTTATTTTATTTAAGTTTTGATGATAACAACTCCAAGTGTGAAAATTTGTCCAAGTAATGTTGCTTCAAACACGATATCCAAACAGGCCTAACTGGTGTTCGTAATCCTTATTGTATTAACTGGTTTGCTACATGTGAGAACAAGTCCTTAAAACAGGTTTCACGTGGTGATTCTTCATTAAGTCAAGAACGCCATCTCGACAGTTGATTGTAAGGCATGTTCCTGAACTCTAGCAATGCAAAGAACAACCCCAGCAAACAAGATGGCCTTGGTGTTCTCAGCAGCCCTACAAATCTTGGACAAAATGACTGATTCAAAACAAGAAGTCTTGGGTATATAGGTTTTATTTATTTAGACTCTTGTTAATATGCCAATATTGAAAATGCTTTTTAAACACCTCTTGAATCGGTATTCGCACTAAGTACTTCAGAACACCAGTTGCGAACAACCCTGCAAACAGGGTGCCTAGGGTGTTTCTGAACTGAAGTGGCCATACCCGGTTATCTTTGAAAATTCAATTCGATTGGCCAAGATCTCCAGAATACTTCCTTTAATCTTCAAAGTTGCTATTTTTCTAGAAAGGATATTTCTTGAAAAGATTGTGGGAGATTTGCGAAAATAGGAGATTTGCCAAAACTAATAAGATTTTCTCTTTGTCCATATTTTCGGCTATGATAAAATCTCGAAAGCTAAGAGTTTTCTGGTTGCTTCTTTAAAATCTTCTTCACGGCTATGAGAAGATAAGGGTTATCTCTTGAGATAACAAATCCCTTATAACTTGGAAAAAACTTGCCACTAGCCGTTGGGAATATTTCTCTTGAAAATCCTTTTTCCAAACTTAGCTGCTTTCTTCTCTTCTCCTTGGTTTTTGACCGTTGGGTTTTTGTGCATAAAAGCTCAGCTCTTTCGCCCCCACAACATACGGAGATATAGAGAGAAAAAGGGAAGAAAAGAAAGCAAAGAGTGAAAACCTGGAAACACACAGCATATAGAAAATTTCAAAAAGAGGTTTTTCTAGAAGAGTTTTTTGAGCTATTCTTGAGAAAGGAAAAATCAACTCAAGTTGTGTTTAAACTGAGCTTTCGATATATTGGCATCATAGGATCTTCATTGTACCTTACATCTGCTTAGTAAGAAGCACCCCAGTAAGGTGTTTGCTGACCTTGATCTCAGATCAGTCAAAAGTGAGTGAGTGTGTCCTAGTCGTGTAGACTTTGGACGTGTCCTATCTGGTGAGATTTGGACGTGGTGTAATCTGCCTTAGAGAAGGAGATTACGTGGTTGCAAGGTTGTAACAAGGTGTGTTACATTTGTAACGAGTTAAGCCCGGTTTAGTGAAGTGATTAAATCCTACACGAGGTAGGTCATGGTTTTTCACACCTCAGTTGGGCTAGAGGTGTTTTCCACGTAAAAATTGTGTGTGCTTTATTTTCTGCATTTATCTTGGTGATTTTCGCATTTGCTATATCTGAGAACACCCTATGCAAACAAGTCACAGGGGTGTTTGTTTCATTTACAATGCGAAAATCAGACACCACAATTCACCCCCCTCTTGTGGTAGAATACTCACTAATTCAACACTAACCAAATTATAATTTAGATAAGGATTGCATGGTTCAATTTTATTTTACTTTAGATTTTTACATATATCAAATCTCATTTCCACAACTCACTGTTGTGGAAAATCATTTAAAATTTTGATGTTAGTGATATACTCATATGTAAATAAAAAGTGAAATGCCAGGTTAATAAAAGAGATCTTGGGAAATAGTATACAATACTTTCGAGGTATTAGACAATAATACTATAATAATACTCTCAAATTTAAATTTTGATGTACATGCACCGTACTATTAGCCTATTTACCATTCATATATTGAAGTCAAGTTCAAATGTGTTTTTATCTATGTAATAGAACACTCTAACAATGGTATGCAATTACATATGTTTAAATGTAAGAATTTTTAAGTATATGCAATTACATATGTTGAACATGCACTTACATCACTGACTGAAAACATCTTTAAAATTGATCTTAGTATAAACAATAAATATGTCCATAGTTTGATGCACGGACATCTAAGTTTAAAGTTGGGAGTATTATTGTCCAATACTCCTAAGGTACATTATATCACGTCCAAAATTTCTTCAATAAAATTGAAGTTTTACTGTAAAACCACGAGTTGTGCCCATAGATTGTTAAAAGGAACCCAGTTTAGCTTTTTATCATTTCAATTAAACAAAATAACATAATTTGATTCTTTTAACACATAAATGCTCCGTGCATAGCATGGGTCTACACTAGTAAATTGAAACGCCAACTTTATTTCGCTTTCCCCTTCCCTTTATTGAGCCTGTCCACCTCTGCACCTAGCATCACATATTGATAGGCTCACCTTGCCTCTTTACTTTATTTCTTTCTTTTTTTTCTGAACTAGGCTGAATTTTTATCCAGAAAAAAAAAAGCAGGTTGCTCTGCCCAAAACTATTGATGGTATTCTTCACGTTCATATTTAATTAGAATCCCAACCGCTAGTGTGACTTACATGCTTGGCATCTTCTAATAAATAGTTCTTGCGCCGCCACATCCCCTACGATGTTGTCATTATAAAATGTAGTTGTAGCGATGGTAGGTTCAGGAACAGTATATATGAAATCCCATTATCCCAACCTTGATTTTATGAGATTTAATGAGTAGCATTTTTTATGGGCATACTTAGAAATAGAGTTTGAGAATTTTTTTAAAAGTTTGTTCTTAAAAAAATGATGGATAAGTATGTGAGACACATGTAATCTACATATAATGATTTGTAAGTAAGAAATTCTCTCATTTTCTTATCAAAAAAGAAATCCTTTCGTTTACAACCTCATGTTATACACTACTTACCGTAAGTAGCAAACACAGTTTTTTTATAAAAATTACAAAATAAGTGGAAAAAAATACAAGTTTCAAACATTCTACTCTGTTTGTGATAAAAGCAATTTAACTATCTTACTAAGACGTAAA
>JACYFF010031956.1:38128229-38138302 GCA_017589665.1 Selenicereus undatus | reverse complement strand
TTCGTACTTATTGACCTTGTGATATAGAATATAAACATATTACATGATCTGTTTATCATATGCAGTGATTGTTATAAGATTAATTTAAGAGTAACGTTTTTCATTTCACACGAATAACATAAAAATAATTTGCAAATATGGTACAGTTGAAAAACAATTTATTATTAACACAATAACTCCCACATTGTTAGATAGATTAGAATGTAATCACTGCAAAGTTTTTTATCATTCATCATTAATAAAGCCTTATTTTACATATAACATAAATCGTTAATACTATTGTAATTGTAAAATTTGTATTTTTTGTAGAAATTTTATATTATCCAACTTATAAATTTATCACTAATTTACTAAAATTACATAATTATTTTAGGAACCTAATTCAAAATCATACACAATTTGTATTTAAACTATTATAATTAGAAATACCGTCAAAATACAATCGGAAACACAACCACTTGACGCTACACATTTAGGATTAATCATTCGGTACATCTTAATCCAATTATCCATGAACAATTAGATAATTTGTGTTTAATCATAATATAATGCACTCATTACTTCTTACAACTACTGAATGGTGCTGAATTATATTGGATTGTACTAAATTTTATCCAATTATCCATGAATGTTATTGAACGTGTCAAAAATTATTGAATGTTGATGGTAAATATTTATGATAAGTCTAAAAGAACATGTCGTGAGTCATTGTCGTGGTAGCAACATGAACATGTGTGTCACAGATCACACAACTCTTTTAGTAAGAGAACGCTCCCAACTTTAATGAGCAGTTCATTGCTGTCCCTTAACAACTCTTCTACTCGCTCATTCATGTCATTTACACAATGCAAGAAATTTTCTATGCCTAATCATACAAAGTGATCATTTCACACTCTATAGCATCTCGACCTAATTAAGTTTTCAATTTGAAAAAACCCTTGAATAATAACATTGTCAAAGTTTTGTAGAAAATCCTTGGACTATTTAAACTTGAGCCACGAATGAATAGAGATTTTCAACCCTTCAACCACACCATGTAGAAGTACAATGATATGATTATTAAATTATAAATTAAAATTAATTCAAGAACGATATTTTGCAGACATTTGTAGCTAATGAGATTCATTTTTGCCTTTTGGTTTTTGAATTTTTAAAGGAAAAAAAAAAGAAAATCAAATTTAAACTTTTAATTTTAATGTCTAGCGGCATCTGTCAAGTATATAATCACATATATAAATAAAGGATAAAAGCTAAGTACATTGCGCACATTTGGTAAACTTTTGCGATAATTTGGTCAACTTTATCTAATATGGGGTTTGGTCAACCAATTTCGGAAAGAAGTTAATTTCCTTCAAATCTAACTATCATAATTTAAAGGGCTTAGGAATCGACTTCTCACGTCAAACTTTTAGGGATGGTTAGATTACCATTATTGAATGTCCCCACAATTCTAATTTGCCCACAACTTTTTAACATTAATTCTAGTCAAAATAATTCATTTAATTTTGTCAAATAGTTGACCAAATGGATCAATGTTGAGCTTAAAATTCATAATTGAGCTTTTTGAAACATTTTCTATAGAATAATCAAGTTTAAATGTGAACCTTCAAATTGTTCTAGTGACGAAAATATCAAATTGTTTGAGCGGCGAAAAATGTCGATTGAATTGTGATAGTAGAGAAAAATGTTTACCAAATGAAGGTTGAGCTGAAAATTTTGATCTAAGCCTGTTTTAATCTTTTCTACCTAATGGTCAATTCCGATCCAACTTGTGGAAATTTGTTTACTGGTAAAAAATATTGATCGAATTGTTTAAGTGGCGAGAAAAATCAATTGAAATTTCGTGGTGCGGAAAAATATTGACCAAATAAAGCAATGTGGAGTTCGAAATTTGAATTTGAGGATATTTTAATATTTTCTTTCTAATTATCAAGTTTCGATCCAAACAGTTAACATTGTATTAGGGGCGAGTCCGCCGAATTATTTAATTAGTTGGCAAAAAATGTCAATTAAATTGTCGTAGCGGAGATGAATGTTGACTGAATAAAAGAAACTTGAGCTCAAAATCTGGACTTGAGTTTATTTTAATATTTCCCATCGAATAATCAAGTTTTGATTAAACCCGTTGAAGTACAATTTTGCATCTAAATTCAAGCTTCCCATATCGTCAATGAATTGAAAGGAGAAAATCAACTTCCTATCTTCTCAAAACGGAAATTATTTTCCTCCATTGGAGGCAAAATCACTTTCCTTGGAAAATAGTCTTCCATCCTTTGTTGTGCCAAACACTGAAAAATTGGAAAACAAGTTCATGGGGATTCTTAATATCAAGTGACCGCATCGTAAGATCAATATATAGGTTTACTTAAAAATTGAAAATAATGAGTTTACACACTAAACAACTTATTCTATTGAATTCAGCCCCAAATTGGTTTAATCCGTGTTAGATTCGTGTTTAACACAATAATTTCAAGTCAGATTCGGTCGTATTATTATGTCGAATCCTTCTTTTCCAACTTTTATCCATTACCAAACGTGGTTGAAACAACCAAATTAATCATAAAAATTCACCTATAGGTGAAGCCAATAAAATACCAAGCAATTAACTCATCATACCAACCAGTTTGATAACACTGCTAGTATCAAACAAAAGGATAGACCGCATTCATAATAGCTAAAGAAATGGAGGCAAGAAAGACGTCAAGGGAGTCAAAAAAGGAGTAATTTTCACGTAAGGAGCATCAATATATATAGGTTTATCATTTAGATTTCATTGTTATGTCATGTGAAAGATTTTGGGAGATAATCCCTTACTTATGCAAGTGCAAAATATAATTATGAAGATTGATTATACTTAAGTTACGAGAATGAAATTGTCATCCCAAGTTTCCTACTAATATCAAGCTTTCAGGTTTCAACTATGAAAATTAGAGCTTTGCGAGAGACTAAACTCTATAAATTAATTTGTTGGACAAATAAAGAGATAAAAAGGTCACCATTTTGCTAAAAAGATAGTCCTATTAATTACTAACACGATGTGATAGTGTATTACTTTTTTGATGATCATTTAGATATCAAATACGTTCTTCCCAAGGATTCATTCAGTACATATCATTTGTCATGCTTATCTCGTCCATTTGATAATCAGGATTTGTACAACATTTTAGTGCAATGTTGGTGTCCAGTTGCTGTGGTGTAGTGGTTATCACGTTAGTCTTACACACTAAAGGTCCCCAATTCGATCCTGGGCGGCAACATTTTTATGTACATCTTGTGTTTCATTTTCCACATAAATTGAAACGGCAACTTTATTTCCCTTTCCCCTTCCCTTTATTGAGCCTCTCCACCTCTGCACCTAGCATCACATATTGATAGGCTTACCTTACCTCTTTAATTTATTTCTTTCTTTTTTTTCTAAAGTGGACTGATTTTGATCCAGAAAAAAAAGCAGGTTGTTCTGCGCATAACTATTGATGGTATTCTTCACATTCATATTTAATTAGAGCCCCTACCGCTAGTGTGACTTACGTGTTTGGAATCTTCTAATAAATAGTTCTTGTGCCGCCACATCCCCTACGATGTTGTCATTATAAAATGTAGTTGTAATGGTGGTAGGTTCAGGAACGGTATATGTGGAATCCTATTATCCCAACCTTGATTTTATGGGATTTAATGAGTAGCATTTTTTACGAGCAAACTTAGAAACAGAGTTTGAGAATTTTTTTAAAGTTTGTTCTTAAAAAAATGATGAATAAGTATTTGAGACACTTGGAATGTGCATATAATGATTTGTAAGTAAGAAATTCTCTCATTTTCTTATCGAAAAAGAAATTCTTTCGTTCACAACCTTATGTTATACACTACTTACCGTAAGTAGCAAACACAGTTTTTTATAAAAATTAAAAAATCAGTGAAAAAAATAACAAGTTTCAAACATTCTACTTTGTTTGTTATAAAAGCAATTTAACTATCTTACTGAGACTTAAAATATAAAAAAATTTATAAGTTTTAATAGATTGCTGAAGTTAATGAACTCATTAACAATTACGTAAATGTTTTATACAAATGTGGAAACCTGAATATGCGTATAATTTTCTTTTAAAGACAAGAAAACAAATGATGAAGATTGAGAGAGCAAATGCACCATCCCATATTTCTATTATTCTGATCGAAAATCCTAGAACATTGTAGGCATCCCTTGAAGTCATGAAAAGTATTTAGTAATACTTACTCTTAAAACAAGGCAGAGGCTTGATGAAACATGTTGAAACTTGCTTGGTTCTGCTGAATGAGATTATATTATTAGACTGCCACGAAATGTGCTTATAAAATTGTTTAAATGTTCACAAACCCAATATCAACTTTTTAAAATTCGTATTTGTTGACCTTGTGATATAGAATATAAACATATTACATGACCTGTATAATATATGCAGTGATTGTTGTAAGATTAATTAAAGAGTAACGTTTTTCATTTGACACGTATAACATAAAAATAATTTCCAAATATGGTACAGTTGAAAACCAATTTATTATTAACACAATAACTCCCACATTGTTAGACGGATTAGAATGTAATCACTGCAAAGTTTTTTTATTATTCATCATTAATAATGCCTTATTTTACATATAACATAAACCATTAATATTATTGTAATTATAAAATTTTTATTTTTTGTAGAAATTTTATATTATCCAACTTATAAATTTATCACTAATTTACTAAAATTACATAATTATTTTAGGAACCTAATTGAAATTCATACACAAATTGTATTTAAACTATTATAATTAGAAATACCATCAAAATACAATGGGAAACACAACCACTTGACGCTACGCATTTAGGATTAATCATTCGGTACATCTTAATCCAATTATCCATGAACAATTAGATAATTTGTGTTTAATCATAATGTAATGTATTCATTACTTCTTACAACTACTGAATGGTGTTGAATTATATTGGATTGTACTAAAAGTTATTGAATTACGCTAAGTGATTATGAATTATACGTGTCCAAAATTATTGAATGTTGATGGTAAATATTTATGATAAGTCCAAAAGAACATGTCATGATTCATTGTCGTGGTAGCAACATGAACATGTGTATCACATATCACACAACTCTTTTAGTAAGAGAACGCTCCCGACTTTAATGAGTAGTTCATTGATGTCCCTTTACAACTCTTCTACTCGCTCATTCTTGTCATTTACACAATGCGTGAAATTTTCTATGCCTAATCATACAAAGTGATTATTTCGCACTCTATAGCAACTGGACCTAATTAAGTTTTCAATTTCAAAAAACCCTTGAATAATAACATTGCCAAAGTTTGGTTGAAAATCCTTGGACTATTTAAACATGACCCACAAATGAATCAAGATTTTCAACCCTTCAACCACACCATGTAGAAGTACAACGATATGATTATTAAATTATAAATTAAAAGTAATTTAAGAACGATATTTTGCAGACATTCGTACCTAATGAGATTCATTTTTGCCTTTTGGTTTTTGAAATTTTAAAGGAGAAAAAAAAAGAAAATCAAATTTAAACTTTGAATTTTAATATCTAGCAGCATCTATCAACTATCTAATCACATATATAAATAAATGATAAATGCTAAGTACATTGCTCGCATTTGGTAAACTTTTGCGATAATTTGGTCAACTTTATCTAATATGGGGTTTGGTAAACCAATTTCAGAAAAAAGTTAATTTCCTTCAAATCTAACTATCATAATTTAAAGTTCTTACGAATCGACTTCTCACATCAAACTTTTAGGGATGGTTAGATTACCATTATTGAATGTCTCCGCAATTCTAATTTGCCCACATCTTTTTAATATTAATTCCAGTCAAAATAATTCATTAAATTTTGTCAAATAGCTAACCAAATGGATCAATGTTAAGCTTAAAATTCATAATTGAGCTTTTTGAAATATTTTCTATAGAATAATCAGGTTTCAATGTGAACCTGCAAATTATTCTAGTGATGAAAATATCAAATTGTTTGACGGGCGAAAAATGTCGATTGAATTGTGATGGTAGAGAAAAATGTTGACCAAATGAACGTTGAGCTGAAAATTTTGATCTAAGCTTATTTTAATTCTTTCTAGCTAATGGTCAATTTCGATCCAAATTGTGGAAGTTGTTTTACTGGTAAAAAATATTGATCAAATTGTTTAAGTGGCAAGAAAAATCAATTGAAATTTCGTGGTGGGGAAAAATATTGAGCAAATAAAGGATTGTGGAGCTCAAAATATGAATTTGTGGATATTTTAACATTTCTTTCTAATGATCAAGTTTTGATACAAACAGTTAACATTGTTTTAGGGGCGAGTCAGCTGAATTATTTAATTAAGTGGAAAAAAATGTCAATTGAATTGTCATGGCGGAGATGAATGTTGATTGAATAAAAGAAACTTGAGCTCAAAATCTGGACTTGAGTTTATTTTAATACTTCCCATCGAATAATCAAGTTTTGATTAAACCTGTTGAAGTACAATTTTGCATCTAAATTCGAGCTGCTTATATCGTCAATGAATTGAAGGGCGAAAATCAACTTTCTATCTACTCAAAACGGAAATTATTTTCCTCAATTGGGGGCAAAATCATTTTCCTTGAAAAATAGTCTTCAATCCTTTGTTGTGCCAAACAATGGAAAATTTGAAAACTACTTTATGGGGATACTTAACATGAAGTGACTGCATCATAAAATCAATATATAGGTTTACTTAAAAATTAAAAATATAAATATGAAGATTGATTATGTAAGTCCAAATATAAATATGAAGATTGATTATATTTAAGTTACGAGAATGAAATTGTCATCCCAAGTTTCCTACTGATATCAAGCTTTCAGGTTTCAACTATGAAAATTAGCGCTTTGCGAAAGACTGAACTCTATAATTTACTTTGTTGGACAAATAAAGAGATAAAAAGGTCACCATTTTGTTAAAAATATAGTCCTGTTAATTACTAACACGATGTGATAGTGTATTAAGTTTTTGGTGATCATTTAGATATCGTATACGTTCTTCTCAAGGATTCATTCGGTACATATCATTCGTCATGCATATCTCGTCCATTTGAAAATCAGGATTTGTACAACATTTTAGTGCGATGTTGGTGTCTAGTTGCTGTGGTGTAGTGGTTATCACGTTAGTCTTACACACTAATGGTCCCCAGTTCGACCCTGGGCAGCAACATGTTTATGTACATCTTGTGTTTTAGTTTTCACATAAATTGAAATGCCAACTTTATTTCCCTTTCCCCTTCCCTTTATTGAGCCTCTCCACGTCTGCACCTAGCATCATATATTGATAGGCTCACCTTGCCTCTTTAATTTCTTTCTTTCTTTTTTTTTCTAAAGTGGGCTGATTTTTTATCCAAAAAAAAAGCAGGTTGCTCTGCGCATGAATATTGATGGTATTCTTCACATTCATATTTAATTAGACCCCCTACCGCTAGTGTGACTTACATGTTTGGCATCTTCTAATAAATAGTTCTTGCTCCACCACATCCCCTACGATGTTCTCATTATAAAATGTAGTTGTAATGGTGGTAGGTTCAAGAACGCTATATATGGAATCCCATCATCCCAACCTTGATTTTATGGGATTTAATGAGTAGCACTTTTTGTGAGCATACTTAGAAATAGTGTTTGAGAATTTTTTTAAAATTTGGTCTTAAAAAAATGATGAAAAAGCATCTGAGACACTTGAAATGTACATATAATGATTTATGAGTAAGAAATTCTGTCCTTTTCGTGTCGAAAAAGAAATTCTTTCGTTCACAACCTCATGTTATACACTACTTACCGTAAGTAGCAAACATTTTTTTTTATCAAAATTACAAAATCAGTGGAAAAAAATAGAAGTTTCAAATATTCTACTTTGTTTGTTATAAAAGCAATTTAACTATCTTACTGAGACGTAAAATATAAAAACTTTTATAAGTTTTAATAAATTGCTGATGTTGATGATGTCATTCAGAATTACGTAAATGTTTTATACAAATGTGGAAACCTGAATATGCGTATAATTTTCTTTGGAAGATAGGAAAACAATCGATGAAGACTGAGAGAGCAACTGCACCATCCAATATTTCTATGATTCTGATTGAAAATTCCAGAACATTGTAGGCATCCCTTGAAGTCATGAAAAGTATTTAGTAATATTTACTCTTAAAACAAGGCAGAGGCTTGATGAAACATGTTGAAACTTGGTTGGTTCAGCTGAATGAGATCATATTATTAGAATGCCACGAAATGTGCTTCTAAAATCGTTTAAATGTGCACAAACCCTATATCAACTTTTTAAAATTCGTATTTATTGACCTTGTGATATAGAATATAAACATATTACATGACCTATATATTATATGCAGTGATTGTTGAAAGATTAATTTAAGAGTAACGTTTTTCATTTGACACGTATAACATAAAAATAACTTGTAAATATGGTACAGTTGAAAATCAATTTGTTACTAACACAATAACTCCCACATTGTTAGATGGATTAGAATGTAATCAGTGCAAAGTTTTTTATTATTCATCATTAATAAAGCCTTATTTTACGTATAACATAAATTGTTAATATTATTGTAATTGTAAAACTTATATTTTTTGTAGAAATTTTATATTATCCAACTTATAAATTTATCATTAATTTACTAAAATTGCGTAATTATTTTAGGAACCTAATTCAAATTCATACATAATTTGTATTTAAAAAATTATAATTAGAAATACCATCAAAATACAATCGGAAACACAACCACTTGACGCTACACATTTATGATTAATCATTCAGTACATCTTAATCCAATTATCCATGAACAATTAGATAATTTGTGTTTAATCATAATATAATGTATTCATTACTTCTTATAACTACTGAATGGTGCTGAATTATATTGGATTGTACTGAATGTTATTGAATTATGCTAAGTGATTATGAATTATACGTGTTAAAAATTGTTGAATGTTGACGGTAAATATTTATGATAAGTCCAAAAGAACATGTCATGATTCATTGTTGTGCTAGCAACATGAACAGGTGTATCACGTATCACACAACACTTTTAGTAAGAGAATGCCCCCCACTTTAATGAGCCGTTGATTGCTATCCCTTAACAACACTTCTACTCGCTCATTCCGGTCATATACAGAATGCATGTAATTTTCTATGCCTAATCATACAAAGTGATCATTTCGCACTCTATAGCAACTGGACCTAATTAAGTTTTCAATTTCAAAAAACCCTTGAATAATAACATTGTCAAAGTTTGGTTGAAAATCCTTAGACTATTTAAACATGACCCACGAATGAATCAGGATTTTCAACCCTTCAACCACACCAGGTAGAAGTACAGTGATATGATTATTAAATTATGAATTAAAATTAATTTAACAACGATATTTTGCAAACATTCATACCTAATTAGATTCCTTTTCCCTTTTGGTTTCTGAAATTTTAAAGGAAAAAAAAAAAATTTAAACTTTGAATTTTAATTTCTGGCGGCATCTGCCAACTATATAATCACATATATAAATAAATGATAAATGCTAAGTACATTGCTCGCATTTGGTAAACTTTTGCGGTAATTTGGTCAATTTTATCTCATTATGGGGTTTGGTAAACCAATTTCGGAAAGAAGTTAATTTCCTTCAAATCTAACTATCATAATTTAAAGAAGTTCTTAGGAATTGACTTCTCACATCAAACTTGTAGGGATGGTTTGATTACCATTAATGAATGTCCCCACAATTCTAATTTGCCCACAACTTCTTAACATTAATTCCAGTCAACATAATTCATTTAATTTTGTCAAATAGCTGACCAAATGGATCAATGTTAAGCTTAAAATTCATAATTGAGCTTTTTGAAATATCTTCTATAGAATAATCAAGTTTCAATGTGAACATTCAAATTGCTCTAGTGACGAAAATATCAAATTGTTTGAGCGGCAAAAAATGTCGATTGAATTGTGATGGTGGAGAAAAATGTTGACCAAACGAGCGTTGAGGTCAAAATTTCGATCTAAACCTGTCTGAATCTTTTCT
>JACYFF010031956.1:38093015-38116838 GCA_017589665.1 Selenicereus undatus | reverse complement strand
GTACAATGATATGATTATTAAATTATAAATTAAAATTAATTTAAGAATGATATTTTGCAGACATTCGTGCTTAATGAGTTTCATTTTTGCCTTTTGGTTTTTCAAATTTTAAAGGGAAAAAAAGAAAATCAAATTTAAACTTTGAATTTTAATATCTAGCGGCTTCTGTTAAGTATATAATCACATATACAAATAAATGATAAAAGCTAAGTACATTGCTCGCATTTGGTAAACTTTTGCGATAATGTTCTCAACTTTATCTAATTATGGGGTTTGGTAAACCAATTTCGGAAAAAAGTTAATTTTCTTCAAATCTAACAATCGTAATTTAAAGAAGTTCTTAGGAATCGACTTCTCACATCAAACTTTTAGGGATGTTTAGATTTCCATTAATGAATGCCTCCACAATTCTAATTTGCCCACAACTTTTTAACATTAATTCCAATCAAAATAATTCATTTAATTTTGTCAAATAGCTGACGAAATGGATCAATGTTAAGCTTAAAATTCATAATTGAGCTTTTTGAAATATTTTCTATAGAATAATCAAGTTTCAATGTGAACCTTCAAACTGTTCTAGTGACAAGAATATCAAATTGTTTGAGCGGTAAAAAATGTCGATTGAATTGTCATGGTAGAGAAAAATGTTGACCAAATGAACGTTGAGCTTAAAATTTTGATCTAAGCCTATTCTAATCTTTTCTACCTAATGGTCAATTTCGATCCAAATTGTGGAAATTGATTTACTGGTAAAAAATATTGACCGAATTGTTTAAGTGGCGAAAAACATCAAATGAAATTTCGTGGTGGGGAAAAATGTTGACCAAATAAAGGAATGTGGAGATCGAAATATGAATTTGAGCATATTTTAATATTTTCTTTCTAATGATCAAGTTTCGATGCAAACAGTTAAAATTGTTTTAGGGGTGAGTCAGCTGAATTATTTAATTAAGTGGCAAAAAAAATCAATTGAATTGTCGTGGCGGACATAAATGTTGACTGAATAAAAGAAACTTGAGCTCAAAATTTGGACTTGAGTTTATTTTAATATTTCCCATCGAATAATCAAGTTTTGATTAAACCCGTTGAAGTACAATTTTGCATCTAAATCCAACCTGCCCATATCGTCAATGAATTGAAGGGAGAAAATCAACTTCCTATCTTCTCAAAACGGAAACTATTTCCCTCCATTGGGGGCAAAATCATTTTCCTTGAAAAATAGTCTTCCATCCTTTGTTGTGTCAAACAATTAAAAAGTGGAAAACTACTTTATGGGGATTTTTAATATAAAATGACCGCATCGTAAGATCAATATATAGGTTTACTTAAAAATTGAAAATAATGTGTTTACACACTAAACAGTTTATTCTATTGAGTTCAGCCACAAATTGGCTTAATCCGTGCTAGACTCGTGTTTAACGCAATAATTTCAAGTCAAATTCGCTCGTATTATTGTGTCGAATCACTCTTTTCCAACTTTTATCTACTACCAAACATGGTTGAAACAACCAAATTAATTATTAAAAGTAACCTATAGGTGAAGCCAATAAAATACCAAACAATTAACTTATCATACCATTCAGTTTGATAACACTACTAGTATTAAAGAAAATGATAGACCGCATTCATAGTAGCTAAAGAAACGGAGGAAAGAAAGAGGTAAAGGGAGTCGAAAAAGGAGTAATTTTCATGTAAGGAGCATCAATATATATAGGTTTATCATTTAGATTTCACTGTTATGTCATATAAAAGATTTTTGGGAGATAATCCCTTACTTATGCAAGTCCAAAATATAATTATAAAGATTGATTATATTTGAGTTATGAGAATGAAATTGTCATCCCAAATTTCCTACTAATATCAAGCTTTCAGGTTTCAACTATGAAAATTAGCGCGTTGCGAAAGACTGAACTCTATAATTTAATTTGTTGGACAAATAAAGAGATAAAAAGGTCACCATTTTGTTAAAAATATAGTCCTGTTAATTACTAACATGATGTGATAGTGTATTACTTTTTTGACGATCATTTTGATATCATATACATTCTTCCCAAGGATTCATTCGGTGCATATCATCCACTATACGTTCCTCCCAAGGATTCATTCAGTGCATGTCATTCGTCATGCATATCTCGTCCATTCGAAAATCCGAATTTGTACAACATTTTAGTGCGATGTTGGTGTGTAGTTGCTGTGGTGTAGTGGTTATCATGAAAGCCTTACGCACTAAAGGTCCCCAGTTTGATCCTGGGCAGCAACATTTTTATGTACATCTTGTGTTTTATTTTTCACATAAATTGAAACGCCAACTTTATTTCCCTTTCCCCTTCCCTTTATTGAGCCTCTCCACCTCTGCACTTAGCATCACATACTGATAGGCTCACCTTGCCTCTTTAATTTTTTTCTTACTTTTTTTTTCTAAAGTAGGTTGATTTTTGATCCAGAAAAAAAAAGCAGGTTACTCTACGCATAACTATTGATGGTATTCTTCACATTCATATTTAATTAGACCCCCTACCGCTAGTGTGACTTACGTGTTTGGCATCTTCTAATAAATAGTTCTTGCTCCGCCACATCCCCTACGATGTTGTCAATATAAAATGTAGTTGTAATGGTGGTAGGTTTAGGAACGCTATATATGGAATCCGATTATCCCAACCTTGATTTTATGTGATTTAATGAGTATCACTTTTTGTGAGCATACATAGAAATAAAGTTTTAGAATTTTTTTGAAATTTGTTCTTAAAAAAATGTTGAATAAGTATTTGAGATGCATGTAATCTACATATAATGATTGTAAGCAAGAAATTCTCTCATTTTCTTATCAAAAAATAAATTATTTCGTTCACAACCTCATCTTATACACTATTTACCGTAACTAGCAAACATAGTTTTTTATAAAAATTACAAAATCAGCGGAAAAAAAAACAAGTTTCAAACATTCTACTTTGTTTGTTATAAAAGCAACTTAACTATCTTACTAAGACGTAAAATATAAAATTTTTTATAAGTTTTAATAGATTGCTAAAGTTAATGAAGTCATTAAGAATTACGTAAATCTTTTATACAAATGTGGAAAGGTGAGTATGCGTATAATTTTCTTTTGAAGACAGGAAAACAAACGATGAAGACTGAGACAGCAAATGCACCATCCAATATTTCTATTATTCTGATCAAAAATCCTAGAACACAGTAGGCATCCCTTGAAGTCATGAAAAGTATTTAGTAATACTTACTCTTAAAACAGGGCAGAGGCTTGATGAAACATGTTGAAACCTGCTTGGTTCTGCTGAATGAGATTATATTATTAGAATGCCACGAAATGTGCTTGTAAAATCTTTTAAATGTGCACAAACCCAATATCAACTTCTTAAAATTCATATTTATTGACCTTGTGATATAGAATATACACATATTGCATGACCGGTAGATGATATGCAGTGATTGTTGTAAGATTAATTTAAGGGCAACGTTTTTCATTTGACAAGTACAACATAAAAATAATTTGCAAATATGTTACAGTTGAAAATCAATTTATTATTAACACAATAAGTCCCACATTGCTAGAAGGATTAGAATGTAATCACTGCAAAGTTTTTTATTATTCATCATTAATAAAGCCTTATTTTACATATAATATAAATCGTTAACATTATTGTAATTGTAAAATTTGTATTTTTTGTAGAAATTTTATATTATCCAACTTATAAATTTATCATTAATTTGCTAAAATTACAAAATTATTTCAGGAACCTAATTCGAATTCATACACAATTTAAATTTAAATATTATAATTAGAAATACTGTCAAAATACAATCAGAAACACAACCACTTGATGCTACACATTTAGGATTAATCATTTGGCATATCTTAATCCAATTATCCATGAACAATTAGATAATTTGTGTTTAATCATAATATAATGTATTCATTACTTCTTACAACTACTGAATGGTGCTAAACTATATTGGATTTTACTGAATGTTATTGAATTGCGCTAAGAGATTATGAATTATACATGTAAAAAATTATTGAATGTTGATGGTAAATATTTATGATAAGTCCAAAAGAACATGTCATTATTCATTGTTGTGGTAGCAACAAGAACATGTGTATCACGTATCACACAACTCTTTTAGTATGAGAACGCTCCCAACTTTAATGAGCCGTTCATTGCTGTCCCTTAACAACTCTTCTACTCGCACATTCCTATCATATACACAATGCATGAAAATTTCTATGCCTAGTCATACAAAGTGATCATTTCGCACCCTACAGCAACTGGACCTAATTAAATTTTCAATTTCAAAAAACCCTTGAATAATAACATTGTCAAAGTTTGGTTGAAAATCCTTGGACTATTTAAACATGACACACGAATGAATCAAGATTTTCAACCCTTCAACCACACCATGTAGAAGTACAATGATATGATTATTAAATTATAAATTAAAATTCATTTAAGAACGATATTTTTCAGACATTCGTACTTAATGAGATTCATTTTTTGCTTTTGGTTTTTGAAATTTTAACGGAAAAAAAAGAAAATCAAATTTAAACTTTGAATTTTAATATCTAGTGGCATCTGTCAACTATATAATCACATATATAAATAAATGATAAAAGCTAAGTACATTGCTCGCATTTGGTAAAGTTTTGCGATAATTTGGTCAACTTTATCTAATTATGGGGTTTGGTAAACCAATTTCGGAAAGAAGTTAATTTCCTTTAAATCTAACTATCATAATTTAAAGAAGTTCTTAGGAATCGACTTCTCACATCAAACTTTTAGGGATGTTTAGATTACCATTAATGAATGCATCCACAATTCTAATTTGCCCAGAACTGTTTAACATTAATTCCAGTCGAAATAAATCATTTAATTTTGTCAAATAGCTAACAAAATGGATCAATGTTAAGCTTAAAATTCATAATTGTGCTTTTTGGAATATTTTCTATAGAATAATCAACTTTCAATGTGAACCTTCAAATTGCTCTAGTGACGAAAATATCAAATTGTTTGAGCGGCGAAAAATATCGATTGAATTCTTATGGTAGAGAAAAATGTTAACCAAATGAACGTTGAGCTCCAAATTTCTATCTAAGCCTGTTTTAATCTTTTCTACCTAATGTTCAATTTCGATCCAAACTGTGGAAATTGTTTTACTGGTAAAAAATATTGACAGAATTATTTAAGTAGCGAGAAAAATCAATTGAAATTTCGTGGTGGGGAAAAATGTTGACCAAATAAAGGAATGTGGAGCTAAAAATATGAATTTGAGCCTATTTTAATATTTTCTTTCTGATGATCAAGTTTTGATCCAAACACTTAAAATTTTTTTAGGGGCAAGTCAACTGAATTATTTAATTAAGTGGCAAAAAATGTCAATTGAATTGCCGCGGCGAAGATCAATGTTTGATTCAACCTGTTGAAGTACAATTTTGCATCTAAATTCAAGCTGCCCATATCGTCAATGAATTGAAGGGAGAAAATCAACTTCCTATCTTCTCAAAACGGAAATTATTTCCCTCCGTTGGGGGCAGAATCATTTTCCTTGAAAAATAGTCTTCCATCCTTTGTTGTGCCAAACAATGAAAAATTGGAAAACTACTTTATGGAAATTCTTAATATCAAGTGACCGCATCGTAAGATCAATATATAGATTTACTTAAAAATTGAAAATAATGTGTTTACACACTAAACAACTTATTCTATTGAGTTCGGCCCCAAATTGGTTTAATCCGTGTTAGATTCGTGCTTAACATAATAATTTCAAGTTAGATTCGGTCGTATTATTGTGTCGAATCACTCTTTTTCAACTTTTATCCATTACCAAACGTCGTTGAAACAACCAAATTAATCATAAAAAGTCACCTATAGGTAAAGCCAATAAAATACCAGGCAATTAACTCATCATAGCATCCAGTTTGATAACACTGCTAGTATCAAAGAAAAAGATACACCACATTCATAAAAGCTAAAGAAACAGAGGCAAGAAAGAGGTCAAGGGAGTCGAAAAAGGAGTAATTTTCATGTAAGGAGCATCAATATATATAGGTTTATCATTTAGATTTCACTGTTATGTCATATAAAAGATTTTTGGGAGATAATCCCTTACTTATGCAAGTCCAAAATATAATTATAAAGATTGATTATATTTGAGTTACGAGAATGAAATTGTCATCCCAAGTTTCCTACTAATATCAAGCTTTTAGGTTTCAACTATGAAAATTAGCGCGTTGCGAAGGACTGAACTCTATAATTTAATTTGTTGGACAAATAAAGAGATAAAAAGGTCACCATTTTGTTAAAAATATGGTCCTGTTAATTACTAACACGATGTGATAGTGTATTACTTTTTTTACGATCATTTTGATATCATATACATTCTTCCCAAGGATTCATTCGGTACATATCATTCGTCATGCATATCTCATCCACTTGAAAATCAGGATTTGTACAACATTTTAGTGTGATGTTGGTGTGCAGTTGTTGTGTTGTAGTGGTTATCATGTTAGTCTTACACACTAAAGGTTCCCAGTTCAATCCTGGGCAGCAACATTTTTATGTACATCTTGTGTTTCATTTTTCACATCTATATAATCTATATAATATAATATAATAATACATAATAGCAATCTTATGGGTCCTACTATTTATCTAAATTCTCAAAAATTAGAGTTTTTTGACCGTTAGATTAAGATTATTTTTTATAATTACCGTTGGATTTATACAAAAATCAAATTAATTTTAAAAAATCTATCTATCTATAATCTAACTATATCCGTAATATCTATAATCTATCTCTCTATAATCTTATGAGTTTCATTGTTTATCTAAATTCTCAAAAATTAGAGTTTTTAAATCGTTAGATTGAGATTATTTTTAATAATTACCGTTGGATTATAAAAATCAAATTAATTTAAAAAACTCTATCTATCTATAATCTATCTATATGCATAATATCTATAATATAATCTATATCTATATCTATATCTATATAATTTATAATATTATAAGTCCAATCTCAACGATAAAAATATTTATGCATTAGATCTAAGCCGTCGATTTTAAAGTTAAGATATCTATTTATTTTTATTTACAAAAATCCCCCATGATTTCGGATATACATAATAAAAGATAGATGAAAATTTAATTATCTAGGGAAAAAAAATTCTATCAACAAAAATTATCTAGGAAAAAAACTAGGCAGTTATATTTATTCAGTAAATCTAAATTGCGAATTTAAAGTTAAAAACAACTACTTTATCCAAGTAAAATACCCATTTATAATTTTTATTTTTTAAAAAAATCCTTCATAATTTCGGTTATGTGATAAAGGGTATATTATAATCCTATATCTAAAAAAATATTAAGTAGATACAATAACATTGTAATCTTTAGAAAACTCTAGAATGCTACAACGAAAGTGATTTGTGGGATTTAGTGTAATCCTAACCATAAAAATTATTGATGCATTAGTTCTCAATTATTGATTTTAAAGGTAAGATATCTCTTTGTTTTTATTTAAAAAAATTCCTATGATTTCGAATATACATGATCAAAGATAGATGATAATCCAATTATCAAGAAAAAAATTCTATTAAAAAAATCTCGGGAAAAGCACCAGGGAGTTATATTTATTCATTAAATCTAAACCATAGATTTTAACGTTAAAAAAAAACCTAATTCAATTAAAATACCAATTTATAGTTTTATTTTTAAAAAAATCCCTCATAATTTCAGTTATATGTGATAAAGGATATATGATAATTCTATTATCTCAAAAAAATCCCAAGAAATTAAAAAATGTGATAATATTTGCAAAATCCTAGAATGCTACAACGAGTGCAATTTGCGAGATTTACTATAATCTCAACCATAAAACATTTATTTATGCATTAGATCTAAGTTTTCGATTTCAAAGCTAAGATGTCCTTTTATTTTCATTAAAAAAATCCTCCATGATTTAAAAATATACATGATAAAAGCTAGATGATAATGCAATTATCGAGGCAAAAAAATCTATCAAAAGAAATTATCTAGGGTAAAAATAGGTAGTTATATTTATTCATTAAATCTAAATCGTAGATTTTAAAGTTAAAAAATACCTTATCCAAGCAAAATACTAATTTATAATTTTTATTTTTTACAAAATCCTTCGTAATTTTGATTATATGCGATAAAGGATATATGCTAATTCTAATACCTAAAAAAATGCTCAACAGTTAGAAAATATGATAATCTTTGGAATACCCTAGAATGTTGCAATGAGTGTGACTTGTGGAGTTAGTATAATCTTAACCATAAAAATTATTTATGCAGTTAAAAATTATTTATGCATTAGATTTATAATTTTTATTGTTAGAACCATCCATCATAATTTCGGTTATGTGATAAAGGGTATATGATAATCCTATTATCTAAAAAAATATCGAGTAGTTAAAAAACGTGTAATCTTTAGAAAACCCTAGAATGTTGCAACAAGTGTGATTTGCATGATTTAGTGTAATCTTAACGATAAAAATTATTTATGCAATAGATCTAAGTTGTTGATTTTAAAGCTAAGATATCCGTTTAATTTTTTAAGAAAAATTCCCATGATTTTGGATATACATTATAAAAGATAAATGATGATTCAATTATCCAGGGAAAAAATTCAATCAAAAAAATTATCTAGGAAAAAAAATAGGTAATTATATTTATTCTTTAAATCTAAACCGTAGATTTTAAAGTTAAAAAAACTACATTATTCAAGTAAAATACCCATTTATAATTTTTATTTTTCAAAAACTTCCTGATAATGTCACTTATATGTGAAAAAGACTATATGATAATCCTATTATCTTAAACAAATCTCAAACATTTAATAAAAATTCTAATTTTTGGAAAAAACCTAAAATGCTACAACATGAGTGATTTATTTGGTGTAATCTCAACCGTAAAAGCTAATCACCTATTAAATCAAAGCATTTGATTATATCTATTAAAAAAAGGCACATTCCCCAAATAAATCATGTCTTTATTATTACTTTTTAAAAAAAATCGTAAAGAATATATAATAATCCTATTATCTACGAGGTAGCCATCTATTAAATATAGATAGAGAAGGGCATGGGGCGGGTTCGGGCCGAGTGGAGTCGTACCCGCACCCATACTCATTTTCTAAAACCATCCCCATACCCACACCCATACCAATCGGGTTTTAAAAATTCATACCCTACCCATATCCATCGGGTTTTTCGAGTTATTCAGGTTTTATTTTGGTACATATACATTGTAAAAACTGACACCTATCGAGTTCATTAAGTTTAATTTTTAAAGGTTCAAAACTAAATGAAAAATACTTTTTTACATGGATTTTCCCCTTATTAAATTTCTGCCTACATATTCAAAATTAAAATAATACACGTCGGGTTTATTAAGTTTAAAAAATAATACTCATAATTGAAATTCATTGTGTCCCTACAAAATATCAAATTTGTATGTGCATAAGAGTAGAGTAGCTGTCGGCTGAATCTGATAGAACAATATGTATTTAGGTACAAATTTGGGCCTTTTTTTCACTACAGCCTACTCGCTTCAACCCCAGAACCTTTTTTGAAAAAAATCGGGTTTGGGTATGGGGCGGGGTTGGGTATGGTATTCCTATACCCGATCCGTACCCATACCTGTACCCGTTTTTGGCACACCCACCCCATACCTATTTTTCCTCCATTTTTTGTGCTCGAACCCACCATAAATAAAGAGGGTTCGTTTCAGATTTTTCGGGTTTGGGTAGAGCTCTCATCCCTAAATATAAACCACTAATTCTATATCTTTAAATTATCCTACATGATTCATTGTTTGACTTTATTTATCTCAGCTGCTATTTATGAAGTTCAAAACTTTTTATTTTTTCCACTAACTACTTATCGATAAATTTTTTAATTTTTTCAATGATACATATTTTTTAAATATCTGTTTCATCATGCACCGTGCATAGCACAGGTTTATACTAATACATAATAGTAAAGTTTCAATAACTACCATTTCCTTAATTCTCATTAACTTGAACTTTTCAACCGTTAGATTAGATGATTAATAAATAGCTGCCATTGATTTACTTTAGTCTCTCTCCTATCCATCTAACACAGAATAGCAATATTTTTGAAAATCTCAAAATTTGCAATGAGATTAATTCTTGGAGTTCCATGTAATCTTAACCGTGAAAATTTATTACCAAGTGAATCTGAGCCACTAGTTTATAAATTTATGCAACTGTTTTTTATCAAATAGTTTTATACCTGTTTTCCTTATCAGATAAGGCCATGTTTTGGGAATCTCGAAAAGCTAGCGCTTCAATATAAATTACCTGCTCCTTCGTCTCTATCTCAGACTCTCTGTCTCTATCTTTCACAACCGTCTTATCTCAAACTCTCCATCACTCCATGAAAGTCCGCACTCTATCTGAAATTAACTGCTCACTCTCCATCTCAAATTAATTGCTCTCTCTCCCTCACTGATTTCACGGTCACCAATCTTGAAATTTCGAATTCCTAGTCCATGATCTTGCTTACTCAGATTTTGCCATGGTTTAATTCTCCACTAAGGGTTCTAAGTGATGAAATTGGATCAACTCCGTCTGTCTTTCTTTCTCTAAAATGCAATCTATCAATTGAAGTTTTAATTTGCTCCTGATGCTACGTTGAATTTGTTCTACTTTGATTTTGTTTAGCTAATATATATATATTTGGGTTGTGTTTTGTAAGATTTTCCCATAATTTTTCTCCCCACTGCTATTATGTGCGGATGGAAAAGGGGTTAGATTATCGTTGAATTCTAAGTGAATTTGCCTTGCTATGTGATATGATGGGCTTTAGTTTCGATGCTTGTACTTTTTTTATTAACTCCTCTCTCTTTCTTCCAAGGTATCAAGCGGGGTACAAATGCAAATTCCCAAACTCGGAGTAGCAGTACTTCAATGCACATTGGGTGGCGAATTAGGTAGGAGCCTCAAATTCTTCAATTATTCTAGCCTTTTCCTAATGTCCATGTCATGGGAGTATGAATCAAGGAGAGAGATAATGAGGGTGGTATCTAATTTTAGGGCTTGGGGTTGGAGATAGGTAGAGACTACATGGAAAAGGATAGGGGTTGTCGTCAGTGATGTTTGGGTCATAACTTAGAAATATGTTGTTTATGGGGTCGATTATTCATTGGGATGACTAGCTCATTTTTTTTGCTTTTTCTTTGAGTGCAGATCTTTATTGTTTTTTAGGATTTGCAATAATTCATCTTTTCTCGCCCATGTTAATCACTATGTATATTTTCACTTTATTTTAATTATTGCTGGTGGAATCCTTTGAAATCATAAATATATATAGAAAAATTGGCATTTGGAGTGGAAATGGACAAGAACAGAGGAGGAAACCAGAGGAACACACCCCATGGTCTCTATATTGCCTTTCTTACAAAAATCCCTCATCCCTATCACACCATCTCTACCTATTCTTCTTATGTGATTAATTTGATTTGTTTTTTTGAATTATGTAGGATAAAGAAATGTTGTTTACACAGAGCGCTTCTTCACCCTTTAATGCAGCGTCATTTGCATCTAAACTGCGTGAGATCCTTGAGACAAGTTAGGGTTAATCTTTGCCCACCCTTCATTGTTGTCTTTCTCTTGGTTGGGATGAAATTCAATTCAGGAGATCATACTTCATATTTGAATAGTTGACAGCAACAAATTTTAGTTGAACATTCTAAGTTGTCTTTTAACTATCTAATGTTTAACCATCAACAAAGTCCAAAATTTGCATTTGATCTTATGGTATAAACACTATGTATCTCTTTGCTTCAAATTTAGTTTCTCCTGCTGCCGGTACAACTTTGATACTAATCATTAGAGTTACATGTACAAACTCACTATTGGCAAGGATCAGGTTCAAAGTTGGAGATGATATGAGGTTAGACTTGCGTAGGCATTGCATTGGGTATGTGCTATTAATTAGAATAACATTGTATATCTATGACTTTGCAGCGGAGATGATTGAGGAACGAGACCCCTGTGCAGTGGATATTTTTCAGTGATAGTGAGCGATGACCAATTTTGGTATGTCACTTATGAATTGCATAATTAGAGGAGATAAGTTACAAAAATGGTTTTGATTATTTATCTCTTCTTAGATGGTGTTTTACTAGAGCAGTGAGTATGCACAAGTTGATGAAGGATCATGTGTGGTTCAATGAAGTGGGTATGTTTGACTTCTTGAACAATTCTTTTTCCTGTGAAGAATATAATTATATCCATTAACTGTTTGTAGAAATGCCCCGAAAGGTTATCTCCTCTAGCTTTTTTTTAAAGCCTTTTTAATGTCTATACCATGTCTTGATTTCTTTTATGATAGGTCGAACTTATGATAACCTTTGCAACTAATTCTAAATGCCTACAATAAAGGTTCCCTATCAACGACAGGACTCTTAAGTCTTGAGTAATCCCACTTTGAAGAGAATTATCTTGCTAGAAATGATATGATGGCTTTGATTCACAAAACCCAAACAGGCATATGGCTTAGACAATGCCATGGGAACTCTTGATTTGAACTGAACAAAACTGTGTTCACACAGGCACACAATTTCAAGAAGTTCCCGGATAAAGAAAGGGTTTAACTAAGGGCATATGAAGGGATATAATCTTTTCTTTCTGTTTGTTTGCCTTTCTTTCAAATCAAATGCTGCAACTTAACAGACCTTTGGATTGTGTACTCTATTAGAGAGAAGTTGAACAACCTCAGAAATATCAAGAGCATAATATATTATTAGCCAGATATCCTACCATTTGGCTATTTCTATTTGCTTAATCTCTTAACCTTCTTCTCCTACCATGTATTGCTTAAGTTGAATAGTTGTGATAATCTAGCTTTAGTCTTATGCAGCTGAAATAGAGTTGCACCTGGAATCTACCCTAATGAATTCAAATTTGTTTCCATAGTGTCCTTCTTCCTGAGCTATGATCGTCGTACCATTAATGCAAGTAATAGTGTCTGTGTATCCTTCGCAGGTGTTGAAAGATGGAGAATGTCCCGTGAAATATGGATGTTTGAATTTGTAGACATTGCTTACGCAGGTGCCCTTGATGTACAACATTGGTCTTAACTGTTAAGTGATCATGGATTATCTTCTTCTAAAAATTCCCCTTTAAAATAAAAAAAAGGGGATTATATGCACATTATATATAAACTATTAACTATTTATATGGTTTGCAACCCAAAAAAAAAACCATTTATATGGTGATGACTCTACATCACCAAATTATTTGTTTTATACATCTTAATGTCATAACAATTTTTGAGCAAATCTATTTCAACTCTCATAATATCATTCACCTAAGCAAGTTAGTTTAAAACATCTTTAACCTTCTTCCCCCCCCCCTTTCTGGATGATCAAATTTGCCTTTTTTTTATCATATATACTTTAAAGCAAGCTTTTCCTTTATATTTTTGGGCATGAAATAAAATATTGCAAATCTATTTCATCCATAAAATTTAGGAAGAATCAAAATGTTGAGTGTGTTTGATGTACATGCATAGTTTATTATGCTCAGTCCAACATTTTATATGGAATGCTTTTCAATATTCCTTATTTATAATGCTCACATTTTGCACATACTATTGCTTGGATTGAGTACTTCAATATATGAAATTTATACTTTATGTTAACATTTAGTTTTGTCGAAACTTGTCAGTTAAATGCCCTATACATGAGCTTATATTTTCAAGCAAATCAACAATTGAAAGTTTACTCACCTGGTGTGAACATATGAGGATATGATGAGTTTGATGTCGATCAAGCAAAGGTGTGGAAATAAGAATTAGAGCCTTGAGTGTAATAACGTATGTGTGAATTTTGAAGTTATTTGTCAAGTAAAATAATAGAGTTTTGCTTACGAATAAGTCATCTTCAAATATTTTCTCTTGATCCATGAGCCATTTGTGGGATGTTTAGATTAATGTCAAATTATAGCAAGCTCAGAAAATAAGTTGTCCACTGCCTTTTCTTCAATTCTATTTTCACTCTTGGTTTTTGTAGAGTCCAAAGTTTGTTGTAGGTCTCACAAATTGGCAAGAGAAGGTATATGGGACTTAGGGTATGTTCTTTCCGTGGGTAAATTGGGGTCGGTAAAAGGGTGAAGTAGGATTAAATAGGTTGAGTTGGGTTGAAGTAGGTTGAAGTGGATTGAAGTTGGTATTTTGGAATTTATCGATGAAAAGAACAGGGCCTTAAGCCAACGACATGTCTCAATTATACACTTTTTTTAAAACTATTTTTGTGATATTAAATTATAGTATAATTCAATTCATCTTTTGAATGATAGTGATCTCAATTTCTTTAGTGTTGTTATTGCTAACCAAATTATAATTTAGATAAGGATTGCATGGTTCAATTTTATTTTACTTTAGATTTTTACATATATCAAATCTCATTTCCACAATTCACTGTTGTGGAAAATCATTTAAAATTTTGATGTTAGTGATATACTCATATGTAAATAAAAAGTGAAAATCCAGGTTAATAAAAGAGATCTTGGAAAATAGTATACAGTACTTTGGAGGTATTAGACAATAATACTATAATAATACTCTCAAATTTAAATTTTGATGTACATGCACCGTACTATTAGCCTATTTACCATTCGTATATCGAAGTCAAGTTCAAATGTGTTTTTATCTATGTAATACAACACTCTAACAATGGTATGTGTAGGCCGGGCCCATTAGTTGAGGCCCAACGGCCACTAAGAGGCCTCCTTAAACCCTTGTTGCTAACCCCCCAATACCTATATAAGGAGGTTTGGGAGGGTCAGCTAATAACACTGATAGATACAGAAATATTATTTCTTTATCTCCTCATAATTACTCTACCATCGTCGCGGAGTAATCGGGTTTAGAACGTGAATATTACAAGGCGACTCTAGTAGCCGCTGGGATTCATTCTTACTGGAGATTTGGTATTCTTATTGTGGACTATTATCGACGGTATACTTCCGCATCCAGGTTAGTCCTAATTATTTTCCATAGTGGTATCTGAGCCTAAACCGTTCGGATTAGTCCCAATTAAAAGATTAATAAATCTGCCAAAACTTATTGGTTGAAAGCATGCTAATTTCGTTTAATTTGCTTAATTTTCGTGATTATGCAAACTGCTAAAATCCAGAAGCATGCTCATGTTATTATAATGCCTAGAAAGTGTCAAAAAACTGCAGATTTACTATCATGGATATATATTAAAGTCTGCTAAATTATGAACATGTTCATGTTAATGTCAATATGTCCTAAAAGCATGTTTACGTAATTGATTCTGGCCAAAGATTGAATTTTTCAGTTCGATTACACATTTATGTACAAGCATGAATAGATAATTTGCCAAACATCAAGCATAATAGTAAACATGCTACCATAACCGAATAAGGGATTAGTTCTCTTTCTCTGATTAAGCTTGGCCGTGTTATACAAAATTTTGGTATGACCTTAAATGTCAGAAACGATTATTTTTCTACATAATTATGCTACAACCATAATTACATCCAGAAAAACCATGTCCATCACTATGTGTGTATGCCTTGTGTTATTTCGATGCTTAGACAAATTCATGCTTGAATCACATGCTAAACACTGAAAGGCATTTTTTTTTTGGGAAAAAGGAACCATCCCACTCGTATGAACCCTAGCCCTAAAATCCCTCCAATAATCACAAAAAAAAAGGGAAGGGGGATGGAGACGAACCCGAGACACAAAACCCTAATCCTAAAAGGGACCCGAAACCCTAACCCTCAAAGGAACCCGAAACCCTAATCCTAGTATGTCTCTGCCTAAACTCTCGACTTCGACTCCAATAACCACAAAAAAAAAGGGAAAACCAAAATAAAGGAACCGAATCATACCCATCAGAAACCACCGAGGAGGGGTGGCGCGTGGCCGTCATGCGCCGCCGACGAAGGTCGTTTCACGATCTTCTTCCTCCCAGAGCCCCTTTTCATCGCCGATCTACACAACCTTGAGAGAAAAGAAGCCGAAAAACACCGACTGAGGAGGCGCGTGAAACCACGCGCCACCACCTCAGTGGCGCGTTCGGCGCGTGGACGTCTTCATTAGGCTTAGATTCAGTCGATCTACACCGTAGTACCCTTGGTTCTCGCCGGTGTAGCATAGATCGAGGCTCAACGGGGTCGGTGGTTGGGGGGGTTGCATCATTTGGGTATTTTTGGGGTCAATCGATGACGGCGATGGTGGCTGTCGAGGTCACGCCGACCAAAGCCCAGAAAGGAGCTTCGTGCTCCTAGCCATGGCATCGAAGGAGTTCGAGAGCTAGAAAGCTAAACCATGGGCAGAGAGAAGTCGAAGAGAGTGTCGAGAGAATCGAAGGCAGAGGAGAGAGAGGAGGGATAAGGACGGACTAGGGTCTGGGCTCCATTAATCTCGGTAAGAGGCAGACAAAGGATCGAAGAGAGAGAGAGAGGTCGAGAGTTAAATGGAAAGGCAGAGAAGGAGCCTGGGGTTAGAGGGTAAGGTAGTAGAGGGGTGAGAAGTGAGAGATTAGGGTTAGAAGGAGTGAAAGTCACTCACTCAAATATAAGATCAGATTATGGGCCGATTTTTTTTTGTTTTTTTTTGTTTTGGGCCCAATTTGATTTTAACAAAATATGGCTGTCCTGATTTGTTCTCAATTTGGATTATTGCTCCCTATGATCGTATAAATTCGTTTTATATGTTGAAAATGGCCATAGGTTAGTCATATGTTTATTTTTGATAAAATATATTATCTCTGGTTTTAATTTCATGTTATTATCATTGATTATAAAAATATTTGGAGGTTGATTATATAACTTTGTGTTATACATATATATATAATAAAGTTGTGTTAAATGAATTAGTTTCATAAATCTTAACTGAATACATATTTACGTAATAAAAAGTGAATATCTTTGTGATATTCATTGAATTAAAAATGTTAATTAAGTTTAACAAAACTTTTAAATATTTTGTGAAATTAATAATTAAATTAAAGAAACTCCAAATTCACAACTGTGCGTGATGATTATGAGCTTAGCGAAATTTTCGAACGTACATAGTAAATTATGGAGCTTTCTAGGAAATTTAATTATTAAACAATATGTCTAACAGATAAAATATACTTTCAGATATGGCAGCTAGAAACATGATAGGTTGTATGCAATCTGATGACAAGTTGGATGGCACGAACTATGATGTTTGGCAACTAAAGGTCCAGTTTTATCTCAACAATGATGATATGCTGGACCACTTGACTGCCTCCATGGTTCCTCCGGCTGAAAAAGATGAACAAGGCAGAGATATTACTACAACTGAGCAGTACAAAGAAAACCTGAAAACATACCAAGAATGGTTCAAACGCGATCGTTCCGCACGCTACACCATGCTGTCTTGCATGCGGGACGATCTCCTGGGAGAGTTTGAGCGTTTTCGCACTGCTAAGGACATGTGGATACAGCTTAAGGTTAGGTTCGGGCAGACGTCTGCTACAAGGTTGTGTACGTTGCAGCTGAGATGGATGCAATATACTATAGACTCCAGTCGTAGTATCCCCGAATACCTTCGAACCATGAGTGCTATGGTTCGAGACCTTAAGGCTGCGGGGCAAGAGGTTTCTGAGCAGGAACAAGTCCTGAATGTGATTAGGGCTCTTCCCAATGATAATGGACATTGGAAGAGTTTTAAAACATTCATGGCACACAGCGATCATATCAACACTTTCGAGGCAATCTCCAAACACCTCGAAATGGAGGAAGAGCATTTAAAGCAATATGCGCCTTCCAGTATGGCATTCGTTGCCAAAGGATTGGGACCCAAGAACAGGAAACCTTACCGTGGTAAGAAACCTATGAAAGGCCCTCGTCCTCCTCAGAACTCTCGCTCTAATGCTGGTACTGCTAAGAAGCACAAGACCAAGGGCAATGGAGCTAAGGATATGGCACATGTGAAGTGCTATAACTGTGGGAAGAAGGGCCATTTCGCTCGGGGTTGTCCTGAGCCAGCTAAGGTACCTACTTCCACTAACAATCCTGAATTATATGTTTGTTCCCATGCATTCGTTGCTAACTCTCTTCCTCAATGGATTGTAGATACGGGGGCAATAAAGCACATAGTTCAAGATAGGGCAGGATTCGTGGAGTACCATCACTACCCGGTGGGTTCACGGACTATCGTACTGGGGAACGGCAGTGAAGAAGATGTCCTTGGAGTAGGAACATACCAGCTCAAACTCCGTGCAGGAAACAAGCTGCTTCTTCATGACGCCCTCTATGCACCTGGGGTGCGATGCTCCTTAGTCTCTTATGTTTCTTTAGTAAGATTAGGTTTTGCTTTTGGTTTTCGTCCAGACGGTTTAGATTTGTTCTATAATGGCAATTTGTTTGGCCAAGCAACTTTGAAAGGAGATTTCATTGTTTTGGATTTGGATGATAACTATAATAATATATCCTCTGCTTATGTTTCTTATTTCGACTCCAATTCTGAATCTGTTAAGTGGCATGCTAGACTTGGCCATGTAGGTCAAGATAGAATAAATAGGCTAGCTAAAGAAGGTCTCCTAGACCGACTCACTAGGGTTAAGTTACCTAGGTGTGAGTTATGTTTAGCTGGAAAGGCTACTATGAAGCCTTTCGATAAAGCCATGAGAGCATCTAGTCCCTTAGAATTAATCCACTCAGACATATGCAGACCCATGAACGTTAAAGCACGACGTGGGGTTATCTATTTCATTACCCTTATATACGATTATTCACGATATGGGTATGTGTACCTGTTATCTCACCGCTACGAGGCACTTGATATATTCAAACGCTTCGTAGCCGAAGTAGAAACTCAATTGGAACGTAGGGTTAAGATCCTTCGAACTGATCGAGGTCGTGAATATCTCTCTGATATGTTCAAAGCGTTTTGTGAGGAAAAAGGTATACAAAGACATTAACGATTCCACGCACTCCACAACAAAATGGTGTTGCGGAACGCAAGAATCGTACATTGCTTGACATGGTCAGGTCAATGATGGCACATGCTAGCCTCCCAATGAGTTTTTGGGGGGATGCGCTGCTTATGGCAGCCTACATACTCAATCGTGTGCCAAACAAGAGTGTACCTGCCACACCATATGAGTTATGGTTTGGTAAGAAACCTTCCTTGGACCATCTACGCCCATGGGGTTCGGCCGGCTATGTGCACAACCCAACCCATAAACATGGGAAACTTGGTCCAAGAGCCACCAAAATGATGTTCATTAGGTACCCCGCACAATCAAAAGGATATGTGATGTACGGGGAACATCCAAATGGTGGCATGACAGAAATAGACTCCCGCAACGTCGATTTTCTCGAGGATGAGTTCCCGACCATTGGTGAAGTCAAAAAGGATGTCGAACTATTTGAGCTACAGTCAGACATCCAACCATCATTCGGTGAGGGGGAGAATTTGGATTCTAACCAAGTCACCGAAGATGGTATGCCTCCCCTATCCAGAGGGAATGGGGGAGACCTGCCTGACCAGGAAATTGAGATTCGTCCTCAATCTCCTGTACATGAGGAAAGTCAACTTGCGAGTGAGGTCCGTCCTCAATCTCCAGTTGTCGAACATGTAGTAAGTCTGCATGTTCAGGATCCCACGCCCCAGAGGGATAGTGGGAGTAACTTTCCACATGTTCAGAGTCCCACACCCCTTAGAGATAGGGGGAGGGACACTTGAACCGGGCAGACGAACAATGAAGGCCCTAGGCTCCGAAGGAGTGAACGTGGAAGAATTCCTCGACGATATTTTCAAATCGAAGGGGAAATATTCCTATGTACTCCCTTGGAAGTCGAGGAACCTACCTCTTACCAAGAAGCAATTGACTCACCAAGCCACAAAGAGTGGATGGATGCCATGAGGGATGAGATGGACTCGATGGCAAGAAACAAGGTTTGGGAACTTGTTGATCTTCCACCCCAATGTAAGTCTATTGGAAACAAGTGGGTTTTCAAGATAAAATGTCGGGCAGATGGATCGATCGACAAGTTCAAAGCCCGTTTAGTGGCGAAAGGGTTTACACAAATTGAGGGTGTAGATTTTGAAGAGACATTTTCTCCTGTGGTGAGATTTGCCTCTATTCGCCTACTCCTAGCCTTGGTTGCCCATTTGGACTTAGAGTTGTTTCAAATGGACGTAAAGACTGCTTTCCTCAATGGCAGCCTTGAGGAAGAGATCTACATAGACCAACCCTTTGGTTTTGTATCAAAGGGGCAAGAGGACAAAGTGTGTCGTCTTAAAAAGTCCATATATGGTCTTAAGCAGTCCTCCAGGTCTTGGTACTTAAGATTCCATGAAGCCATAACCTCTTTTGGCTTATCCATGGTTTCGGAAGACCATTGTGTGTATGTCAAAAGATTAACCAGAGGGATTATGTTCCTTACCTTATATGTTGATGACATACTATTGGCTGGGAATAATTTGGAGATGATCGAAGCTACTAAGAGGTGGCTATCCTCCGTCTTTGAGATGAAGGATATGGGTGAAGCCAGGTATGTCCTAGGTGTGGAAATAGTAAGGAATCGTCCCAAGAAACTCTTAGGTATGAGCCAAGAGGCATATATCAAAAAGGTCTTGGAACGGTTCCGCATGCATTATTCCAAACCCGTAGACACTCCAGTTGAGAAGGGTTTAACCTTGAGCCTTGACCAATGCCCCAAAACAGACAAAGAGAAAGATGCTATGAGTAATGTCCCCTACGCCAGTGCAGTAGGGAGCCTAATGTACGCCATGTTATGTACACGGCCGAACATTTGCTTTGCGGTTGGTCTGGTAAGTCGTTACCAAAGCAATCCTGGACAGGCTCATTGGCAAGCTGTTAAAAGAGTCATGCGTTACCTTCGTGGTACAACCGACTTGGTCCTATGCTTTCAGGGCGGGGACCTTAAGTTGAGAGGATACTCAGATGCTGATTGGGGTGGTGACCTGGACGAGTCCAGGTCAACCTCAGGATATGTATTCACCCTGGGTGGGGGGGCCATATCATGGTGCAGTAAGAAGCAAGACTGCATAGCTCTGTCGACCATGGAAGCAGAATATGTCACATGCAGCCTAGCCACGCAGGAGGCAATATGGCTAAGGAGCTTCCTCCAGGATCTTAATCTCACTCCGAGAACCGATGATCCTGGAGAGATGTTATGTGACAATATAGCTGCCATCCAATTCGCCAAGGATCTGAAGTTTCATCGGAAGACCAAGCACATCAAGAGGCGTTATCACTTGGTGCGAGACGCTGTAAAGATGAAGGAAGTTTCCATCAAGTATATACCCACTAACAAGATGATCGCCGATCCATTAACTAAGCCAATTCCTAGAGATGCTTTCAAAGCACATTCGTTGAGTCTAGGACTTCGCAGGGTTTAGTTGTGGATGGAATCTTATTGTCTATGATAGATACGTTCTTCATGTAAAAGACATTTATGAAATAAAGACTAAAGCGTTCTTTTTCTAAATGTTTTGTAATTTATCTGTTAGACATGTTGAAAAGTCATAGGCTTCTGATTGGCCTAGTCACACAGGCAATCACCCTGACGCTTGAGTAGCTAGCAGGATGAGACGTAATCATATTGGCACTAGGCGTGCAATATCGATAACTCATACTGAAGGTGTATGAATGAGGAATAGTCGCCTTAGTAAGACTAAGATGAGACTCAAAGGAGTCGAATATGAGACGAGTTTTCATATTGAAGCCCTAAAAGCCGAATCTTGAGTGTCAAGGTCAACATTCAGTATGTTGATCTAGTGGCTCAGGTTAGATTTTTTGAGTAAAAAACTAGACTGACGATTTGTATGGCATAAAGAGTGACGAACCCAGCTAAGTGGGAGCTATGCCATGACACACATTTCATACTGTGTGTGCTTGTAAGACGACCCATATATGGGCTGACGATTGAATTCCCTGTCACTTGTCACTGTGTGACCCTATGGACGATGACCCTTTGACTTAAAGTTATGATGTTAAGTCGAAGCTTAATGATGCTACTTTAATGTGATTCTCAAGAGCCACGATGTATACGGTTCAGCGGGAACACTTTAGGAAAGCAATTAAGTTAAGATGAGATTTCATAAGTGTTTAAGGAAAATCTATCCACCATCACCATATCAAGCCCGAGCGATTATGTTGAGAACATAATCATATGATATATCAGGCATAAGGGACTAAAGATGCCACTGGTGATGTCTTGGGATATTTTTGGGGTATCGTATTTCGTGAAAGTGTTATGTTAGTTGGATGGTAACTTAATATAACACTACTTGTTATTTTTGGTCGCACGTTCTATTCCCGGTATGGAATGTGAGGAGACATGATTCATGGGGAACATGTGTTGTAACGGCCTTTTATAGCCGAGTGGGAGCTGTAGGTCGGGCCCATTAGTTGAGGCCCAACGGCCACTAAGAGACCTCCTTAAACCCTAGTTGCTAACCCCCCAATACCTATATAAGGAGGTTTGGGAGGGTCAGCTAATAACACTAATAGATACAGAAATATTATTTCTCTATCTCCTCATAATTACTCTACCATCGTCGCGGAGTAATCGGGTTTAGAACGTGGATATTACAAGGCGACTCTAGTAGCCGCTGGGATTCATTCTTACTGGAGATTTGGTATTCTTATTGTGGACTATTATCGACGGTATACTTCCGCATCCAGGTTAGTCCTAATTATTTCCCACAGTATGCAATTACATATGTTTAAATGTAAGAATTTTTAAGTATATGCAATTGCATATGTTGAACATGCACTTACATCACTGACTAAAAACAGCATTAAAATCGATCTTAGTATAAACAATAAATATGTCCATAGTTTGATGCACGGACATTTAAGTTCAAAGTTGGGAGTATTATTGTCCAATACTCCTAAGGTACATTATATCACGTCCAAAATTTCTTCAATAAAACTGAAGTTCTACTCTAAAACCACGAGTTGTGCCCATAGATTGTTAAAAGGAACCCAATTTAGCTTTTTATCATTTCAATTAAACAAAATAACATAATTTGTTTATTTTAACACATAAATGCTCCGTGCATAGCACGAGTCTACACTAGTAAATTGAAACGCCAACTTTATTTCGCTTTCCCCTTCCCTTTATTGAGCCTCTCCACCTCTGCACCTAGCATCACATATTGATAGGCTCACCTTGCCTCTTTACTTTATTTCCTTCTTTTTTTTCTGAAGTAGGCTGATTTTTTATCCAAAAAAAAAGCAGGTTGCTCTGCCCATAACTATTGATGGTATTCTTCACGTTCATATTTAATTAGAATCCCAAACGCTAGTGTGACTTACATGTTTGGCATCTTCTAATAAATAGTTCTTGCGCCGCCACATCCCCTATGATGTTGTCATTATAAAATGTAGTTGTAATGATGGTAGGTTCAGGAACAGTATATATGAAATCCCATTATCCCAACCTTGATTTTATGGAATTTAATGAGTAGCATTTTTTGTGGGCATACTTAGAAATAGAGTTTGAGAATTTTTTTAAAGTTTGTTCTTAAAAAAATGATGAATAAGTATGTGAGACACATGTAATCTACAAATAATGATTTGTAAGTAAGAAATTCTCTCATTTTCTTATCGAAAAAGAAATTCTTTCATTCACAACCTCATGTTATACACTACTTACTGTAAGTAGCAAACACAGTTTTTTATAAAATTTACAAAATCAGTGGAAAAAAAATACAAGTTTCAAACATTCGACTCTGTTTGTGATAAAAGCAATTTAACTATCTTACTAAGACGTAAA
>JACYFF010031956.1:38073688-38089222 GCA_017589665.1 Selenicereus undatus | reverse complement strand
TAGCAAAAAATGTCAATTGAATTGTCGTGGCAGAGACTAATGTTGACTGAATAAAAGAAACTTGAGCTCAAAATCTGGACTTGAGTTTATTTTAATATTGTCCATCGAATAATCAAGTTTTGATTAAACCCGTTGAAGGACAATTTTGCATCTAAATTCAAGCTGCCTATATCGTCAATAAATTGAAGGGAGAAAATCAACTTCCTATCTTCTCAAAACGGAAATTATTTTCCTCCATTGGGGACAAAATCATTTTCCTTGGAAAATAGTCTTCCATCCTTAGTTGTGCCAAACAATGAAAAATTTAAAAACTAGTTTATGTGTATTCTTAATATCAAGTGACCGCATCGTAAGATCAATATATAGGTTCACGTAAAAATTGAAAATAATGTGTTTACACCCTAAACAACTTATTCTATTGAATTCAGCCCCAAATTGGTTTAATCTGTGCTAGATTCGTGTTTAACACAATAATTTCAAGTCAGATTTGGCCATATTATTGTGTCGAATCACTCTTTTCCAACTTTTATCTATTACCAAACGTGGTTGAAACAACCCAATTAATCATAAAATTGACCTATAGGTGAAGCCGATAAAATACCAAGCAATTAACTCATCATACCAACCAGTTTGATAACACTGCTAGTATCAAAGAAAAGGATCGACCGCATTCATAATAGGTAAACAAACGGAGGCAAGAAAGAGGTCAAGGGGGTCAAAAAAGGAGAAATTTTCATGCAAGGAGCATCAATTCATATGGGTTTATCATTTAGATTTCATTGTTATGTCATGTGAAAGATTTTAGGAGATAATCCCTTACGTATGCAAGTCCAAAATATAATTATGAAGATTGATTATATTTGAGTTACGAGAATGAAATTGTCATCCCAAGTTTCCTGCTAATATCAAGCTTTTAGGTTTCATCTACAAAAATTAGAGCTTTGCGGAGACTGAACTCTATAAATTAATTTGTTGCACAAATAAAGAGATACAAAGGTCACGATTTTATTAAAAAGATAGTCCTGTTAATTACTTACACGATGTGATAGTGAAGTAGTTTTTTGATGATCATTTAGATATCATATACGTTCTTCCCAAGGATTCATTCGGTACATATCATTCATCATGCATATCTCATCCATTTGAAAATCAGGATTTGTACAACATTTTAGTGTAATGTTGTTGTCCAGTTGCTGTGGTGTAGTGGTTATCACGTTAGTCTTACACACTAAAGGTCCCCAGTTCGATCCTGGGCAGCAACATGTTTATGCATATCTTGTGTTTTAGTTTCCACATAAATTCAAACGCCAACTTTATTTCCCTTTCCCTTTATTGAGCCTCTCCACCTCTGCACCTAGCATCGTATATTGATAGGCTCACCTTGCCTCTTTAATTTCTTTCTTTCTTTTCTTTCTAAAGTGGGCTGATTTTTTATCCAAAAAGAAAAAGCAGGTTGCTCTGCGCATAACTATTGATGGTATTCTTCACATTCATATTTAATTAGACCCCCTACTGCTAGTGTGACTTACACGTTTGGCATCTTCTAATAAATAGTTCTTGCTCCACCACATCCCCTACGATGTTGTCATTATAAAATGTAGTTGTAATGGTGGTAGGTTCAGGAACGCTATATATGGAATCCCATCATCCCAACCTTGATTTTATGGGATTTAATGAGTAGCACTTTTTGTGAGCATACTTAGAAATAGTGTTTGAGAATTTTTTTTAAATTTGGCCTTAAAAAAATGGTGAAAAAGCATCTGAGACACATGAAATGTACATATAACAATTTGTGAGTAAGAAATTCTCTCCTTTTCGTATAGAAAAAGAAATTCTTTCGTTCACAACCTCATGTTATACACTGCTTACCGTAAGTAGCAAACACTTTTTTTATCAAAATTACAAAAGCAGTGGAAAAAAATAGACGTTTCAAATATTCTACTTTGTTTGTAATAAAAGCAATTTAACTATCTTACTGAGACGTAAAATATAAAAAATTGTATAAGTTTTAATAGATTGCTGAAGCTGATGATGTCATTAAGAATTACGTAAATGTTTTATACAAATGTGGAAACCTGAATATGAGTATAATTTTCTTTGGAAGACAAGAAAACAATCGATGAAGACTGAGAGAGCAAATGCACCATCCAATATTTCTATGATTCTGATTGAAAATTCTAGAACATTGTAGGCATCCCTTGACGTCATGAAAAGTATTTTGTAATACTTACTTTTAAAACAAGGCAGAGGCATGATGAAACATGTTGAAACTTGCTTGGTTCAGCTGAATGAGATCATATTATTAGAATGCCACGAAATGTGCTTATAAAATCGTTTAAATGCGCACAAACCCAATATCAACTTTTTAAAACTCGTATTTATTGACCTTGTGATATAGAATATAAACATATTACATAACCTGTATAGTATATGCAGTGATTGTTGTAAGATTAATTTAAGAGTAACTTTTTTATTTGACACGTATAACACAAAAATAACTTGCAAATATGGTACAGTTGAAAATCAATTTATTATTAACATAATAACTCCCACATTGTTAGATGGATTAGAACGTAATCACTGCAAAGTGTTTTATTATTCATCATTAATAAAGCCTTATTTTACGTATAACATAAATTGTTAATATTATTGTAATTGTAAAACTTGTATTTTTTTTGTAGAAATTTTATATTATCCAACTTATAAAATTATCATTAATTTACTAAAATTACGTAATTATTTTAGGAACCTAATTCAAATTCATTCACAATTTGTATTTAAAATATTATAATTAGAAATACCATCAAAGTACAATCGGAAACACAACCACTTGACACTACACATTTAGGATTAACCATTCGGTACATCTTAATCCAATTATCCATGAACAATTAGATAATTTGTGTTTAATCATAATATAATGTATTCATTACTTCTTATAACTACTGAATGGTGGTGAATTATATTGGATTGTACTGAATGTTATTCAATTATGCTAAGTGATTATGAATTATACGTGTTAAAAATTATTGAATGTTGACGGCTAATATTTATGGTAAGTCCAAAAGAACATGTCATGATTCATTGTTGTGCTAGCAACATGAACAGGTGTATCACGTATCACACAACTCTTTTAGAAAGAGAATGCCCCCCACTTTAATGAGCCGTTCATTGCTGTCCCTTAACAACACTTTTACTCGCTCATTCCCGTCATATACAGAATGCATGTAATTTTCTATGCCTAATCATACAAAGTGATCATTTCGCAGTCTATAGCAACTGGACCTAATTAAATTTACAATTTCAAAAAACCCTTAAATAATAACATTGTCAAAGTTTGGTTGAAAATCATTGGACTATTTAAACATGACCCACGAATGAATCAGGATTTTCAACCCTTCATCCACACCATGTAGAAGTACAGTGATATGATTATTAAATTATAAATTAAAATAAATTTAACAACGATATTTTGCAAACATTCGTACCTAATGAGATTCCTTTTCCCTTTTGGTTTCTGAAATTTTAAAGGAAAATAAAAGAAAGTAAAATTTAAAATTTGAATTTTAAAATCTGGCGGCATTTGCCAACTATATAATCACATATATAAATAAATGATAAATGCTAAGTACATTGCTCGCATTTGGTAAACTTTTGCGATAATTTGGTCAACTTTATCTAATTATGGGGTTTGGTAAACCAATTTCGGAAAGAAGTTAATTTCCTTCAAATCTAACTATCATAATTTAAAGAAGTTCTTAGGAATCGACTTCTCACATCAAGCTTTTAGGGATGGTTAGATTACCATTAAAGAATGTCCCCACAATTCTAATTTGCCCACAACTTTTTAACATTAATTCCAGTCAAAATAATTCATTTAATTTTGTCAAATAGCTGACCAAATGGATCAATGTTAGGCTTAAAATTCATAATTGAGCTTTCTGAAATATTTTCTGTAGAATAATCAAGTTTCAATGTGAACATTCAAATTGCTGTGGTGACGAAAATATCAAATTGTTTGAGCGGCGAAAAACGTCGATTAAATTGTGATGGTGGAGAAAAATGTTGACCAAATGAACGTTGCGGTCAAAATTTCGATCTAAGCCTGTCTGATTCTTTTCTACCTGATGGTCAATTTCGATCCAAATTGTGGAAATTGTTTTACTGGTAAAAAATTTCGATCGAATTGTTTAAGTGACGAGAAAAATCAATTGAAATTTCTTGGTGGAGAAAAATATTGAGCAAATTAAGGAATATGGAGCTCGAAATATGAATTTGAGGATATTTTAAAATTTTCTTTCTGATGATCAAGTTTCGATCCAAACAGTTAACGTTGTTTTAGGGGCGAGTCAGCTGAATTATTTAATTAACTGGCAAAAAATGTCAATTGAATTGTCGTGGGGGAGACTAATGTTGACTGAATAAAAGAAACTTGAGCTCCAAATCTGGACTTGAGTTTATTTTAATATTTTTCATCGAATAATCAAGTTTTGATTAAACCCGTTGAAGTACAATTTTGCATCTAAATTCAAGCTGCCCATATCGTCAATGAATTGAAGGGAGAAAATCAACTTCCCATCTTCTCAAAACGGAAATTATTTTCCTCCATTGGGGGTAAAATCATTTTCCTTGGAAAATAGTCTTCCATCCTTTGTTGTGCCAAACAATGAAAAATTTTAAAAGTACTTTATGTGTATTCTTAATATCAAGTGACCGCATCGTAAGATCAATCTATAGGTTTACTTAAAAATTGAAAATAATGTGTTTACACCCTAAACAACTTATTCTATTGAATTCAACCCCAAATTGGTTTAATCCGTGTTAGATTCGTGTTTAACACAATAATTTCAAGTCAGATTTGGCCGTATTATTGTGTCGAATCACTCTTTTCCAACTTTTATCTATTACCAAACGTGGTTGAAACAACCAAATTAATCATAAAATTGACCCAGGGGTGAAGCCAATAAAATACCAAGCAATTAACTAATCATACCAACCGGTTTGATAACACTGCTAGTATCAAAGAAAAGGATAGACCGCATTCATAATTTCTAAACAAACGGAGGCAAGAAAGAGGTCAAGGGGGTCAAAAAAGGAGAAATTTTCATGTAAGGAGCATCAATTTATATAGGTTTATCATTTTGATTTCACTGTTACGTCATGTGAAAGATTTTAGGAGATAATCCCTTACTTATGCAAGTCCAAAATATAATTATGAAGATTGATTATATTTGAGTTACGAGAATGAAATTGTCATCCCAAGTTTCCTACTAATATCAAGCTTTTAGGTTTGATCTACGAAAATTAGAGCTTCGCGGAGACTGAACTCTATAAATTAATTTGTTGCACAAATAAAGAGATACAAAGGTCACCATTTTGTTAAAAAGATAGTCCTGTTAATTACTAACACGATGTGATAGTGTGTTAGTTTTTTTATGATCATTTAGATATCATGTACGTTCATCCCAAGGATTCATTCGGTACATATCATTCATCATGCATATCTCGTCCATTTGAAAATTAGGATTTGTACAACATTTTAGTGTGATGTTGGTGTCCAGTTGCTGTGGTGTAGTGGTTATCACGTTAGTCTTACACACTAAAGGTCCCCAGTTCGATCCTGGGCAGCAACATGTTTATGCACATCTTGTGTTTTAGTTCCCACATAAATTCAAACGCTAACTTTATTTCCCTTTCCCCTTCCCTTTATTGAGCCTCTCCACCTTTGCACCTAGCATCATATATTGATAGGCTCACCTTGCCTCTTTAATTTCTTTCTTTCTTTTTTTTCAAAAGTGGGCTGATTTTTTATCCAAAAAAAAAGCAGGTTGCTCTGCGCATAACTATTGATGGTATTCTTCACATTCATATTTAATTAGACCCCCTACCGCTAGTGTGACTTACATGTTTGGCATCTTCTAAAAAATTGTTCTTGCTCCACCACATCCCCTACGATGTTCTCATTATAAAATGTAGTTGTAACGATGGTAGGTTCAGGAACGCTATATATGGAATCCCATCATCCCAACCTTGATTTTATGGGATTTAATGAGTAGCATTTTTTGTGAGCATAATTAGAATTAGTGTTTGAGAATTTTTTTAAAATTTAGTCTTAAAAAAATGATGAAAAAGCATCTGAGACACATGAAATGTACATATAATGATTTGTGAGTAAGAAATTTTCTCCTTTTCGTATCGAAAAAGAAATTCTTTCGTTCACAACCTCATGTTATACACTACTTACCGTAAGTAGCAAACAGTTTTTTTTATCAAATTACAAAATCAATGGAAAAAAATAGAAGTTTCAAATAGTCTACTTTGTTTGTTATAAAAGCAGTTTAACTATCTTACTTAGACGTAAAATATAAAATTTTTTATAAGTTTTAATAGATTGCTGAAGTTGATGATGTCATTACGAATTACGTAAATTTTTTATACAAATGTGGAAACCTGAATATGCGTATAATTTCCTTTGGAAGACAAGAAAACAATCGATGAAGACTGAGAGAGCAAATGCACCATCCAATATTTCTATGATTCTGATTGAAAATTCTAGAACATTGTAGGCATCCCTTGAAGTCATGAAAAGTATTTAGTAATACTTACTCTTGAAACAAGGCAGAGGCTTGATGAAAGATGTTGAAACTTGCTTGGTTCAGCTGAATGAGATCATATTATTAGAATGCCACGAAATGTGCTTATAAAATCGTTTAAATACGCACAAACTTAATATCAACTTTTTAAAACTCGTATTTATTGACCTTGTGATATAGAATATAAACATATTACATAACCTGTATAATATATGCAGTGATTGTTGTAAGATTAATTTAAGAGTAACTTTTTTATTTGACTCGTATAACATAAAAATAACTTGCAAATATGGTACAGTTGAAAATCAATTTATTATTAACACAATAACTCCCACAATGTTAGATGGATTAGAACGTAATCACTGCAAAGTGTTTTATTATTCATCATTAATGAAGCCTTATTTTACGTATAACATAAATTGTTAATATTATTGTAATTGTAAAACTTGTATTTTTTTTTAGAAATTTTATATTATCCAACTTATAAATTTATCATTAATTTACTAAAATTACATAATTATTTTAGGAACCTAATTCAAATTCATACACAATTTTTATTTAAAATATTATAATTAGAAATACCATCAAAATACAATCGGAAACACAACCACTTGACAATACACATTTAGGATTAATCATTCGGTACATCTTAATCCAATTATCCATGAACAATTAGATAATTTGTGTTTTATCATAATATAAGGTATTCATTACTTCTTATAACTACTGAATGGTGCTGAATTATATTGGATTGTACTAAATGTTATTGAATTATGCTAAGTGATTATGAATTATACGTGTTAAAAATTATTGAATGTTGACGGTAAATATTTATGATAAGTCCAAAAGAACATGTCATGATTCATTGTTGTGCTAGCAACATGAACAGGTGTATCACGTATCACACAACTTTTTCGGTAAGAGAATGCCCCCCACTTTAATGAGCCGTTCATTGCTGTCCCTTAACAACACTTTTACTCGCTCATTCCCGTCATATACAGAATGCATGTAATTTTCTATGCCTAATCATACAAAGTGATCATTTCGCAGTCTATAGCAACTGCACCTAATTAAGTTTTCAATTTCAAAAAACCCTTGAATATTAACATTGTCAAAGTTTGGTTGAAAATCATTGGACTATTTAAACATGACCCACGAATGAATCAGGATTTTCAACCCTTCAACCACACCATGTAGAAGTACAGTGATATGATTATTAAATTATAAATTAAAATTAATTTAACAACGATAATTTGCAAACATTCGTACCTAATGAGATTCCTTTTCCCTTTTGGTTTCTGAAATTTTAAAGGAAAAAAAAAAAGAAAATCAAATTTAAAATTTGAATTTTAAAATCAACTATATAATCACATATATAAATAAATGACAAATGCTAAGTACATTGCTCGCATTTGGTAAACTTTTGCGATAATTTGGTCAACTTTATCTAATTATAGGGTTTGGTAAACCAATTTCGGAAAGAAGTTAATTTCCTTCAAATCTAACTATCATAATTTAAAGAAGTTCTTAGGAATCGACTTCTCACATCAAACTTTTAGGGATGGTTAGATTACCATTAATGAATGTCCCCACAATTCTAATTTGCCCACAACTTTTTAACATTAATTCCAGTCAAAATAATTCATTTAATTTTGTCAAATAGCTGACCAAATGGATCAATTTAAAGCTTAAAATTCATAATTGAGCTTTTTGAAATATTTTCTATAGAATAATCAAGTTTCAATGTGAACATTCAAATTGCTCTAGTGACGAAAATATCAAATTGTTTGAGCGGCGAAAAATGTCGATTGAATTGTGATGGTGGAGAAAAATGTTGACCAAATGAACGTTGAGGTCAAAATTTCGATCTAAGCCTGTCTGAATCTTTTCTACCTGATGGTCAATTGTTATCCAAATTGTGGAAATTGTTTTACTGGTAAACAATATTGAGACAATTGTTTAAGTGACGAGAAAAATCAATTGAAATTTCTTGGTAGAGAAAAATATTGAGCAAATAAAGGAATGTGGAGCTCGAAATATGAATTTGAGGATATTTTAATATTTTCTTTCTGATGATCAAGTTTCGATCCAAACAATTAACGTTGTTTTAGGGGCGAGTCAGCTGAATTATTTAATTAAGTAGCAAAAAATGTCAATTGAATTGTCGTGGCAGAGACTAATGTTGACTGAATAAAAGAAACTTGAGCTCAAAATCTGGACTTGAGTTTATTTTAATATTGTCCATCGAATAATCAAGTTTTGATTAAACCCGTTGAAGGACAATTTTGCATCTAAATTCAAGCTGCCTATATCGTCAATAAATTGAAGGGAGAAAATCAACTTCCTATCTTCTCAAAACGGAAATTATTTTCCTCCATTGGGGACAAAATCATTTTCCTTGGAAAATAGTCTTCCATCCTTAGTTGTGCCAAACAATGAAAAATTTAAAAACTAGTTTATGTGTATTCTTAATATCAAGTGACCGCATCGTAAGATCAATATATAGGTTCACGTAAAAATTGAAAATAATGTGTTTACACCCTAAACAACTTATTCTATTGAATTCAGCCCCAAATTGGTTTAATCTGTGCTAGATTCGTGTTTAACACAATAATTTCAAGTCAGATTTGGCCATATTATTGTGTCGAATCACTCTTTTCCAACTTTTATCTATTACCAAACGTGGTTGAAACAACCCAATTAATCATAAAATTGACCTATAGGTGAAGCCGATAAAATACCAAGCAATTAACTCATCATACCAACCAGTTTGATAACACTGCTAGTATCAAAGAAAAGGATCGACCGCATTCATAATAGGTAAACAAACGGAGGCAAGAAAGAGGTCAAGGGGGTCAAAAAAGGAGAAATTTTCATGCAAGGAGCATCAATTCATATGGGTTTATCATTTAGATTTCATTGTTATGTCATGTGAAAGATTTTAGGAGATAATCCCTTACGTATGCAAGTCCAAAATATAATTATGAAGATTGATTATATTTGAGTTACGAGAATGAAATTGTCATCCCAAGTTTCCTGCTAATATCAAGCTTTTAGGTTTCATCTACAAAAATTAGAGCTTTGCGGAGACTGAACTCTATAAATTAATTTGTTGCACAAATAAAGAGATACAAAGGTCACGATTTTATTAAAAAGATAGTCCTGTTAATTACTTACACGATGTGATAGTGAAGTAGTTTTTTGATGATCATTTAGATATCATATACGTTCTTCCCAAGGATTCATTCGGTACATATCATTCATCATGCATATCTCATCCATTTGAAAATCAGGATTTGTACAACATTTTAGTGTAATGTTGTTGTCCAGTTGCTGTGGTGTAGTGGTTATCACGTTAGTCTTACACACTAAAGGTCCCCAGTTCGATCCTGGGCAGCAACATGTTTATGCATATCTTGTGTTTTAGTTTCCACATAAATTCAAACGCCAACTTTATTTCCCTTTCCCTTTATTGAGCCTCTCCACCTCTGCACCTAGCATCGTATATTGATAGGCTCACCTTGCCTCTTTAATTTCTTTCTTTCTTTTCTTTCTAAAGTGGGCTGATTTTTTATCCAAAAAGAAAAAGCAGGTTGCTCTGCGCATAACTATTGATGGTATTCTTCACATTCATATTTAATTAGACCCCCTACTGCTAGTGTGACTTACACGTTTGGCATCTTCTAATAAATAGTTCTTGCTCCACCACATCCCCTACGATGTTGTCATTATAAAATGTAGTTGTAATGGTGGTAGGTTCAGGAACGCTATATATGGAATCCCATCATCCCAACCTTGATTTTATGGGATTTAATGAGTAGCACTTTTTGTGAGCATACTTAGAAATAGTGTTTGAGAATTTTTTTTAAATTTGGCCTTAAAAAAATGGTGAAAAAGCATCTGAGACACATGAAATGTACATATAACAATTTGTGAGTAAGAAATTCTCTCCTTTTCGTATAGAAAAAGAAATTCTTTCGTTCACAACCTCATGTTATACACTGCTTACCGTAAGTAGCAAACACTTTTTTTATCAAAATTACAAAAGCAGTGGAAAAAAATAGACGTTTCAAATATTCTACTTTGTTTGTAATAAAAGCAATTTAACTATCTTACTGAGACGTAAAATATAAAAAATTGTATAAGTTTTAATAGATTGCTGAAGCTGATGATGTCATTAAGAATTACGTAAATGTTTTATACAAATGTGGAAACCTGAATATGAGTATAATTTTCTTTGGAAGACAAGAAAACAATCGATGAAGACTGAGAGAGCAAATGCACCATCCAATATTTCTATGATTCTGATTGAAAATTCTAGAACATTGTAGGCATCCCTTGACGTCATGAAAAGTATTTTGTAATACTTACTTTTAAAACAAGGCAGAGGCATGATGAAACATGTTGAAACTTGCTTGGTTCAGCTGAATGAGATCATATTATTAGAATGCCACGAAATGTGCTTATAAAATCGTTTAAATGCGCACAAACCCAATATCAACTTTTTAAAACTCGTATTTATTGACCTTGTGATATAGAATATAAACATATTACATAACCTGTATAGTATATGCAGTGATTGTTGTAAGATTAATTTAAGAGTAACTTTTTTATTTGACACGTATAACACAAAAATAACTTGCAAATATGGTACAGTTGAAAATCAATTTATTATTAACATAATAACTCCCACATTGTTAGATGGATTAGAACGTAATCACTGCAAAGTGTTTTATTATTCATCATTAATAAAGCCTTATTTTACGTATAACATAAATTGTTAATATTATTGTAATTGTAAAACTTGTATTTTTTTTGTAGAAATTTTATATTATCCAACTTATAAAATTATCATTAATTTACTAAAATTACGTAATTATTTTAGGAACCTAATTCAAATTCATTCACAATTTGTATTTAAAATATTATAATTAGAAATACCATCAAAGTACAATCGGAAACACAACCACTTGACACTACACATTTAGGATTAACCATTCGGTACATCTTAATCCAATTATCCATGAACAATTAGATAATTTGTGTTTAATCATAATATAATGTATTCATTACTTCTTATAACTACTGAATGGTGGTGAATTATATTGGATTGTACTGAATGTTATTCAATTATGCTAAGTGATTATGAATTATACGTGTTAAAAATTATTGAATGTTGACGGCTAATATTTATGGTAAGTCCAAAAGAACATGTCATGATTCATTGTTGTGCTAGCAACATGAACAGGTGTATCACGTATCACACAACTCTTTTAGAAAGAGAATGCCCCCCACTTTAATGAGCCGTTCATTGCTGTCCCTTAACAACACTTTTACTCGCTCATTCCCGTCATATACAGAATGCATGTAATTTTCTATGCCTAATCATACAAAGTGATCATTTCGCAGTCTATAGCAACTGGACCTAATTAAATTTACAATTTCAAAAAACCCTTAAATAATAACATTGTCAAAGTTTGGTTGAAAATCATTGGACTATTTAAACATGACCCACGAATGAATCAGGATTTTCAACCCTTCATCCACACCATGTAGAAGTACAGTGATATGATTATTAAATTATAAATTAAAATAAATTTAACAACGATATTTTGCAAACATTCGTACCTAATGAGATTCCTTTTCCCTTTTGGTTTCTGAAATTTTAAAGGAAAATAAAAGAAAGTAAAATTTAAAATTTGAATTTTAAAATCTGGCGGCATTTGCCAACTATATAATCACATATATAAATAAATGATAAATGCTAAGTACATTGCTCGCATTTGGTAAACTTTTGCGATAATTTGGTCAACTTTATCTAATTATGGGGTTTGGTAAACCAATTTCGGAAAGAAGTTAATTTCCTTCAAATCTAACTATCATAATTTAAAGAAGTTCTTAGGAATCGACTTCTCACATCAAGCTTTTAGGGATGGTTAGATTACCATTAAAGAATGTCCCCACAATTCTAATTTGCCCACAACTTTTTAACATTAATTCCAGTCAAAATAATTCATTTAATTTTGTCAAATAGCTGACCAAATGGATCAATGTTAGGCTTAAAATTCATAATTGAGCTTTCTGAAATATTTTCTGTAGAATAATCAAGTTTCAATGTGAACATTCAAATTGCTGTGGTGACGAAAATATCAAATTGTTTGAGCGGCGAAAAACGTCGATTAAATTGTGATGGTGGAGAAAAATGTTGACCAAATGAACGTTGCGGTCAAAATTTCGATCTAAGCCTGTCTGATTCTTTTCTACCTGATGGTCAATTTCGATCCAAATTGTGGAAATTGTTTTACTGGTAAAAAATTTCGATCGAATTGTTTAAGTGACGAGAAAAATCAATTGAAATTTCTTGGTGGAGAAAAATATTGAGCAAATTAAGGAATATGGAGCTCGAAATATGAATTTGAGGATATTTTAAAATTTTCTTTCTGATGATCAAGTTTCGATCCAAACAGTTAACGTTGTTTTAGGGGCGAGTCAGCTGAATTATTTAATTAACTGGCAAAAAATGTCAATTGAATTGTCGTGGGGGAGACTAATGTTGACTGAATAAAAGAAACTTGAGCTCCAAATCTGGACTTGAGTTTATTTTAATATTTTTCATCGAATAATCAAGTTTTGATTAAACCCGTTGAAGTACAATTTTGCATCTAAATTCAAGCTGCCCATATCGTCAATGAATTGAAGGGAGAAAATCAACTTCCCATCTTCTCAAAACGGAAATTATTTTCCTCCATTGGGGGTAAAATCATTTTCCTTGGAAAATAGTCTTCCATCCTTTGTTGTGCCAAACAATGAAAAATTTTAAAAGTACTTTATGTGTATTCTTAATATCAAGTGACCGCATCGTAAGATCAATCTATAGGTTTACTTAAAAATTGAAAATAATGTGTTTACACCCTAAACAACTTATTCTATTGAATTCAACCCCAAATTGGTTTAATCCGTGTTAGATTCGTGTTTAACACAATAATTTCAAGTCAGATTTGGCCGTATTATTGTGTCGAATCACTCTTTTCCAACTTTTATCTATTACCAAACGTGGTTGAAACAACCAAATTAATCATAAAATTGACCCAGGGGTGAAGCCAATAAAATACCAAGCAATTAACTAATCATACCAACCGGTTTGATAACACTGCTAGTATCAAAGAAAAGGATAGACCGCATTCATAATTTCTAAACAAACGGAGGCAAGAAAGAGGTCAAGGGGGTCAAAAAAGGAGAAATTTTCATGTAAGGAGCATCAATTTATATAGGTTTATCATTTTGATTTCACTGTTACGTCATGTGAAAGATTTTAGGAGATAATCCCTTACTTATGCAAGTCCAAAATATAATTATGAAGATTGATTATATTTGAGTTACGAGAATGAAATTGTCATCCCAAGTTTCCTACTAATATCAAGCTTTTAGGTTTGATCTACGAAAATTAGAGCTTCGCGGAGACTGAACTCTATAAATTAATTTGTTGCACAAATAAAGAGATACAAAGGTCACCATTTTGTTAAAAAGATAGTCCTGTTAATTACTAACACGATGTGATAGTGTGTTAGTTTTTTTATGATCATTTAGATATCATGTACGTTCATCCCAAGGATTCATTCGGTACATATCATTCATCATGCATATCTCGTCCATTTGAAAATTAGGATTTGTACAACATTTTAGTGTGATGTTGGTGTCCAGTTGCTGTGGTGTAGTGGTTATCACGTTAGTCTTACACACTAAAGGTCCCCAGTTCGATCCTGGGCAGCAACATGTTTATGCACATCTTGTGTTTTAGTTCCCACATAAATTCAAACGCTAACTTTATTTCCCTTTCCCCTTCCCTTTATTGAGCCTCTCCACCTTTGCACCTAGCATCATATATTGATAGGCTCACCTTGCCTCTTTAATTTCTTTCTTTCTTTTTTTTCAAAAGTGGGCTGATTTTTTATCCAAAAAAAAAGCAGGTTGCTCTGCGCATAACTATTGATGGTATTCTTCACATTCATATTTAATTAGACCCCCTACCGCTAGTGTGACTTACATGTTTGGCATCTTCTAAAAAATTGTTCTTGCTCCACCACATCCCCTACGATGTTCTCATTATAAAATGTAGTTGTAACGATGGTAGGTTCAGGAACGCTATATATGGAATCCCATCATCCCAACCTTGATTTTATGGGATTTAATGAGTAGCATTTTTTGTGAGCATAATTAGAATTAGTGTTTGAGAATTTTTTTAAAATTTAGTCTTAAAAAAATGATGAAAAAGCATCTGAGACACATGAAATGTACATATAATGATTTGTGAGTAAGAAATTTTCTCCTTTTCGTATCGAAAAAGAAATTCTTTCGTTCACAACCTCATGTTATACACTACTTACCGTAAGTAGCAAACAGTTTTTTTTATCAAATTACAAAATCAATGGAAAAAAATAGAAGTTTCAAATAGTCTACTTTGTTTGTTATAAAAGCAGTTTAACTATCTTACTTAGACGTAAAATATAAAATTTTTTATAAGTTTTAATAGATTGCTGAAGTTGATGATGTCATTACGAATTACGTAAATTTTTTATACAAATGTGGAAACCTGAATATGCGTATAATTTCCTTTGGAAGACAAGAAAACAATCGATGAAGACTGAGAGAGCAAATGCACCATCCAATATTTCTATGATTCTGATTGAAAATTCTAGAACATTGTAGGCATCCCTTGAAGTCATGAAAAGTATTTAGTAATACTTACTCTTGAAACAAGGCAGAGGCTTGATGAAAGATGTTGAAACTTGCTTGGTTCAGCTGAATGAGATCATATTATTAGAATGCCACGAAATGTGCTTATAAAATCGTTTAAATACGCACAAACTTAATATCAACTTTTTAAAACTCGTATTTATTGACCTTGTGATATAGAATATAAACATATTACATAACCTGTATA
>JACYFF010031956.1:37968660-38011203 GCA_017589665.1 Selenicereus undatus | reverse complement strand
CAAATCACACACCTTCAACACACCCAAAAGAAAGAAAAGAGGAACAACACTAGACCTGAATCAGGTTCTGCTGTCTGAATTACAGACCCGGTCCTAGGCCGGCCCGCTAAACTAGGCAGCAGCCCCAAGACAAGTTATGTCAAGTGTACACTTTAAAACTTATTTTGAATGCGACACACACAGCTTAACTAACTTTCAAACTGGTCTCATCTTGATTAAATGCAGCATAGGCAATGCTCTTATTAAATGGATCATTTTCCATTTGCTTGCAAATATAAATCGAGAAGCGTATACTTTAACCAAATAGGGGTTTAACTAAATCATTTTTGGGAAATTATAGGCAAATTACCCCCTTGCAAATTCGGCTTCCTACTGTTTAAATGACAAGCCAATACCTCAAGCTTCACAACTCGCATAAGACCACTTTAGTTGTGGCTTACAACAAACAGAACAGCTTATACATGTTCAATCAACTACATTGACAAAATCATTTTCTTCATTTCAACACCTACAAGGTGCCTCACCCACCAGATACATCAAACAAAGGGAACGGAACTGAATCAGCAGTTTATTTGCTGCTCAGTTCACAGAACTGGTCCAGAATGGGCCCCATCTCGGTCTGCTGACCCGAGCGGTAGGTTCTCCCCTTCCTGTTCCGTTCCGAAACGAGCACACACAAGCAGCAAATTTTTCCCGCCCAGATTGGGGAGTAACTATTTCCAACTACGCTGTCGGATCTTACTGATGGTCTCCCCTCAACTACACAATTCGACTCTAACCCACAGAAATTCACGTCATAGCAAAAAAAAAAAGTGTACAACTAGTCAAACAGCAATCATGATGGCTCATAACATCGAATTCCCCCGTCTCCCTCCATCAACAACATCCCAAGAGTCACCTCGAGCAACAATTCGTCCACAAAAATCACACCAAGTGCAATTTCTCTCAACAATCCGACCCAATTACTTTACACAATTCATCCCGAAACTCACAATTCAAATCCCAGCTCCCTACAACTCATGGATTCGAATCAATTCAAGAAATTTTGGGAGTGAAATTACTAATAGATTAGGAGTGAGAATTACCCACCTTAATTCCCAGCAGTTGACCTCAAATTCGGGTTGGTTTGGACGGATTCCTGCTACTCCCACTTGGACTTTCCTTCCCCTGCTTCTTATGTTGCCCCTCCGCTGCGTCCGCTTCTGTTCTTCTCCTACATTCGCGGCTGCGTGGGTAGGGGTTGGTGGATGCGCCTCCCCCTTCCTCCAGCCAGGGCACGCTCTCTCTCTCTCTCTCGGCTGGGTTTGAATGGGAACAGCTGCAGCGCCCCCACCCCCCCAAAAAAAAACCTGCCTGGTGTCGACCAAAGAAAATCGGCACAATTTCTTAGGCTGTTTCGACCTAAGAAAATAAGGTAGAAAGAAAGTTAAAAGAAAAAAATGAGAAAAAAAAAAAGAAAAGTCATTTTCTTTCTCTTATTTGGATTAGAGAAAAAATACAAGAAAAAAATAAGTTTTCATCAAAAAAAAATTCCTTTGTTTGGAAAATGAATTAAACAAAGGAAAAAATATGTTGTTAAGACCAAAATGTCATCTCCAAGTCACCCTTTAACTAGCAAACGCCAATGGAATCCTTAAAAAAAAAAAAAAAAAAAAACAGTGGAACCATACAAGCACATCAAAACTATATCTTGTTTTGTTACAATTACAAACTCCTTCATACTCCAAGAACTCATTATCGAATTTGACTTTCAACCATAATTCAGACAAGCAACTGGGCAAGTAAGAAATGTTCCAGCTAAGTTAGGGTCCCAACACCATCCTCCACTAAAATTGAAATAGTACCCGAAGATATACACTGAAACTGGAAAACTTCAATCAAAAATTTATAAATCAAAAGGTACACATCCAAAATTCATAAAAATTCCTAGAAAATAGCCAAGTATCATAGAGCATATACAGTAAAATTTTGATAATTTTTCACCAAGCAAATAACTCCTAAAAATTAAAACAATAATAGAAATCATGCACCAAAACAGGGCAGTTTCCATTAAAAATTCATAACTCACAAAGTATACATCCAAAATATATGAACCTTCGCAGAAAATTGCCAAATAACATTTTTATTATACAGTAAAATTTTCAAAAAAAATTTCCAACCCAATAGCCCACAGTAACTAAAACAATGGGCAAATTCCTGCACCAACCAACCAAGCAGTTTCGTTCACAAATTCATAACTCATAAAATACACCTCTAGAATTTACGAAAATTTACAAAAAATTGCAAAACATAGTGATGAATCTACAGTAAATTTTTTAAAAATTTTCGCTACTCCAATAATTCACTGAAACTCGAACGGTGGCAGGCTATAGAATCCAAAAATTCAACCTCTATTTTTCTAACGTCTTGTTCTTCCAACACCAATAATCAATCCAAAAATCCATAGTTTAGCATATATATGAGTAAAACTGTAACACCCCCAACCACTAGGGTCAAGAGCGCTACGTTTTCTTACTTCCTACTTAATTTCCGGGGCGAAACAGACACACTTTCCCCTAAAAACTGACCATTTTCAGGTTGAAGCCTTACAATTAGTACCTATAACCAACGGAAGCATAAAGAATTCTAAAATAAGCTCAACTACTACACACCGAAGTTCATAACTCAACAAGCAATCGCACTCTGAGTACATCAACCATAAAGTTCATTAATAAAGAAGGAAATCAACTACACAACTCAAAGGTCTACACAACCGGAGTATTGTGCGATTGTCAACTTCTATGAGAATCTGTATCATGAAGATCAACCGTCAAGGTTCTTTCTTGATGGAATCGTTTTTGCCTCTATTAGCCCTGACGATGCTAGCGATCTTGTAAAAGATTTTACTGAAGATGAAGTGTGGAATGCCATCTTTGAGTTAGGTAACGAGAAAGCTCCAGGGCCAGATGGGTTCAACATAGCTTTCTTTCAGCACTGTTGGTCTATTGTCAAGGGGGAGATTATGGGATTTTTTGCTGACTTTCATGATAAGGGTGTTTTTGAGAAAAGTTTAAATGCTACTTTTATTTCCTTGATTCCCAAAGTGGCTGGTGCAGATGACATCAAATCCTTTAGGCCCATCAGTTTAGTAGGTAGTGTATATAAGATTCTTGCCAAAGTCCTCGCTTCAAGGTTGAGGAGAGTGGTTGGAAAAGTTGTGGGTCCCTTGCAACATGCTTTTGTTCCTGGTCGTCATATTTTGGATGCTGCCTTGATTGCTAATGAGTGCATTGATTCCTATATTAGATCTAAGATTTCTGGTATTCTTTGTAAGCTTGACATTGAGAAGGCTTATGATCATGTCTCTTGGAGTTTCCTCTTGGCTATTCTTAAGAAAATGGGTTTTCCTAACAAGTGGAGAAAATGGATCTCTTTTTGTATTTCCACTGTGCGCTTCTCTATCTTAGTTAATAGTGAAGCATCTGGTTTTTTCGCTAGCTCAAGAGGTCTAAGGCAATGTGACCCGTTGTCACCTTTATTATTCATTTTGGTTATGGAGACTCTTAGTAGATTGATCTTTACAGCAGGTGAGGAAGGTTTCTTGAACGACTTTCATATTACGAATCCTCATTCCGAGGGTTTGATGTTATCCCATTTGCTCTTTGCCGACGATACACTTGTTTTTTGCAAGCCGGACGAGAGTAATTTGGGCTACTTAAGGTGCATCCTTCTCCTGTTTGAGGCTATGTCAGGACTACGGGTCAACCTCTCCAAAAGTGCACTCATTCCGGTTGGCGATGTGCCTAATGTTCATGTGTTGGCCCGTTTTTTTGGGTGCAAAGTTGATCATCTGCCTACTTCTTATCTTGGTCTTCCTCTTGGTGCTCCTTATAAGAGCACAACAATTTGGAATCCAGTCATTGAGAGGTTTCATAAAAGATTGGCAGGCTGGAAGTCAAAGCTTTTGTCCAGAGGGGGTAGATTGACTCTTTTGAGAAGCACTTTGTGTAGTCTACCCATCTACTTCATGTTTGTATTCACCATCCCAGCTAGCATTGCTAGTCGGTTAGAGAAAATCATGAGAGATTTTCTTTGGAATTCCAACGATAATGGTAACGGCCTCCATTGGGTCAATTGGAATGAGATATGTCGTCCTAAATAGCTGGGAGGACTTGGCATAAGACCCCTTCGTGATATGAATGAAGCGTTGAAGACCAAATGGTTGTGGAGGTTTGCAAAAGAGGATAGTGCTATGTGGAAAAATGTGATCAAGGCAAAATATGGAATTGATGAGTTGGGTTGGTGGAGTAAAAAGAGTCATTATCCTCACGGGGTTGGGTGTTGGAAATCTATCTTAGCAGGTCTCGAGCGTCTCAAATCTTTAGTGCATTTTGAGGTGGGGGATGGTTCAAGGGTATTATTTTGGCACAATGTTTGGTGTGGGGATCGCCCTTTAAAAAATCTTTTTCCCGATCTTTTTAGGATAGCTCGTCTAAAGCATGCCACGGTTAATGAAGTTGTTTCTTGGAATGGTGACGTGAGTCATTGGGATTTGATTTTTGTAAGGAGCCTTAATGATTGGGAAGAGGATAGTGTTTGTAATTTGTTAACCGTACTTGCTGACAAAAAGGTTCTGTCCCAAGGTAATGATGAGATTGTGTGGCCTCTTAACGTTAAAGGTTCCTTTAGTGTCAAGAGCTTTGGCTCCACACAATTTGAAGACTTGGACGGTTGTGACGTTCCTGCCAAGTTCATTTGGAAGTCTAAAGCTCCCACAAAAGTGTGTTTCTTTGCTTGGGCAGCCACTTTAGGCAAGACTCCCACGGACGACATGCTTAAAAGAAGAAATTTTAGAGGTCCAAGTAGATGCTCCATGTGTTTGGAGGAGGAAGAAACTGTGGATCATCTTCTTGTACATTGTCGATGGGTTTCTTCGCTTTGGGATTTGTGTTTTTCGCTTATGGGGATTAGTTGGGTTCAACCTTCTAAAGTGAGAGATGTGGTGGTGGCTTGGAGGAGAAGGATGAAGAAGAGCTGGGTTCTTAAACTTTGGAACATGATTCCTTTAGCTATTTGGTGGGCTACTTAGAAGGAGAGAAATCGCTGTATTTTCAAGGACAAAAGCTTGTCATTTTAAGATTTCAAGCTTTATTTTTTGAGGTTGTTGTATAGTTGGAATGTGGGGCTTTGTGGTGGCAACGAGTTAAATTTTTTGGCTTTCATTGATTGCATAATGGATGAGAGCTTGAGGGCATAATGTTTTTTGAAATGCCCCTTTTGTACATGCGTGACATCCCCTTGGCGTCCTTTTAATATACATCTTTGATTACTTACCAAAAAAAAAAAACACAGCTAATTTCAACTAAAAGACATCTAACTAATCACATCGTTGGCTCACACGACCATTCAGGGCGACTCAAACAATATGCATTATATGAGCTAGAAAACTAGGTATACAATAATTACAACTAGAAATACATTATGTTACATCGTTAAGCATATGAATCTACTTCTATATGGCACACATGACTCTCTTTCAAGCAGAGGTAGACTCCAACTCGGCTTAAGTGGCTTGACTTCCACCTGTCATAACAAGCCTGGGGAAAAAGAGGAAAGAGTAATGGGATGAACAACCACACGCTCAATGAGAATTCCCCTACTCCTTAAAACCAAAACAGTTGCAAGCAATAATACTAATAATAGCCACATATCACGCATTCATACTTTACTAGCATAATAGGCAATCAAAATCCTCAATGAAAGATCACCACCATTAAAACTTCATTCTAATCCCTCAACTCATTTCTAGGCCCTAAACGGCCAAGCTTCCCTACTAACAAATAGTTAGGCACATAATCAAACAAGCAACAAGGATTGAGTTTGAAGCTTTCAAACATACTTTTGAAAACACAGTGACTCTTCATATATTCCAAGAATGGTTTATAATTCATGCCAACTTCTTTAAAGCTTATAATTCTTTCTGAAAGTACCCAAAACATCTAAACTGGTAAGAAAGACTTCGCAAGAAACATTCTTTCATCGAATATGCACATTGAAAAGCTTGAATGTACGATGCATAACTAGGATGTAACTATACTTCATTTGGAACTTCAGTTAAACTATACTTAGAAACTCATTCATAAAATATGTGCAAGGTATGCACCTTTGAAAGCTTTCCTTCTTTCTTTCTTTTTTTTTTTAAAAAAAAAAACACTTTAGTTAGCCTCTTGAAGTTCATATTCTTTAAAAGAAACTTCTTTCGAATTGGTCCTCTAATGACCCTATAAGCTTTTTAAATTTCATTCAATATGGCCTCGTAATGGCCCTTATAAATCTTCCTTTTTAAAAATACTAAAAATGACGAAATGTCAACTTCTTTTCTTACTTATTAGAAACTTACCCATAGCATAAAAACATCTTATTGTGCTTACTAGGAGAGGTTTATACTACCCCTAAGTGAGATCGTCACTCACAACTCACGTTATCCCCGGGGTATACGTACATAACTTTTGGCCAAAACGCGTCTCAGCAGATAAACTCTAACTTCGATATTGTCCTTTGTGGGGTAACAGTTCACACCAAGATAATCATATCTTAAGTCGAGTCCCCCTCAAGGTTTTCTTACGCATCACGCATCATAACTTATCTGGGGAATAGCTCACACCAAGATAATTCATATCTTGAGTTCACTTCCCAGGAACAACTCACACCAAGACAATTCATATCTTGAGTCCAGTTCCTAACATTTCTTTAGAGGGAAACAGCTCACGCCATCTTTGCGTTCAGTTTCCAGGAACAGCTCACACCAAGATAATTCATATCTTGAGTCCATTGCCTAACCCTGGCCAATTGCCTAGCACTTTCTTAGCCTTTAAAAACGTATTTCATTTCTCTTCTTCAATTGCTTACTATACTAAAAACTCGCCTTTTTACAAAACGATCATAACCTTACTAAATGCTTATAGTTCACTTCGGTTTTAATTTAAAAACTTCGTATAAACGTAATACGTTTATTAACTCGTAAAACGACTTTACTTTTAACTTTAAAAGCTTCTTATAAACGTAATACGTTTATTAATTCGTAAAACGACTTCGTTTTTAACTTAAAAGCTTTTGCTAAATCATAAAACGATTTCGTTTTCAACTTAAAAGCTTCTTAATAACGCAATACGTTTGTTAGTTCGTAAAACGACTTCGTTTTAGATTTACAAGCTTCTTATAAACGAAATAAGATTTGTTAACACGTAAATCGACTTTGTAAATAACTTAAAAGCTTCTTATCGACGTAATAAGTTTATTAACAGGTAAATCGACTTCCTTTTAAACTTAAAAGTTTCTTAAAAAATGTCAAACGATTTGCTAGTTCATAAAACGACTTCATTTTTAACTTAAAAGCTTCTTAATAACGCAATGAGTTTGCTAATTCATAAAACGAATCCCATTCAGAACTCAAAACACTTAGTTAGCATTTAACTCAAATTAAATTCGTAATAAAATCTTCAGTTGTCATTCTATAACTCGTTTTAATTCCTTTTAAAACTCAAGAAGGGGGTACAAATAACCAAAGGCTTAAAACGTTCCCAAACTTGCTATTATTCAAAAACTTAAAGTACTTGGCTTGTCTATAGGGCAAATAAGGTTTCTTTCTATATTTTCAACATAAATGCTTCTTAAAACATAATGGACTTACTAGCTCTTTAATAAAAACTCAATAGAGACTTAAGTAAGCAATAGCATACAAATCAGCTAAACTTCATAATTAGCACCTTAAGATGCTCTTTTTCAAGTCGTTTAAATTCTTTTAAACATGAGGCAAAGTCATACACAAACCCATGTCTTAAAACATTTTTGAACTCACTTTTAGTTCGCTTTTCAACTTCCTAAACCTATCGACTATTCAGTCAAGTCATTGACTGAGTAGTTCGACGCTTTAGGACCTTTTTACACTTTAGACATTCCAACAAGCTAATAGACAACTAAAAAAACTTAAAAGGATTTTCAAACATGAAAAACAAGCTTTCTAAAGACCCTTTCTTTTTAAAGACGTCTAAAATTTTAAGAATTGATCATATAGTGTCACGTAGCACATCGAGGGGGAAGGAGGGTTCACACATAGCACATTCATACACTTCATATCACAACTTGGCAGAATCTGCCCATTAAGCAACACATGGTCTCGCAATCCACACGATTGCGGTTATTCACAACCCAAGCTCCCTCCTCACACAACGACGACCATAAGAACCTCAAACCACTCAATAATTCCACCTCAAGCCGTCCAACTACCAAGCTCGGTTCAATATTAGCACGCACAAATCGATAATACATAGAACGATCATAAATTGGCATAACACTCATGCTTAATAACCAACATAGTGTTTAAGTGTACCAACTGATGCAATCGAGACTTTAACGCAACACTTTGTTTCCTAGTTCGCAAACCAACGTCCATAGGCATAATATTTCATTATAATTACTATGATTAGACTATTAACATGCCCAAACTGAATTAGCCATAACCTTTAGACATAATTCAGCTTATTCCTTAATTATTCCCACTACCCAACTATCATCCCTAAGCATCAAATAGAATTCAAGTGCAACAAACTGATGCTATGACAACCCGATAACAACATTCTATTTAATTTAAAATTCTCAATTAATCGGTTCATTCAACTAGGCATCGACTCAACATACGATTAACCCAAAATCAGCACCATGTTCGTGATTTCTCAACTTTGACTCCAATTTCACCCAAACTGATTTCTAATCTCATAATTAACATGCGCTAACTAATTTAGTTAAATTCGTCGAAAATAATAGTAATTTAGGAGGAAAAGAACCCTCACCTCGATTCCAAGCTTAAGGTTCGTTCGAGGGCTGCTGGGCTTGGCTTTGAGTGCTGGAAAAACCCAATTCCTTGACCCTTGCTTGCTGACCGCTTGACCAGACCCCAAACCGTACCCTAGTTTGTGCAAATCGAACCCCAATTTCAACCCAAAACCTCACTCACTAACTTGAATTTGAGATGGATACTTGAGGCTACGAATTCGTCCCCAATTTATGGTGGCTTCGAAGCAATCACCGACTAGAATGCATGGTTGAACCTTTCAAATGTATGGGCTCTCGAATTTGTGCTCAAACCTACCGAACGCGGTGCGTTCTTCCTGGTTTCGCCCAAAATTCACACCAGATGGAGGCTAGTTCGTGGAGATATCGAATGGGTGGGATTTGCGGTTGTGGGTGGCGAATGTTCTCTGCGAAATTGGGGCATGGAGGTCGCGAGCGTGGTGGAGATGAGAGGAAGAAGAAGAGCAGAGGAGAGAGAGAGGTGTCGGGGTTCGGGGGGCGACAGGGAAAGGAGAAAAGCGGTTAGCGAAATTACAAAAATGCCCCACTTATATATTTTTTTCCCCAAACTGTTCGATACTCGACACTACTAGTCTAATTCGTAACCCGAATTCTAAACTCAATCGCTAAAACGACCCTTCGTCGATTATGTGTTCCCAAAAATATCGAGGTTCGATTTACTAACTAACGAAACGAACTCTAAGGTTGACAACCTAATCGTATTCGGGTTCCTAATCGATTTAGTACTCGCTAATAACCTATATCAACGCTTACTAAAAATCATCGAAAGGTTTTTCAAACTAATAATAATAATAATATTAATGGCAACAAAGACATTCTTTTTAATAAAATTATCGTTCACATAAGTACATCAATAATAATTTAACTTGTATAGTTTATAAAAATACGAATTTTATAACGTAAGGAAGCAATATAATCAGCTTAACGTAATATAACGAACGCGGGCGTAACAAAAACCACAACATAAATATCAACCCACAATATTCACATAATCCTAAAATCATATATCACCATGAAAATTTTGGTGGTGAGTTTCTAACAAATGAACTCAAGGTTCTAATCTGCTAAACCCTAAAACATCAAATTCATTGTAACGCCCCCAAAATGCTAATGACATGATTTACAGAAAATTGTAGCGGAAAACTTAATAATAGAGGGCGCTACCGTTGTCCTGATAAGGACAAGGCTCACTGAAACTATTTAATCTTGCAACTCATATTCACAATCACAACATCTATTAAACTCAAATACTTCAAGACCAAAGTCCACAATAGTTCAACTTCAATACCATCGACTTAATCATGCCATGTGCTAACTCGCACTCCACACTACACATGTATATTGAATATAGACCGAACTTGACCCTGAGGTCGATCCTAACATTCATGCGATGCTGAATCCACTATGAGCATCTGATGACTTTTAAAAGAGCTTGCTAAAAGGAGAAACATGTGATACTTCTTCACTTAAAATGAAAAACATGAGAACAATTCGAAAATGTAAGCAAAAACTCAGTACATGCATTACTATATTGTAAAATGGACATAGAACTACTGTTGATGGGTACCTGCATTTTTAATGAATTTAGTTGGCAATAACAATGAAAATGAAAGTAATATGAAACTGAATTGTTCATTATTATCTGGATGTGAACCCCTTGCAATGATGTGATCTATACATATGTGTACACCTGCCAATCCGATCAAGAGTTTGCCTGAAGCTGCGGGTAAATGATGGGCCGAAGCCCTATAGATGATAACTGATGGGGTCACAAATTAAATGAAAAATCACTGTATAAATTGATTCATTGATAAACTTTTTAAGAATTGTAACTTGATAAACATGTTCTGCTTTCTGAAGATACAAGCAATGGACGTACTTTGAGTCTTTAAAAATGTCATCGGACTTGATAAAAGTTAGCATAAATGTCATCTGACTTGTTAAATATGCTATGACTTGATAACACTTATGCATAACAGGGAACAATAACTAATCCCCGACTATGTTTTATAAATGCCATTGTAGGTATCTGTAGTTAGTAAATTATCCTTGCTCACATAATTAAGTGAGTAAAAGTATATGTAATAGAAATTAAGTAATTAAATTGTATACATAACTTGGGTATTTCAATATAACTTCAAAACAGAATTGATGAAAGTAATTAAATTCGATATAAAGCAAATAAAAGTAAAATAGACCACATTGAGATAAATGAGATTACAAAGGAAAAAGCCTTGATGGTAATAAATAAGAGAGTGGTTTTGGCATTTTCTGAAATAGGTTGTTGATACGGGTTTAAAGCTCGCTGATGTATAGCTTGGTTCAAGGTAACAACGAGTACACTTAATTGGCTTGTTAAATACATTTGATACATCCTGAATTATGTAAGTAATAGAGGTTTGAGGCCAAGAGCGATATATCTTGGTTCAAAATAGCATAAACTGCAATAACTTGATCTGATAAATATAGTTTCCGAGTCAAAAATTCTCTCCACTTCTCATATTTCATTCATAAATTTATTAGATATAGACTTTCACCCCAAATGAATCATTGAACTCAATGGAAGCTATTAAACTCACTAAACGTGGTATTTTCTTTGTAAAATTCATAATTGATTCAAAGCTCATAAACAAGCTTTCAAATTGTATACTTGTCTTCTTCTTTCTCATTAATCAAGCTAAAAACTCTATAAAAGTCCATGAATATTCATTTCCCCCTTAAATAACCTTAATTGGCCCAAAATACACAAAATGAGTGCATGATCAATCTTACTCAATATTTATTATTGCTCTTTACACAATTACTCAAAATGCTTCCAAAAATCACCAAACTCAAAATACTAAACCAAAATCTTGAAATCTTATATAAAAATCAAAAATAATATGGACAATCAACAGTAAAATTTTTAGAATTTTCCTTCAAGTATACGTTGCACAGAAATTGCAATAATAGCCCAATTACACTAAAATAGGTCAGTTCATTTCAAAAACTCATAGCTTTCAACCTGGATCTCGAATGAAGACCTAAAACCCCAATTTGAAAAGATTAATAAGTCCTAAAAATATTTCATTTACGATAAAAAATATGATTCCCACAATAGGGTTCCCAAAATGGGGCTAAAACACATGTGTATCAGTTTTTGGCTCATTCTGCACAATTTTGGTAAAATGACCATAACTTTTTCCACAGACCTTGGATTAAGGCGATTCAAAATTCATTTGAAACCTAACACACTGAACTATCTATCCACCAAAAATTATAATTTTCTCGTGAGCCGATCATTACCAGTTTAATCCCAAAATTTGTCCTATTTTCCTGAAATTTTCAACCTTCATTGTTTGGCTTTCTCTTCCTTTTTCACATAAATCCTCACTTTAAACCATTCCTTAATAGCATGTAAACAAGTTTTGGTCCTTTACATCACCAAAAACATCATCATAAACATCAATAGGTAAAAGATGACCAAATCAAAGATAAAACAATCAAAATTCAACATTTTTACATTAAGTTTGCATAAACATGATTACTCTTAAACCCTAGAATGCTCCAAGCTTGTTTCAATCAATAAAAACATCAAAATAACTCTTGATTCTATCAATCCAACATGATCAACAACCATAAATAGTAAAACAAGAATCAAAACCAAAAAAATCCAAAGAACCAAGTTTAGGATTACTCACTTTGAGCTTGGAGAAAAGTAGAGATGGTGGTGATGCTTGGTTGTTTTGAGGAGTGGGGATGGTGGCTAAGGGGTACTAGGGTGTCGGGGGGTGGTTAGAGGTAGCCCGCCTGGCCAGAAAACACCAAGGATAGCAACAACAACCAGGGGGTGGGGGCTGGCCGGCTGGAGAGAGAGGGGAGAGAGAAAAGTGTTTGAGTTTTGGGTTGTGTTTTCTTGACTTGTCTCACTTAGCTGAAATTTTATCATCAACAAAGCTTTTTGGTTAGCCATGGTTAGATTTAAATTATGGTTATTAGTTAGGGTAATCATGCAAACTTGTTGAGCTTCGAGTTGAGCTGAAATAAGTTGGGTTCGGAAATAAAACGCTTGTAACGATAACGTTTTTATGTCACTTGAAATTAAATTTTTGTGGCGATATAGAAAAATAAATCAAATCACTTGGATTACACTTATTAGCGCCTACTATAAATTTGTTCGAAATTTTCTTTAATAAATAAGTAAATAAATAAATAAATCCGAATTGCAAAATGAGGGCCAAAATAAATTTTTCCACACCGGGATGATTAAATTTAATTACTTAATAATTTCTAAATCATACTTACCGAGACCTAATATCGATTCACCCGATATTTAATCAACCAATGAAACTTGAATTGTAATAATCCGACCCTAAATTATGTTTATTCATGTCATGAATCCATGTGATTAATTTCATCGCATTTAAATCATTGTTTTCTTTCTTATTTCAATTGGGAGAATTTAAATGGGCCCTCACCTTACAATTCGGGTTTTTGTTCTTGTCAAATTCTGGAGATCGTTATTAGGCCTTGATATTTATGAATTGAGCGATTTAATTATTTTTCATGACACCACAAACATTTAACCTCGAGCTTTGGGGGGAAAAAAAATTCAAGTGCACTCGGTTTGAGCTAGTTTTTGAACCCGAGCCCGTTTAAGGCTAATTTCAGTCCACTAAGACTTGACCCTATTTGTTTAGCTAATTACCTTTAGTTAGGCCTTAATTATACTTAGTAGAAAGTAGATTTTGAGGGTTAATTTTCAGCCAAGTATTTATTTTGCTTAAGCTTTTGTTTCGCACCAAGTAAATTCAAGACATTTTCTCTCTCTTCTTCTCTCCTCCTTGTATCTACCCCCCGGCCAACCCAAAACAGCTGCTGCCCAGCCCCTTTTGTGGTGTTTTCCGACCAGCCACCAGCAAGGGTTGCAACCTCCAACCACCTCCCTCCACCGGCTATCATCTTCCACCATCAAAATCACCAAATATCACCTCCATCCCCACTTGTTTCAAGCTCAAAGGAAGTGGCCTCAATCTTGTTCTTTGGATTTTTGATTTTTGCTTCTTATTTTGGTTGTTTTAATGGTGGATCATGTTGTTTGGATTGAAATAAGAGTTATCTTGGTGATGGATCATGGTGGAGTTGAAGTTTGTTTATGCTAGGGTTAGGGTTACTTCTCAGCCATGCAAGGTCCACGTTAAAATATTGGGTGTTGATTGTTTTATCTTTGTTTCTTATCATCTTTTAATCTATTGAAGTTTATTATGATGTTTATGGTGTTTTGAAATGATGGGAGTGAGTTCAAGTTGACCTTAAGTTAGGGTTTTATCTAAGAATGCATGGTTTGGACCAAACTAGTTTTAAACTTGAAGTATATGTATTTGTAACTAGAAAATGAGCTTTATTGGATATGAATATGAAGTGCAATTAAGTGTGGTGTTTTTGTATGATATTGAGATGGACCAAAGTGTGTTTACATGCTTTTAAAGAATGGTTTAAGTTGACGATTTGTGTGAAAAGTAAGGGAACAAACTCAAACAGTGAGGCTAAAATTTTTAGAAAAACAGGACAACCTTTGAGATGAAACTAGTAATGATCGGTCCAGCCAAAAATTATGATTTTTAGTGGGTAGATGGGTCAGTGTGTTAGATTCAAAATGGCTCTCGAATCACATTAATTCGAAGTCTGTGGAAAAAGTTATGGTCGTTTTACTGAACATGTGCAGGATAGACTCAAAACTGACATGTTGATGAAGGTACATCTTGCAGGAGCAACTAGTGGTTCTAGAAGGAACACAGATTCTTCAATTTATTCATCACCTGGTGGAAAAAGGGGGACAGGAAATGGAGTGAACCACCACATGCTCAGTGAGTGTTCCTCCACTCCTTAAAACAAAACTTTACAAGCAATAATACTCATAATATCCACTTAACGAACAGTTAGGTAATACTATGGCTATAATAATAAGCTACATGTCACAGATTGGGAACACTTAAACATGATGGGTTCTTAGTTTCAATTAATGGTGGCATGTTAGGAATTCACTTACACAACATGTTAGGGACTCGCTTACCAAACATTGGATGCACTACTATTCATTTCAAGAAGTCATTACATGATACACGTGTGAAGAATATGGCCACATCCCACCTTGAAATCACATACATCTGGTTATAATGCTCGTAAACTCACTTTGAAGTCACATATTCCTTAAAGTCACATGCTTTGAAGTTATAAGTGCAGACACTTTCTTTGCAAACATTTCTCAAAAGTTCCTAAGGTTAACTTTCTTTTAAGAAATCTCTTCATATTGCCCTTTTAGGACTCTTAAGCCTGTCTTTTTACTTAGTAACTCATTCATAAGGTATACTTAGAACATGCACATGCCATACACAGAAAACTTTCTTTCTTTTTACTGAAAACACTTCATTTAGCCTATTGAGGCTTATAAAAACTCTTCTCTTAGCCTCTTGAGGCGTATATTCTTTGCAAGAATCTCTTTCAACTTGGTCACATAATGACCCTTAAATCTTTCTTTCTGAAATGCTTAAAACGGCGAAACGCCTACTACTTTCTCATTTAATAAGAAACTATTTCTGGGCATAAGATTATCATAAAGTGCTGGTTGGGAGAGATCTACACTCAATCCTCTAAGCTCTTACTCCCGGGATGGCAACTAACTTTTGGACCTTAACCCTCGTTAGGGTCTCTAGGGACTACTCCCTAGGCTATAGGGATTCCCCCGTTCAAGCAGGTTCACTCCCTATCTATTGTCCCTAAGCACTTATCTTAGCCATTTAAACTGATCTTAACGACTAATAAGTTTGCTGTCTCTCACAGCGAAATTCTTTGTCATGCAACTCACACTTTTGTAAAACTCTTTAGGGATTCCCCCGTTCAAGCTAGTTCACTCCCAAAACTGTATTCATTTAGTTAAAATAGGCCATCATGCATTAATAGTTATGACTACTATCATTTCAAAACATGAAATCTTTCTTTGAAAAGCTCACCCTTATGCACATAATGCAATTCGAGCATTTAAGCACATATATCACATATAAGCACTTCATAATCAATTCAATACAATGAGCTACACACGGCTTCGCAATCCACACGAATGCGGTCAATTCACAACCCAGTCTCCCTGCTCACTTGCACCGTACCACAAGACCTCGAACGCTCGTAATTTTGTCATCAAACCATCCAACTACTAGCTCGATTCATCGATTTATTAATCACAATATATTATCCTATTATCTTGTATAAAAGGGAGTGAGGTTTAGGGTCTTACCTGAGCAAACAGTACCATTCCACGGTGCGTCACAAACAACAAGCGTACATATAGCCACATTTATTCATAATCGACAGCACTTTATTCAGTGAATCAAACATAATTTGATTCTAAACATATACGATGCATTTCGAAGTAAATTTCCTAAGCATGAATGTACTAAAAGGGTTCGAATGAAAGCTAACATATTTCAACAGTTTTGAATTTAATTCGTTTACATGCATTAGCTAGTTTAACTCGAATCGAAGCTAACCACGTTTATATAATATCGAAATTAATTCTTTTAACATGCATTCACTAATGTACTCGATTCGATGCTAAACACATTAAAAGGACTTTGAATTTACTTATTTTTCATATATTACCTAATTAACTTGAATCGAAGCTAAGCATGTTAATGTAACTTCAATTTTAATTCCTTTTTACGCATTAATTCAGTAACTTGAATCGAGGCTAAACATATATAAATTACTTCAAATTAACATTTCAAGCATAATTTACCTAAATTGATTCGAATCGAGGCTAAGCATATATAAATCGTTTCAAAATTAAATCTCATGCATGAACTAACGGAATTAATTCAATTCGAAGCTAACCATCTATGTTTCATCTCAACTTACAATTTCAGGCATGATTTAATTACATCGAACACACGTAAATGAATACGAAATCATCAAGCAGCACATTTCTCGTGTAATAATGTATTAAAACCACATAAAAGTTTTCTAACTTCATCCTTAAAACAACATCTGCCCGTCTGTCTCGACTTCAATGGGGTCTACTCTTTTTTTTTAGGAGAGTATGCCAATATGATCTTAATGAGGTGCGGGGTAAGCAAATTGACACCTGAACTCTGGATCATGGTCTTCTTCTCCGTCCGTCTGCCACCAGTACCATCATTGTGGCCTATTCAGATGCTGATTGGGCATGCTTTTTCTTTCAATAGCCGGTTCTTTCCAAATGAAATTTAACTATCCTAACCTAACATGCAACATCTTTCTGCTGAAAACGTTTCGAAAATACTAATAACTTAGGAGGAGGAGAAACACTTACTTGGATTAGCTTAATTTCCTACTTAATTGGCAGCAAACTCACGCCCTAATCCCCTGAACTCGAACCCCAACCGTGTGCTTGCAAAGTTCAAACCTTGGCTTTCAACTGAGTGGTGATTGTGGCTCATTAGGGGCTGAATTTGACCCCCAATTTATAGAGGATGTCGACAGTGGTGTGGGTGGCCGAATTCCAGCACGTGGGTGGCGATTTTGGGCGGTCGACGCGTGTTTTTTGGGCTGAGAGAAGTGGATGATGATGTGTGGTGGTTTCGGCGGTGATGGACGCGTGTTGGGGGGGGGACCGGTGGTCCCTTTCTCTCGCCGGTGACGCGTGCTGGTCGGCGGCAACGCCAGGTGGCTAGTCGCCGGTGAGAGAGAGATTCTAGAGAGAGAGGGAGCTGCGGTAGAGAGAGAGGGATTGGGGTGTTTTCGGTTTTCTGGCCCGAGAGTCCCCCCCTTTTTGTCTGATTTTTCTTTTTTTTTGGCTCAATTAACATGCTTCAGCTAAGTTCCAGCCCCAAACTTATTAACTTATAGTCTAAACTCGAGTCGAGACGTCCTACAGTTAGCATCTTTAATCAAACTGCGAAAGTTAATTAAATGAAACGAAAACGGTTTTAAAAGCTCGGGTCAACGTTGATTTAAAAATTTTTATAATTAAATAACGTCGATAATAACATAAATCAAGTAATCATTCTTTTAGTGAAATTAATAGTTAAAAACGCACACGCCTGATTTATTATTTTTGTTGAACAATAACTCAAGGCAACTTTATAAATTTAGCAACTAGAACAACTTATCAACAGTAAAACGATACCGTGGCCCTAACATTCTCCCCCCCTTAAAGAAATTTCGTCCTCAAAATTGGTTTACCTGAAGGAAATAGCGCGGGATATTTCTCACGCATTTCGCTTTCCAGCTCCCAAGCGTATTCGAGTGCACAGGCTCTCATTGTCTCTGAAATGTTTAATTATGCTTATGAGAAACAAAGTTATGTGTTTAGCCTCGTTGCTTACTTAAGTGTTTAACTGCCTGTTAGTAAAGAAGTTTGGTCGTTTAGAGACCTAGAAATATGTTAAGTGGTTAAAGTGAAGCTTATGGTTAGTGATATTTCTATAAGAACTTCGTGAATGCCTATTATGATAATAAAGTGTGGATACGTGATATGTGATTAGTAAAGATACTATTGCCTGCAACGGTTTTGGTTTTAAGGGGGTTGGGGGACACTCACTGAGCGTGTGGTTGCTCATCCCACTACTATTTCCCCTTTTCCCAGGTTTTCTTTGTCACAGGTGAAGGTTAAGCCATTTATGCGGAGTTGAAGTTTACCCTTGGTTGAAAAAGAGTTATGTGTTCCATATAGAAGTAGTTTCTCGAGTTCGACAATGTAATATTAACGTACCCTTAGTTTATCAATGTTGTAATTTCAGTTTTCTAGCTCATATAATGCATGTTGATTACGAGTCGCTCTGTACGGCCATATAATCCAACCATCCAGTCAGTTAGATGTCTTTTGGTTGAAGTTAGTTATGTTTTGGGTTGTAAACCCCAATACTCCGATTGTGTGAACCGTCGAGTTGTATCTTCCATCTCTTTTTTTTATTCATGAACTATTTTGTTTGGTGTACTCCGAGCGGGTGGCTCGTCGAGTTATGAACTCCGGCGTGTGGCCGTTGAGCTATGTTTTATATGTTTACGCTTCCGTTGATTTACAGGGACTTATTGTAAGGCGTTTAGCCTGGAAATGGTCAGTTTTCAGGGGAAACTCTATCCGTTTTGTCCTAGAATTCCAGCTTAAGCACGTAGCATGACTTTATTATAAATGCCTATTCTGATAACATGACTTAAAAACCCATTTGAACAGTTTAAACCCATATACGTTAATAAGTTTGGGGCTGGAACTTAGCGCTAGTCCCATTAGGAACCCTATCGTGGCAATCATGTTATATGTCCTTAATGAAAGTTTTAGAGGCCTTCCTAAGCTTTTCATATTGGGGTCTTGGGTCTCATGTCGAGGTCGGGAGTATAAATTGTGAATTATTCTTTCCGTACTCTCTTTTTAAGCGCTTTTGCTCTCAACTTGCTACCGTGCCTTAAATCACATTTTTATGGTTTATATAGTTTCATCATGTTAGTTTAATCTATTAACTGGTTTGTAAAGATTCTTCATAAGCTAGTTTTAGTTAAAGGCATCATTTATAAGAACAAGCTCGTTTCTGACCTCATGTATCTGTAATGATCTTTTGAACAGAATCAAGGCCTAAGCTTTCATTCTCCCCACTTTTGTGCATCCTATTATTTCGTGAACTTGCATTTAAAACTTCCAGGTACGTTCATTGCCTGTATCTTTAGAAATCAGCACGAATTTGTCGAAATCGTAATGTTTTGGTAAGTATATCAATGAATCAATTTAATCAGTGCTTTGTCATATAATTAGTGACCCCATCAGCTATCAGCTACAGGACATTGCCCTCCAGTTACCCGCGCGACTTTGGGCCAGATTCCCCGGTTGGCTTGGCAGGTGTACACCTATTCATAGATCGTAACAGTTACTAAGGGGTGCACTAACAGATAATAATTGGCAATTCAGCTTTATATGCATCTCATTCCCTATTTTAAAATCAAAATGAATTGCAAAACGGATTGAATCTAATTCGAGTCAGTGAACGAGGGTTAGACATTTTTGGAAGTCTGCTCATGCGATCTGGGCGTGGTTTGGGGTCTGATTGTGCGATTTGTGAGCAAGGGTTGAAAATTTGGGGTTTTCGAGCACTCAAGGTTGAGCCCAAAGCCCTTTTAACAAGTCCTAAGCTTGGAGTCCAGGTGAGTGTTCCTCTCCTCCTAATTATTAGTAATTTCAAAATGAATTTAACTAATTCTAGATGTCGTATGTTTAAATTTGAGTTAGTAAGCTATATTTGAGGAATTTTGAGCCAAATTGAGTAAACATGGTGATAACACTGATTTTGGGATAATTCCATGTTGATTCGATGCATGGTTGTATGAACTGATTAGTTTGAAGATTTTTAGAATAAACAGAATGTTGCCATAGGACTGTTGTAGCATCAGTTTGTCATGCTTAAATTTTGTTTTTGAGGTTAAGGATGCTAACCGAGTGATTTAAGGTATTCGTAGGGTAGGCTGATTTTTGTTTAAATGTCATTGCTAAGTCAGAATGGTTATGTTCAAATTCCATTTATGGTAACTCGCATGAGTGTTGCGTTTATTTATGATGGTTTCATATACTGTTGAATTGCTTATGGTACTATTGAAGTGAGCTTGGTAGTTGGTTGGTTTGAGGTGAAACTATTAAGAGATTTGAGGCTCTTGTGGTCGGTGTTGTGTGAGGATGGAGCTTGGGTTGTGATTTACAACAATCGTGTGGATTGTGAGGCCATGTGTGACTTATTGGACAGATTCTGCCAAGTCAAGTGATGAAGTGTTATGAATGCGCTATGTGTGAGCCCTCTCCCCCTTGAAAATGTTAAATGATGCTCTGTGATTGATTTTGAACTTAGACATCTTTAAAAAGAGTCGTTAAAGGGATGTTTTCAAAATTGCGAATGTTTTGAGCTGTAATAGCCCAACCCTAAAATTTTTTAATTATGTTCATTTAATTAGTTAATTATTTAATTATGTTCATTTATTTAATTACTTCATGTTAATAATTTTTCTTCTCTCATTTCATTTATTTCATTTACTCACCCCGGTGAAAAAAATTTATTTGGGGTCTCATTTGGCAATTCGAATTTTAATTGGTTATTTAATCGATTAATAAAAACTTTGGGAGTATTGATAGTAGGCCCTAACGAGTTTAATCTAAGTAATTTATTTTGCTTTTCATAACCATATAAAACTTTCATTTTGAGTTTTGTAAAAAAACGTTATCGTTATGAAGCGTTTTATTCCTGTAAGACCCCACCTTATCGTTTTCTATTAAGTTGCCTGTCTTACCTTTTTAGGTTATAAAATCGTATTTTAGTAACTATATGAGTTAAATGATTATCGATTTGGTTTTGGAAGCTATAATTTTATTAAAAAGAATTATTATTGCTATTATTGATTTCAAAGTGAATTCGTGCTATTTATACCTTTAAAGTATACCGATAGTTTAATTTAGTCGTTATTCGATTCATTTAGTCGTTTCCCGAGTACGATTAGGTTTTCAACCTTAGAATTAGTTTAGGGTCTATTAATCAAACCTAGATGTATTTGGGAACGAAAGATCGATGAGCGATTGTTTAGAATAAGAGGTTCAAGATTGAGCTAGCAACTTTAGTTGAATGAGCAAGCATTTCAAAAAAAAAAAGAAAGAAATCAAAAGGGGGGGGGGTCTTCGAGCTCCTCACAACCCCACGCGAACCACCAGCACTCAGTGAGAGAGAGAGAGGAGAGGGTGAAGGAGGCCGGTCGGCCACGGCCACGGCCACGGCGGCGGCCCAACGCCGGCGACCAGGCGACGGCGACGAGCAGAGAACGACAGAGGGAGAGAGAGAGAGAGACGTAGAGCGAGATTGGAGGCGACAAGGTGTCTCCACCGGTAGGCTCGAGTTCGACAACCACGGGTAGGGTCGATACTCGAACGAAATTCACAAGCATGGTGAGTTTCAAGCCTTTATCTCTCTTTAAATTAAATCTCTATCCCAAACCCTCACTAATCGTGTGAAAATTGGACAAAATCGCGAATTAGGGTTTTGGGTTTGGGCGAGGTCGAGTAAGACGCAAAGAGTGGACGAGTATGTGGCTGTTGATGTTCGAATTTGGCCCCGATTTAAGCTAAATTGCGTGTCTCTAGCATGGAATCGAGGTGGGTGTTCCTCCCTCCTAAGTAATATTAATTTCGAAACTGATTTTCGGTAATTAAATGTTGCATGACGAATTAGAGTTAGCTAGATTTGCTAGAAATGTCAAGAAATGGGTTGTGCATGTTCAAATTCGAATTATTGAGTTAGTTTATGCTTGAGTTTGTAATTCGATGTAAATTATGTGCGAATAAAAGGAACCATGCATGTAAAGAGATTAATTTGAAGTTATAAAGGTGTAGTTAGCTTGAAATTGATTAGAATAAGCTAAGGTTTAAAAAGAATCGGAAACGAAGTTGTTTTGACATGTTTAGCCTTGATTCGAGTAATTAGCGATTCCTAAAAACGGATTAATGTTGAGGTTATGAAGACGTAATTAGTTTGAATATGATTAAAGTGAGCTATGGTTTTAAATCGATACATGTTTAGTTGGTTAGCTATGTTTTGAAGATGACATGAGTATGACATGCTTATTTCCGGAATGTGAGTTATGAATGCAATAAGGTTCATGTCTTGATTAGTTTAATTTGGTTCGTTAAGCATTATTTTAAGTTAAGGCAATATAGATGTATGCGTATATGTGGCTGAAAGGTGCTGTTTGCACAGGTAAGAGCCTAATCCTTCCCCTTTTTAATAAGTCCTTGTGATAACATATTATGAAAAATAAATTGATGAAACGAGCTAGTAGTTGGATGGTTCGAGGATAACACTATGAGCGTTTGAGGTCTTGTGTGTACGGTGAAAGTGAGGAGGGAGACTGGGTTGTGAATTAACCGCAATCGTGTGGATTGTGAGGCCATGTGTGGCTTATTGTGTTGAATTGATGTGACTAATATGAAGTGCTTAAATGTGATATATGTGATATATGTGGTATATGTGCTTAAATGCTTAGATTGCATTATGTGCATAAGAGTGAGTTTTTCAAAGGAAGATTTCATGTTTTGAAATGATAGCGGCCATAACTATTAATGCATGATGGCCTATTTTAATTAAATGAAAACAGTTTTGGGAGTGAACTCGCTTGAACGGGGGAATCCCTAAAGAGTTTTATAAAGGTGTGAGTTATACGTTGAATGATTTTACGATTTGAAACGCAAAGTTATAGCCGTTATGGCCGATACGCTTTAAGTGGCTAAGATAATGTGCTGCGGACAATATGATATGATATGAACGATGTTAACCTAGGGGATAAGTCCGGATAAACCCTAGAGGCCCTGACGAGGGCTGATGTAATGGTCCGATATGTTATATGTAGCCATCCCGGGAGTAAGAGCTTAAGCGTGAGCGTTAGGTCTCACTATGGGGTCGAGAATAGTTCTCACCCGATCAGCACCCTGTAATGATCTTATGCCAGAAGTATTTTCCTACTAAGATAAGAAAAGCAATTGGCCTTTGCCATTTTATATGTTTCAAGGTTTTAAGGAAAAAGAATGCTTTACGGGCCCAAAGAGGCCAGTTGAATGAAATGAGAAAAGTCATAAGGGTCAGTATACGACCGATATGAAAGAATATGAGCCTCAAAAGGCTAAGAGAAGAATTTTTATGAGCCTTAAGAGGCTAAATGATACGTTTTCAAAGAAAGGAAAGAAAGTTTTCTTTGTATGTTCTATGCTTTTCTTATGAATCATATGTGAATGAAATGCTAAGTGAGATACGATTACGAAAAAGAAGGCCTTATGAGCATGTTTTATGCATCACCCATGAATGAGACATGGAATTTGTGTGTGCCTTATGCATATCATATGAATACGAAATGAAATCTCTTTTAAAAAGGGCAAGAGCCTCAGGAGGTTAAGAAAATGTTTTCAATAAAAGAAAGAACGTACCGAATGAATGCTTTATGAAGTGATTCCTAAGCATGTTGAAAGTGAAGTTATGTTTAGTAATGTCTTCATAGGAATTTTATGAATGCCTAATATGATATTAAAGTATGAATACGTGATATGTGACTAGTAAAGATATTATTTGCCTGCAACGGTTTTGGTTTTTAAGGGGGTTGGGAGACACTCACTGAGCGTGTGGTTGCTCATCCCACTACTCTTTCCCCTTTTCCCCCCAGGTGTTCTTTATGACAGGAAGAAGTTGAATCAGCTCGAATCGATTGTTGCTTGCAAGGTGTCATTAGTGCCTATTTATGTCTTTAAGGAGTTATGTAATGCCCTTTTAGTTTGTAAACGTTTGTAAACAGTATTCTAAGTTCATGTAATACATATTGGTTATGAGTCGCTCTGTATGGCCTTATGAGCCAACCATCTGATCAGTTAGATGTCTTTTGGTTGAAGTTGGTTATGTTTTGGGATGCAAACCCCATACTCCGGTTGTGTGAACCGTTGAGTTGTATCTTTTACTGTTTCTGTATTAATGAATTATGTTGTTTGGTGTATTCCGAGCGGGTGGCTCGTCGAGTTATGAACTCCGGCGTGTGGCCGTCGAGTTATGTTTTAAATGTTTACGCTTCCGTTGATTTACAGGGACTTTTGTAAGGCGTTTAGCCTGGGAACGTTCAATTTTCAGGGGAAATTCTGTCCGTTTCGTCCCAAAGTTTAAGTAAGAAGTTAGGAAAACGTAACGCTTTCAGCCCTAGGGGCTGGGGGTGTTACAATTCCCGAACCCAATTTATTTCGGTCGTACAAGTTTGCCTACGATTTTACACTAATTATCATGGTTAACTTAACCATGGTTAGTTTAAAAGGTTGAAATTACCAGATAAAAATTCAGCCAAGTGGAGATTAGTCAACAAAGCTCAAAGCTATCCACAAATCTTCTCTCTGCTCTCTCTCTTCTCCTCACGGCCAACAGACCTGGGCAGCCCTTTTGGGTGTTTTTCGGTCAGCCTTGGTGGTTTACGATCCTCCCCGACATCCTAGTACCTCAAGCTACCATACTCCATCATCAAAACCCCTAAACCCCATCTGCATCTCAACTTGTTTGCACTCAAAGTGAGTAATCTTGAAATTTGTTTTTGTTGGTTGTGATTTCTATCTTAGTTTTGATTCTTGTTTTGATGTTTTTGCGTGTTGATCATGATTTTTTGATAAGAAATAAGAGTTATTTTGATGTTAATCATGGTGGTGTTGAAGTTGGATCATGCTACGTTAGGGTCAATCTTTGATCATGCAAGCTTAATGTTAAAGTGTTAGATTTTGATTGTTCTATCTTTGATTTGGTCATTTTCTACTCTATTAGTGTTTATGTTGATGTTTTTGGTGATTTCACATGAGTTGGAGAGAGTCCAAGTTGGCCATAAACTAGGGTTTTGGCTAATAATGCATGGTTTGGATTAATTTAGCCTTAAGCTTGTGTTATGTGGGTGTTTGATTGAAAAATGATCTCTTTTGGATATGATTATGAAGTGAGTTTGAGTGTGGTGATTTTGTATGCCGTTGGGATGGGCCAAAGCTTGCTTACATGCTTTTAAATAACGGTTTAAGTTGAGAATTTGTGTGAAAAAGTGAGGGAAAAGCTAAAACAGTGAGGGTTGGAATTTTCAAAAAAACAGGACAGACTTTGTCAATAAACTGGTAATGCACAACCAAGCCAAAAATTATGATTTTTTGTGGGTAGATATTTCAGTGTGTTAGCTTTCAAAGGGATCTTGAATCGCCTTAATCCGAGATATGTGAAAAACGTTATGATTGTTTTACCAAAACTGTGCAGAATAGACCAAAACTGACATATTTTGGTTCTAGCCTCATTTTGGGAATTCTATTGAGGGAATCAAGCTTGGTGTTTTAAATAAAAGATTTTTGGGAATTCCTAAGCTTTATATATTGGGGTTTTGAGTCTCAATCCAAGGTCAGATGATTAAGTTATGCATCATTCTTCCTAAGCTCTTGTTATAATTACTTTGCTGTTTCTAAATTATTAGCTATGAAATAAATATTTTTCTAACCGTATGTTCCTACAACAGTAATTTTGTACAGAATCCGGGCCTAATCTATCATGTCTTCCACTTTTCTGCATAATATTATTCCATGAGCTTACATTTAAAAATTTTAGGTACGTTCATTGCTTGTATCTTTAGAAATCAACACATATTTACCAAAATTATAATGTTTTGGTAAGCACATCAATGAATCAGTTTAATCAGTGGTTTATCACATAATTAGTGACCCCACCAGTTATCAGTTATAGGGCATAGCGTTTCAGTTACCCGTGCGGCTTCAGGCCAGGTCCTGATTGGCTTGGCAGGTGTGCACCTATCTTCAAATCGTAAAATTTACCAGGGATTCACTATCAAATAATAATTGACAACGCAGTTTCATATTCATCTTATTCCTTGTGTTTAATTAAAAATGAATTGCAATAGGGGCCCAATTAGTTTTTGTTCCATGAATGCTTAACAATACAGAAATGCATGTACTGAGCTTTGGCTCACATTTCGAAATGTTTTCGTGTTTTGTTTTAGGAAAGTGTTCAGTGAATCGCCCTCAGGCAGGCAGAACGGCGGAAGATGATAGGTGAGCTGGGAAATCTTTATGGAATAGGGGTGTATTATCGTTGAGATGTTATAACTCCGTATTGTGGAATATATTTTAGTATTGCGACTGTATATTTTATCAGAATTCTATATTTTAGTGCAATCCTTGATATGTTTGTATGGTTTTTATGTTAGAACAATTTCTATATTTATCGAAATGGTTTGATAGGTTGTGATAGTGTGAATGCCTTTGATGGTGAACGTTGTTTCTTATGGCTCAGTTTATCATGTACAAGTAAAGCCTTGTCCTTGTTTGGACGGCGGTAACGCCTAATAATTTAGGTTATCATTTATATTTTGGGAAATCTAGTGAAAGAAATACAAACAGTGATTGATGTACATTTGGGGCGTTACAGATTTGGTATCAGACCCAGGTTTAGATTTCCTTTGTGGAATGTGGAGTTTAAAAATAAGAAGGTGAGAATGGTGGGTAGTGAGGTCCATGTTATACTGCTAGAATGATATTAGAAGTGTAGCAATACTAGTAGAAATACAAGTTGTTTACATTTACGTGTTCCTTAATTATAGTTATGTATGGTTCTCATATATGTCTTTTCTTTGTTAGATGGACCCTTATGCTGTTAACTTGATGCCAGGTGCATCTATGGCTGCTCACATTGCACTGTTGCATGCTAGTATAGAGGTCCATGCACAGGACCCTTTCTCTGAGTTTCACAGTGCTACGGTCCGTGGATATAGACTGTTGTGGTGCTTACCCGCAGTTCAGCCGTGGGTGGAGTTTAGGCTTCGCTATCATTACTATATGGTAACAGGGAACCCAGGCTGGGATGGGCCTAGGTTTCAGGCCCAGGGGGGCATGGACTACTCTTGCTATGAAGTTGTTATTAAGGGAAGAGTGTGATCAGAGATGGATCACCATGGAGACGCTATAACATATCGTTCCACTACATCTGGCACCTCCCCCACCTGCAGCCCCAGCACCAGCACAGGGGCCATCCTCCCCTCCCGCACCTGGTACCCCACTGATGTCCGATAGTCCTCGGGAGGCTCACGTGGTGATAGACCTCCCCGACACACCAGAGGTAGTGGTGATTAGTTCTGGGGATGAGGGCCACCAGGGAGAAAAGGATGATCCCGAGGATGATCCAGACATTGACGAGGTGGCGGTAGAGAAGCCATGGGGACAGGAGGTTGATGAGTTGATGGTGGAGTTACAGGATGAGAAGGAGCAACAGGTTCAGCAGGAGGTTGGTGATGCCGAGTCAGAGGCATCTACTAGCAGTTTCGGTTCAGGCGAAGAGCCAGATGATGGGTCTGACCCGGATTACGATCCATCCAGGGATCGTCAGGTGGGTCTAGGGGTTAGTGGTAGTAGTTTTCTTTTGAGCTTTGTTTGTTTTTAGTATGGTCGGTTAGGATGGATATATTTTGTATAAGATATGACCTTGTATATAGTCAGTTAGATCCTTTTCGACCGTCATGACATGGTCCGTATCTCTTTTTGGTTATGTGACGGACCTAGTATCTTGGGGCTAGTTAGTATTCGAGGTTGAGTTAGGAGTTCAAACTGACTTTGCCTAGTCAGTTAGATGTAGTATGTTTTGCTGATCATGTGTATACATAAGTAGTTATGTATGTAAATAAGCAGTTATGAAATGATAAGCTTTGGGTTGTTCAATAATCTTTGAGTTATATTAAGTGTGTTTGTTGGGCATGCTTATCTTATATGTTTAAGTATTCCAGTGATTGAATTGTTTCGTTTCATGTATAATCAGAATGTCCGAATCAGTGCACAACAATGAAGAGATTCATATAGAAGAAATCTCGGATCATGGTAAGGGATCAGGTGATCAAGCCTCCCATCATGTGCCACAAAATTTTGGCCAAATCCCACCGATTCCTTCTGAGTTAGCTCGCAATAGTGGGGACCCAAACTACTGGCCAACCTTAGTAGCTGAATTGATGAAGCAGATTCCCCAGGTACCTACTAAAGCCCCTCCTAAAGAGGATAAATTAGCAGATAGGGTGGCACGACGCAACCCTAAAGTTTATGATGGATCTTATGATCTAGTAATACTGGAGGAATGGATAAGAGGAATGGAGAAAAATTTTACAGTGGTAGAGGTGCCAGGAGGAAATAAAGTAAATATTAGGACGTATTATTTTACCGGTGAAGCTGACATTTGGTGGAATACTTTTAAGGATAAGCTCGTAACGCCTGACTTGACCTGGAATAAGTTCCTGAGTGAATTAAGGGCAAAATTCTATCCAATTGTGGTCCAAAGGCAAAAGGAGAAAGAGTTTATGGAGCTGAAGATGAGTGGCACCATGACCGTGATGCAATACGCCAGTAAGTTCACCAAATTATCTAGGTTTGTTCCTGAGTTTGTATCATCTGAAAAAGTTGAAAATGAGGAGGTTTGAAGAGGGTATGGCCTTCTATATTCGGAATCAGTTAGTTGGACAACCAATTTTGACTTACCAAGAACTATATGAGTGAGCGACTGGAGTGGAACGAGTCAAGACAGAGTTAAGAGCACTAAACCCAATCAACCAAAAGAGAAAGGGGTTTGAGCGAGGGACTCCGAGTGAGTGTGTGACCAGAACCAGAAGAAACCTACTCCTGTTCCCCTCAAGAGCCTTCCTGTAGGCTCGACGGCACCCTGTGCGAAGTGTGGCAGAACAAATCGCGCCACCTCGGAATGCCGAATAGGAACTAATAAGTGCATGTGGTGTGGAAGCCCTGAACACTTGATTGTTGCATGCCCCCGAAGGATGAAGGTTGTAGACAAAGGGGCAGCAAAACCCTTGGTCCCACCTCGTTAAGGGGCCTCACCACCAAGGCCTGTAGCAGTAGGATGGGCATATGTAATGAGTAAGAAGGTAGCTGCCACCTCTGGTATGGTAGTCACTGGAACTCTCTTTTTAAATTCAAAGCCATTTTGTGTATTATTTAATTTGGGTGCTACTCATTCATTTATATCCACCCGATCTGCCATACAATTGAACTTGGAAGATAGGAGGATGGAAACCAATTATAGGATCAAGCTACCCAATGATTGTGTGTTTGACTGCCCTATCTCTTATAGATTTGTTCCCATTACCATTGGTGGAACCACCTTCCCTGTGGATTTGATTCAATTCAATCTGTCTGATTTTGACATCATTTTGGGAATGAATTGGTTGCGCACCTATGAAGCTAAGATTGATTGTGAGGAGCTTAAGGTGATTTTGAAAGGCGAAAAAGGGGGAGAAGTATTCTTCTATGGGCAAAGAGAGGAAAAATCCTATCTCTTGATTTCTGCTATGAAAGCAAGTAAGCTATTATGTCAAGGATGTATGGGATATTGGTGTTATGCTATGGACACCCAAGCAAAAGAAGAGGAAGCTGAAAATATTCCTGTAGTCTGTGAGTTTGAGGATGTTTTCCCTGAAGAGTTACCGGGATTACCCCCACAAAGGGAAATTGATTTTGGAATTGAGTTAATCCCTAATGCCCAACCTATTTCCAAAGCCCCATATCATATGACCCCAACTGAGCTTAAGGAACTGAGGCTTCAATTAGAAGAGCTGTTGCAGAAGGGTTTTATTAGGCCAAGTGTGTTACCATGGGGTGCCCCAGTGTTGTTCGTAAAGAAAAAGGATGGAACCTTAAGGCTGTGTGTTGACTACAGGGAGTTGAATAAGATCACCATCAAAAATAAATATCCTTTGCCACGAATCGATGACTTGTTTGATCAATTGCAAGGAGCATGAGTCTTCTATAAGATTGATTTGAGGTAAGGGTACCACTAGCTAAGGATTAAACTTGAAGACATCCCCAAGACTGCATTCAGAACTATGTATGGTCACTATGAGTTTACAGTGATGCCATTTGGCCTCACCAATGCTCCGCAGCTTTCATGGATCTTATGAACAGAGTCTTCAGACCCTACCTAGACAAATTTGTGGCGGTGTTCATAGATGACATTCTTATCTATTCTAAGGACAAAGATGAACATGCTGATCATTTGAGGATGGTGTTACAAACACTGAGAGAGCATCAACTTTATGGCAAATTAAAGAAGTGTGAGTTTTGGGTTGAAGAAGTGGTGTTCTTAGGACATGTGGTTACAAAGGAAGGAATCAAAGTTGACCCCCCAAAAATGAAAGCAATCACGAAATGGTCAAGGCCTACTAATATCACTGAGATTAGAGGCTTTCTCGGTTGAGCAGGTTACTATCGAAGGTTCGTCAAGGACTTTTCAAAAATAGCTTCATCCATGACCAATTTGCTGAAGAAAGGGAACAAGTTGGACCGAAAAATCTGATAAAGCTTTTTAAGAGCTAAAGCAGCGACTAACTACCGCCCCAATCCTAACGCTACCAATGGAAGGCAAGGAGTATACTATCTATAGTGATGCTTCAAAGAACAGATTGGGTTGTGTTATGATGCAGGAAGATAAGGTAGTAGCTTATGCCTCTCGACAGCTTAAGCCTTACAAGAAAAACTATCCTACTCATGACTTGGAGTTAGCAGTCGTGGTCTTTGCGTTGAAAATTTAGAAACATTACTTATATGGAGTCCGATGCAAGATTTATACTGACCATCAACGTTTGAAGTATATCTTCACTCAGAAGGAGGTCAACTTGAGGCAACGGCCTTGGCTTGAGCTGCTTAAGGATTATGATTTGCAAATTCAATATCATCCTGGAAAAGCAAATGTTGTACCAGATGCCCTGAGTAGAAAAGTGCAACATAGCCCAAATACTGTTGTAATTACTTAGTTGAGTCTCTTGAAAGAACTTAGGACTGGGGAATTCAACTAGTGTCCCATGGGCAAGCACATGTTCAATTATCAGCGCTTACCCTACAACCTTCCATAGTGGAAGAAATCAGAGTAAACCAAGAAAGTGATCCTGAACTCCAAAGGATAAAGCAAAATCTAGAGAGAGGAAAGTCTCCTGGGTTTGTAGTACATGAGGATGGGACCCTGCGATTCCATAATCGCCTATGTGTGCCCTGAAATGAGGAACTAAAGACACAAATCCTAGAGGAGACTCATAATAGTCACTACTCGGTGCATCTAGGAGGCACTAAGATATATAGAGATTTAAGGCAATACTTCTAGTGGAATAATATGAAAAAGGAGGTTGCAGAATATGTAGACAAGTGTCTGACCTACCAGAAAGTCAAAGCAGAGCATCAGCGTCTCGTGGGTGAATTGCGACCCCTAGAGATTCCCACTTGGAGGTGGGATTCGATTTCAATGGACTTTGTTATGGGTTTACCCTTTTCTGCCTTGAAGAACAATGCCATCTGGGTTATAGTCGATCGGCTTACCAAGTCGGCCTATTTTCTGCTAATCAAAGATACCTGGGGAGTTGAAAAACTAGCCCAGTTGAATGTCACAGAGATAGTCCGACTACATGGAATCCCCTTAGATATAGTATCGGATAGGGATCAAAGATTCTAGGCTCGTTTTTAGCAAGCACTTCAAAAGGCCTTTGGAACCAAATTGAACTTCAGTAGCTTTTATCACCCTGAAACAGATGGGTAAACGGAAAGAGTGAATCGGATTCTAGAGGACATGTTAAGGGCTTGTGTATTAGAGTTCCAAGGGAAATGGGAAGTTGATTTGCCATTGGTAGAGTTTTCTTCCATTTGAGGCTCTATATGGAAGAAAATGTAGAACCCCACTGTGCTGGAGTGATTTAGATGAAACATTGATTATAGGCCCTGAAATGATCCAGGAAACCGTGGAGACAATAAGAAGGATTCGCGAACCTATTAAGGTTGCCCAGAGTCGACAAAAGAGTTATGCGGACTAGAGAAGGAGGCCTTTGGAGTTTCAAGTAGGTGATAAGGTTTTTCTGAAAGTATTGCCAACTAAGAGTATCAAGAGGTTCGGGGTGCGAGGCAAACTGAGTCCACGATATATTGGACCATATGAAATCCTCAAAAAGTTGAATCCGATAGCTTATCGTCTGAATCTGCCGGTAGAGATAGAACACATGCATAACGTATTTCACATCTCTCAGCTTAGAAAGTATACCCCAGACCCAATCCATGCCATTGTACATGAACTGATTGAAATCACTGCGGGTTTATTATATGAAGAGCAACTGATCCAAATACTAGATCGCAGGATTAAACAGTTGCGCAACAAGCATATACCTCTAGTCAAAATGCTATGGTCAAATCATACATCCCAAGAAGCTACTTGAGAGACCGAAGAGGAAACGAAAGCCAAATATCCTCAATTATTTGAGGTAATCTTGCATTATATGGAAAAATCATAAGTTTCGAGGGCGAAACTCTTTAAGGGGGGAAAGCTGTAATAGCCCAACCCTAAAATTATTTAATTATGTTCATTTATTTAATTACTTCATTTTCATAATTTTTCTTCTCTCATTTCATTTGTTCATCCCGGTGGAAAAATTTTATTTGGGCCCTCACTTGGCAATTCAGATTTTAATTGTTTATTTAATCGATTAATAAAAACTTTGGGAGTATTGATAGTAGGCCCTAACGAGTTTAATCTAAGTAATTTATTTTGCTTTCCATAACCTTATAAAACTTTCATTTTGAGTTTCGTAAAAAAACGTTATCGTTACGAAGCGTTTTATTCCCGAACCCAATTTATTTCGGCCATATAAGTTTGCCTATGATTTTTCACTAATTACCATGGTTAACTTAACCATGGTTAGTTTAAAAGGTGGCAATTACTAGATAAAAATTCAGCCAAGTGGAGATTGGTCAACAAAGCTCAAAGCTGTCCACAAATCATCTTCTCTCTCCTCCTCGCGGCCAGCAGATCTGGGCAGCCCTTTTGGGTGTTTTCCAGCCACTTTTCCGGCCAGCCTTAGTGGTTCACGACCCTCCCCAACATCCTAGTACCTCAAGCTACCATCCTTCATCATCAAAACCCCTAAACCCCATCTCCATCTTAACTTGTTTGCACTCAAAGTGACAACAACACCTCCCAGTGTGGGTTCTGCTTTCGCGGGGTCTGAGGAGATCCAACTGTAGGCAACCTTACCTCTACCAACATTCCTACCCGTAGAGAGGCCGATTCCAAGAGACCCACAAAAAAAGAATTTTGAGAAAAATATTAAATAAAGGAAAGATTTTGCAAACGATCAATGGAAAAAATGGACGCATAAACAGGAATGACCGAGATAAAATAAAGGCAAGTAACTAGAGCTATGTAGCAAAAGAACAATCTATCAAAGGAATGTGACATACCTTAATAGCCCGAAGTAAGCAAACGATAACTCCTCCCAGAAGAAAGTACTACCTGCATACAAACACGACATGCAAAAAACCACTACTAGCACTAAGCCACTGCACCAAAAGACAGTTATGGGGTGTGCTCTTTGTGATCTAAGATCCTAATCCTATCCCACCATAGCTTCCTATCCTGAGCCAGGTCCTCCGTCAAACCGACAACTTTCAAGTCCTCTCTAATCACCTCGTCCAAACTCTTCTTTGGTCGTCCCCTACCTCTTTTGCCTTCTGGGACGTTGATCATCTCACACCTCCTCATTGGAGCGTCCACACTCCTTTTCACATGGCCAAACCATCGGAGTCTTGTTTCTCTCATCTTATCTTCGATGGGAGCTACTTTAACTAAGTCCCGGATAACTCCCTTGCTAATTCTGTCCATTCTCGAATAACCACACATCCATCTAATCATCCTCATCTCTGTTGCCATCAACTTTTGAACCTGCGTCTTTTTTACAAGCCAACATTCAGATCCATAAAGCACAGCCGGCCTAACTATCATGCGATAGACTTTGCCTTTCAATCCTAGGGGCACCCTTTTATCACATAGCACACATGAGGCGTACTTCCATTTTTGCCAGCCCACTTTTATTCGGTGGTTAATGTCTTCGTCAATATCTCCATTCTGTTAAATGATCAAGCCTAAATACTTAAACGTATCAACCTTAGTTGTTGACCTCCCATCTAGGGTGACTTCTCCCCCCGCATCTACACTTCCACTGAAACAGCAATGAAGGTATTCCGTTTTCAATCTGCTTACTCTAAAACCTCTAGATTCCAGAGTATGCCTCCATCGCTCCAATCTGTCATTAACTCCCTGCCTGGTCTCGTCAATAAGAACAATGTCATCTGCAAAAAGCATACACCATGGTAACTCATCTTGAATCCCTCTAGTAAGTACATCCATAATTAGAGTAAAAAGAAAAGGGCTTAAGGCGGAACCCTGATGCAGGCCCGTGCTAACAGAAAAGTCATTGGTGACCCCTCCTGGTGTCCTAACACTCGTCCTACCTCCCTCATACATATCCTTAATAAGTCGAATATACAAGGATGACACTCCTTTCTTTTCCAAGCATCTCCATACCACTTCACGTGGACTCGATCATATGCTTTTTCCAGATCAATGAACACCATATAAAGGTCCACCTTTCTATCTTTGTACAAACCCATGAGCCTTCTAAGGAGGTAAATCTCCTCTGTGGTTGACCTGCCTGGCATAAAACCAAATTGATTCTCTAAAATCGAAACATCCTTTCGCAATCTTCTCTCAATCACCATATTCCATAACTTCATAAAGTGACTGAGTAGCTTTATAACCCTAAAATTATTACAGTCTTGAATATCACCTTTGTTCTTGTATAAGGGGATGACTGTACTGGACCTCCATTCTTGGGGCATCTTAGCGATCCTAAAAATGACATTGAAAAGCTCTGTTAGCCACTCTAATCCTTCTTCACCCAAACACTTCCACACTTCCTGCTGAATCTGATCTGGACCCTTACCTTCCCATTGGTCATCTTTTTTAAGGCCTCTTTAATCTCGTCCTTGCCGATATGACCGCACACTCGCGGATCCAATCGCCTCTCACTACTCCCTCCTACCCTACCACGGGAGCCTTCCATCACTTCACCATTGAGGAGTTTAGAAAAGTACCTTTGCCATCTCTCCTTGATTTCTGCATCCTCAGATAAAACCTTACCATTTTCATCCTTGATGCACATCACAACACCTAAATCCCTTGATCTTCTATCCCTAGCCCTCGCCAGTTTAAAGACCTCCTTCTCCCCTTCTTTGCTACTGCAACAGTTGTCTTGGCTACCTTTTTAGTAGCCTTATATCTAGCTCTACTAATCTCTCTCTCTCTTCATCCTCTCCACTGTACACGTAATCAGCATATGCCTCTTTTTTCTCCTTGACTCTCTCCTTTACCTCCTCGTTCCACCACCAGGCAACCTTCATTTTGATGCCCCCTCTTCTAGAGGTACCGAGGATTTCCTTAGCCCACCTTCTAATACAATCTGCCATAGCCTCCCACATTTTATCTGCATTCTCTACTCACTTCCAAGCTCCCTATTCAGTGATCCTCTTTGATAATAACACGACGTTCTCCTTTGTAAGGGTCCACCACTTAACTCTAGGGTCCCCAACTCTCCTCTTCTTCCACTTAGAACATTTGAACTCCACATCCAACACTAACAACCTATGCTGAGTTCCCAAATACTCACAAGGAATCACCTTGCAATCCTTACAAAACCTCCGACTATCCGTCCTCATCAGGAAGTAATCAATTTGGGTCTTTGAGGAGCCACTCTTAAAGGTCACCAAGTGATCCTCATTCTTCTTGAAAAAAGAGTTTATCACTAACAATTCATAAGCCACTGCAAAGTCCAGCATTGAAACTCCTCCGCTGTTTCTCTCTAAAAAACCGAAACCCCCGTGGGCCGTATCATACCCGTCTGAGTTAACACCAATATGGCCATTAAAGTCTCCTCCTATGAAAAGTTTCTCACTACGCAGTACATCCTGGATAACCATATCCAAATCCTCCCAAAATAGCTTCTTAGTATCGTCTGACAGACCTATTTGAGGGGTATACACACTAACCACATTTATGACTTCTGAATCTACCAAAACTTTAATGGCCATAATTCGGTCACTCTTATGCTTCACTTCAACAACAAAGTGTTGAACCTGAAATTTTGACATTTTAATACCTTTTATTACCTAATATTTGCCCAAAATATTTTATGAATTTATGCTTTTAATATTAGTTTTATGTATTTTGTAGGAATTTGACACATTTGAAGAATAAATGAATTGCATGAAGAAAAAGGGAGAAAATGAATTGGATTGGGTCATAGCAATTGAGAAAGAAAGAAAGCAAGTGGCCCAGATGTTCTTCCCCGTGGCCCATTTCGTGGGAGCCCGGCCCAGGCGCTGCCCATCTTTTCTCCCTGTCTCTCCCGGCCCAGCTCTTACCTCCTTCCCCTTTGCCTTGCAAGCTGGCCCAGCAAGGCAGCCCACACGGTTTCCCCCCCTCTCTTTACTCTCTCCCTTCTTCCTAACCCGAGGCCCATCTTCCTTTTCTCCTCCCTGTGGCCCAGCGCCTTCAGCTCTCTCTCTCAGCCCAGACTTCCTCTGCTTCTCTCCCTCCTCACTTTAGGCCAGCCCAGCTCGGTTTCTTTTCCCAGTCCAGCCGTTAGCCTCTTCACTTAAGGAAGACATGTGCAATGCACATGATCTCCAGCCCCCCTCCCCATTTCTCTTCTTCTTCCTCAACGCTTCAATTGCCCAGAAACATCCCAAAAACAGAGTCACGAAGCAAGCTCTTTGCCTCCCCCATTTTCGACCATTTCTCTCTCTCTCCTCCTCCAATCATCATCCTTAATTCTCCCAATATTACTTCCATCCGTTACTCTCCATTATGTCCATTAATGCGGCTGTTAAAGGTTCGGTTTTGGAAGGGACCGGCTTGAAAAACGAAGTGGACATAACAGAGCAAGGAGGAGATTAGCGCAGAATAGAGGCAGAGAGCAACTTTGGTTTTCAACATATCGTTTTTTTTTTCAGTTTTAGATTTAAATCATAGTTTCACAAATTGGTGTAATCTGATTATAAGTTGTTGATTGATTGAGATTGCAATTCAATTTCACGATTTGGTTTGAATTTTCGTTGGTTTTGTTGCCCTACTTGCGTGAAGGCTTATCCTCCTTTGTTTTCAAGTGTGCCCAGATTACTTTATCCGATTACCCGGTTCCGGGTTTTGGGTCGAGTTCAGACAAGCAAGACTTACCAATGGGTTCGATTCTCTCACTCACTATCCAGCTCGAGATATTGATATTGTTGGGTTTCATTGATGTTGCTATGTTTTCGAATTTGAGAGCTCATGTCTTTTGACTTTGCTTTGCTTCGTTGTGTCTTACTAGTCAGTCATAAGTTTTGTTTTAGCATTCTTTATCTTGTATTGTTTTTAGTACTTTCATGATAATAACTAGTATAGGTATATAAAACATGAAGAGTTATCAAGTAGTTTGCGTTAGCACATGTGATGGTAATGTTATTTCAAACTAGAATCTTAGTGGTCTAATTTCACAATTCGTCCCTGCGGATCGACCCGTAAGTACTACGACGTAAAACCGTACGCTTGCGGAAAAATTCACAACACAAAGTCAACCAGCTTCTTTTCAACCAAGATGCCAACTCCATTCCTCGCCTTGCTTGACCCCGAATACCACAATTTGTACCCATCAACTTCCCTAGCTTTAGCCCCCACCCACTTTGTCTCTTGGACATAAGCTATATTAATCCTACGCCTATGCAAAGACTTAACTAATTCTATAGACTTGCCCGAAAGGGACCCAATGTTCCACGACGCTAGGCGCACCTTCCGAAACTCACCATCCCTCCTGCCCCTTACCTCTCGGAGGACTGGCTGAAGCTACTACATTGCTCGCCACTAACTTACGCTACCAACACCCACCTCTTGCGATGCACTAAAGGAGCCAGGCACTGAAACTAAAAGAAAAAAGACGTTGGCTACAAAGGGCCATAGACTAATTAAACAAGCATAGCAATCTATTCGGCAAGAAAAAACACGCTAGTCAAACGAAAAGTGCTAACTAAAAAAACTATATACGATAATACTAAAACACCCAACCCGGTTACACAAAACACCCCAACAGCGATTAAAACTAAAATTGATTAAACTAATTTCCGTAAACAACAGTATCAGAAAAAGCTAACAGCGCACTCAAAAACCTTTTAAGAAATAGAAACAAAAAACAAACTTATCAAGAACTCCTTAAAAAAAACTGAAAACTAATCGCAACACTAATAAAACGATGCTAATAAAGCTCTATAATACTTACAAAGACAAAACTTATCAAGAACTACTATAAAACTGAAACTAATCGCAACACTAATAATGAAAAAGATGATAATACTGCTAATAATGCTAAAAATAATGATGTTAATGACAAAGGTTGAGAAATCCAACAAAATACTAACCAATAGTAAAAAAACACCACCAAACTAATAAAGATAATCAAAATAAAATTGGCAGGGGACTTGCCAGAATGGTAAACAGCAATGGAACCAAACATGAATAATAATGATAATCAAAATCAAAATAAAACACACTAGCAATAAGGGCAATAAAGAATAATGAGACTAACCAATAATAATGATGCAGCCACTAAAGTGATGGGGGAGAACTCTAATGCAACAAGGGCACCAAACATGAACCGGATACCAACAAACTTTCAGGCAAATTGGAAAAGAGAAACTAGAGCAATTAGAACAGAGAAGTGGCTAGAACACAGCAAAGCAGACTGCAACCAAAATTCGTGGAAAGTAAACAGCCAAACTAGGAATGGCGACAACCTCTCTGAAAAGTAACTAACCCAAGAAGCCAGAAAACAATTTGGAAGATGACTGACCTAAGAAGCCAGAAAATAATTTGGAAGAAAACCAAAAAATGACTAGCAATTCAAGAAGAACTAGGAAAGAGAGTGAACCTGAGATCTGGAAGATGAATAGCAGCAACTTGAATGAGCCAGAAAACAAATACACGCAGCTTGAGGTTCAATCCCTTGCGTCAACAAAACCCAAGAAGCCAAGGACTCCAATAGTAGCCTCAGGGGGAACTAACCCGAGGAGCCCACTGGGATCGGGTCATCGGGGCATCAAAGAGCAGGCTCAGGGACTCGGTGGCCGGCTGTCGTTTTGAAGTGAAAAGGAAGAGGACGCTGGGCCAACAAAAAAGAAGAGGATGCCTGTGAAAAAGAAGAGGACTTCGATGTACTGGTCGAGTTAGTGTCTCTGGTGAGGTACCAACTTCGTGCAAGCTGTCGGCACAGGCTACCCCAAGTGACCGTTTTGTGCCCTGTGCTCAGCGAGATTGAGAGCAGCTAGAGAGAGTTGCACTCAAAGTGAGTAATCTTGAAATTTGTTTTTATTGGTTTTGATTTCTATCTTGGTTTTGATTCTTGTTTTGATGTTTTTGAGTGTTGATCATGATGTTTTGATAAGAAATAAGAGTTATTTTGATGTTAATCATGGTGGTGTTGAAGTTAGATCATGCTAGGTTAGGGTTAATCGTTGATCATGCAAGCTTAATGTTAAAGTGTTAGATTTTGATTGTTTTATCTTTGATTTGGTCATCTTCTACTCTATTAGTGTTTATGTTGATGTTTTTGTGATTTCACATGAGTTGGAGAGAGTCCAAGTTGGCCATAAACTAGGGTTTTGGCTAATAATGCATGGTTTGGATTAACTTAGCCTTAAGCTTGTGTTATGTGGGTGTTTGATCGAAAAATCTCTTTTGGATATGATTATGAAGTGAGTTTGAGTGTGGTGATTTTGTATGTTGTTGGGATGGACCAAAGATTGCTTACATGCTTTTAAAGAATGGTTTAAGTTGAGAATTTGCATGAAAAAGTGAGGGAAAAGCTAAAACAGTGAGGGCTGGAATTTTGAAGAAATCAACACAGACTTTGTCAATAAACTGGTAATGCACGACTAAGCCAAAACTTATATTTTTTGTGGGTAGATAGTTCAGTGTGTTAGCTTTCAAAGGGATCTTGAATCGCCTTAATCTGAGATCTACGGAAACATTTTTGACCGTTTTACCAAAACTGCGCAGAATAGACAAAAACTGACATGCTTTGGTTCTAGCCTCATTTTGGGAATCCTATTGAGGGAATCAAGCTTGGTGTTCTAAATGAAAGATTTTTGGAACTTCCTAGGCTTTCTATGTTGGGGTTTTGAGTCTTAATCTAAGGTCAGATGATTAAGTTATACGTCATTCTTCCTAAGCCCTTGTTATGCTTACTTTGCTGTTTCTAAATTATTAGCTATAAAATAAATATTTTGCTAACTGTTTCTTCCTAAAACGGTAATTTTGTACAAAATCTGAGCCTAATCTATCATTTCTTCCACTTTTCTACATAATATTATTCCTTGAGCTTACATTTAAAAATTTCAGGTACATTCATTACTTGTATCTTTAGAAATCAATACATATTTACCAAAATTATAATGTTTTGGTAAGCACATCAATGAATCAATTTAATAAGTGATTTATTACATAATTAGTGACCCCAGCAGTTATCAGTTACATGGCATAGCCCTTCAGTTACCCGTGCGGCTTCAGGCTAGGGTCCGATCAGCTTGACAGGTGTACACCTTTCTTCAGATCGTAACAGTTACCAGGGGTTCACTATTAGATAATAATTGACAATGCAGTTTCATATTCATCTTATTCCCTGTGTTTAATTAAAAATGAATTGCAATACGGGCCCAATTAGTTTTTATTCCATGAATGTTTAACAATACAGGAATGCATGTACTGAGTTTCGGCTCACATTTCAAAATGTTTTCGTGTTTTGTTTTAGAAAAGTGTTCAGTGAATCACCCTCAGACAGGCAAAACGACGAAAGATGATAAGTGAGTTGGGAAATCTTTATGGAATGGGAGTGTATTATCGTTGAGATGTTATAACTCTGTATTGTGGAATATATTTTGGTGTTAAGACAGTATATTTTATCAGAATTCTATATTTTGGTGTAATCTTTGATATGTTTGTATGGTTTTGATATTAGAACAATTTCTATATTTATCAAAATGGTTTGATAGGTTGTGATGGTGTGAATGCCTTTAGTGGTAAACGTTGTTTCTTATGGCTCAGTTTATCATGTACAAGTAGAGCATTGTTCTTGTTTGGACGGCGGTAACGCCTAATCATTTAGGTTATCATTTCTATTTGGGGAAATCTAGTGAAAGAAATACAAACAGTGATTGATGTGCATTTGGGGCGTTACAGATTTGGTATCAGACCCAGGTTGAGATGTTTATTGAATCGAACCTTGATGTACTTGGGACGAGTGATCAATGAAAGGTCATATTATCGATTTGGGGTTAGAGTTCGGGATGCAAATTAGACTAGCGGTACCAATTTGAGCAAGCTTGGAACAAAAAGGAGGGGGGGGGACAAGTGCATTTTAGTAAAATTGCACTAGGCCCCCTTTTCTTCCTTATTGTGCGACCCCCTTCCAAGATAGCCCTCTCTCTCTCTCTCCTGTCTGCTCCTCCTTCTTCCTCATTCTCCCCCACCATGCTTGCGGCTAAAGGCTTCAGACATTCGCCAAATTTTCACTCGAAATCCTCCAGATTTCACCTCTCTAACCTCAGACGGGCCCTATGCTGCAAAATCTGGGCAGAAATTCAAAGGTTTCCCCACATTTTTGATGGGTTTGGGTGGCAGATCGAGGCATCGAAAGCTTACCCAAGAATGGCCATGCAATCTAGCTTTTGGTTACTCCAATTCCCCTATAATATGGGATTGAATTTGCTGCATCAAATGTCCACCACCAATTCGAGTCAGTGAGCGAGGGTTAGATGTTTTTGGAAGTCTGTTCGTGCGATCTGGGCGTGGTTTGGGGTCTAATTGTGAGGTCAGTGAGCAAGGGTTGAAAATTTGGGGTTTTCGAGCACTCAAGGTTGAGCCCAAAGCCCTTTTAACGGGTCCTAAGCTTGGAGTCCAGGTGAGTGTTCCTCTCCTCCTAATTATTAGTAATTTCAAAATGAATTTAACTAATTCTAGATGTCGCATGTTTGAATCTGAGTTAGTAAGCTATATTTGAGGAATTTTGAGCCAAATTGAGTAAACATGGTGATAACACTGATTTTGGGATAATTGCATGTTGATTCGATGCATGGTTGTATGAACCGATTAGTTTGAAGATTTTTAGAATAAACAGAATGTTGCCGTAGGACTGTTGTAGCATCAGTTTGTCATGCTTAAACTCTGTTTTGGAGGTTAAGGATGCTAACCGAGTGATTTAAGGTATTCGTAGGGTAGG
>JACYFF010031956.1:37932367-37953660 GCA_017589665.1 Selenicereus undatus | reverse complement strand
TGGTGCACATATGCTTCTATAGTTGTGTTGATATGCAGATATTCTTTTCAATGTTTCAGAATGGATATTACTTTGTTGTGTGATTCAATTTCTTGGGAAAGAATGTGGAGATTGTCCATTCTGTTAGTCATAACAATGTGGACAATTGTGTTATTCTTGTTTGTGTCAGGCTCTTGGTAATTTTCTATATTTGCACAAAAGGTTCACTGCAATTGAGGAAAGGTTCCCTGCAGTTGGGAAAAGATTCACTACAATATCAAAATTAAGGATTTCGTTATTACAATCGTCCCTTTGGGGAATTTCGTCGAACACCTTATGTGCAACGATTTCTGAATTTAAAAATCGCTCTAGGTAGATATACTTTATATTGAATAGATGATAGATAATTGATTCGATGAAGATCTTTTGAGTGTTAGATTCTGCCAACAATGTTCGAATAATCATTCTAGAGGTTTTGTATTTTTCTGATTTTTTTTTTGGGTAGTTTTGGTTGAATTTCACAATAGGACATAATTATTTGTTAGGTCCAATTAAACACCTCTTTATATAGGTGTGTATATTACCATGGTACATGGGTATGTACCATAGACTAACTGAACAGTCATGGAATCACTAGAGTGAGAAGAGTAGAAGACTGACAACTCAACCTCATGATGCGAAGCCAAACCCTAATCGCCGCCGGCCATTGACTGACTAGGCGACCACCTTCGACCACTAGCTGCACGCGCTTGCCATTTCCATCTCCTCTTCTCATCTTCATTTCTACCTCTCTGCCTGCAAACATGTCAATCTCATTGTGTTGAGGACAAAGACCATGGGACAGCCATAGCTCGCAGCTCGACAACTGAACTCCACGGTGCCATCGTTGGACCCCCTTTTGTCGGAAGCGACCAAACTGCAACTCTATTTCACCACAGAAAAGCAACAGACATGGTGGTATGTATATGACTTTCTCTTACTCCCCCGCCACCGTGTCCGGTGATTTCTGTCGGATCTGACCTGTATCCCTTGTTCGGATCCGCGTCAGATCATGTCGACATGGGTGCGGCACCCTGTTTACCCGAGTCCGGGTAACATAGGCCAAGGGAGATCTTGCAGTTGTGAAAAAGCAAACCAATTCATTAGATGTAGCTTTTACTAGGACTTCCACCCTCATGAGGGCCTTTAAGAATGCCTCTAAATGGTTGATAGAGGAGGCTATGAGCTTTCAAACTGCTACATCATCCTTAGTTGTTTTCAACATGGTGAGGACTTGTGATGCAAATCTTATGGTGGGATTTAGTTGATCTTCCTCTTGAATCAAGTGTAGGGGTCTGTAATGGCTCCCATTGCGAGTCAGGTGTTGGACTTCTCCCTTTTTATCTCATTTTACCCCAGCCGTTTTAGCAGGGATGATTGAAACCATCCAAGTGTCATTTTGTTCATCTCACCATATTTCCTTCGCATCATTCTCAATGATTTCAGACAGGTCAATTTCTTCCATGGTGAAAATTGCAATAATTGAACTTAATAGGTTAGCTCGATTGTTAGGCTTTAACGCATTTAGGATGGTAAGGTTCTATCTTCTATCAAATCTTGTGTTATATGTTTTTATAACACATTGATTAGTAATGGTGTCGTTTCCTATTATGGTAATTGTAATAGCCTTTAATGTCATATTTTGCACTTTTTTTTTATCCTCTAATGCATCGGGTATGGGTCCAATGGGCTTGAGGAGCCCTTAACTTTCAAGTCTTTTTGGACTTCATTCAGCTGGGGTCAAGACCTAGTAATCGTGCGATGTCCTTAAAGCTTGTACTACGTTACCCTTGTTTGATGTTTTGTTGTTAGAGGTGGTGGCTATTTTCTAGTCTTTGAAAGAGCCTTTGTTATTTGGATAAAGTTCCTTTGGGCCAATTTATGTCTCTTTTTCGACTAGCATCTTGACATCATGTATTACATGAATGTGGTCAGGGGCCGGAGCTTAAGAGTCTTGATTATAATTTGCCCTCAAGTTCTTAACAATCATTCAAACTTGTTCTTTTCACTTGGACAATTTAGGACCAAGGAGAACTTTGGCCCTCCATCTTGGCAAAAAGTTTGGAAAACTTTCTTTTCATCCTACTTTAGTAATTCTAAATCATGGAGTATAGTAGGCAACTCCATGTTGTAAGAATATTGTGACATGAATTCCTTTATTATGCTATCCCAAGTACTAAATTTATGTGGGTCAAGGGAAAAAAATCCAACTACCCACTGTCTTTCCCAAAGTGAGCGGCCATATTTGAGGAAAAAGGGTCTTGTCTTTGCCTTAAGGCTTGTGATATTAAAAAATTACACATATGGGAGGAAGGATTAGCCAAGCTTGTAAACTTCAAGTCTCATGAAGGGAAAACTTTATGGAGGTCTACAAAGTGGATCCCAAATATTAAGAACTCTTTAGGAGCTGCACTAAGGGCCTGTTTCTTTCGTGGGTAAATTTGGTGGGTCAAAATGGTGAAGTGGGTTGAAGTTGGTTGAGGTGGGTTGAGATAGGTTGAAGTTGATATTTTTTTTTAGGTGGGTTGAAATAGGTTGAAGTAGGTTGAAATGTGTTGATGTTGGTTGAAGTTGGTATATTTTTTATGTGGTGGGTTGAAATGGGTTAAAATAATAAAAATGTAATTAATGTGTGATAATTTATGAAATTATTCAAATTTTGTGAAATTTTTGTTTTTTGTTTTTTTTTTTTTTTTTGATTTTTGATTTTTTATTTTTCGTTTTTTATTTTTCATTTTTCATTTTTCATTTTTTTTTTATTTTTTTTTTATTTTTTTTTAAATTTTTTAAATTTTTTTATTTTGTAATTTTTTTTAAATTTTATTTTTATTTTTTTTTTTATTTTTTTTATTTTTTATTTTTATTTTTATTTTTTATTTTAGGAGGGGGTTAGGGTTGTGGAAGGTACGGCTAGCGTCCTGGAATATTGGGTCCCTTACGGGTAAGTCGATAGAATTAGTTAAGTCTCTGCGTAGGCGTAGTATTAGCATAGCGTGTGTCCAGGAGACGAAGTGGGTTGGGGCGAAAGCTAGAGAGGTTGATGGGTACACGCTTTGGTACCCGGGGTCATCCAAGGCGAAAAATGGAGTTGGCATCTTAGTTGTGAAGGATTTGGCGGACCAAGTGGTCGAAGTGAGGCGTAAGAGCGACCGGATTATGGCCATTAAGGTTTTGGTGGGTTCAGTTTTCGTGAACGTGGTGAGTGTGTATGCGCCCCAGGTAGGCCTGCCGGAGGAAACTAAGAGGCTCTTCTGGGCGGATCTAGATGAGGTCATCCAGGAGATACCTCAGAGCGAGAAACTGTTCATAGGAGGAGACTTTAACGGCCATATCGGCGTTGAGGCAGCGGGTTATGATGGGACCCACGAGGGCTTCGGTTTCGGAGAGAGAAATGCAGGCGGGGTCTCGGTGCTGGACTTTGCGGTGGCCTTTGATTTGTTGGTGGTCAACTCCCTCTTCAAGAAGAAAGAGGATCACTTAGTGACCTTCAAGAGCAGTTCTGGCAAGACCCAGATTGACTTCTTCCTAACGAGGAAGGAAAACCGGAGATCATGCAAATACTGCAAAGTGATTCCCAGTGAGCTGTTGGGAACTCAACATAGGTTGCTGGTTTTAGATGCAGAGTTCAAATATCCTAAGAGGGCGAAGAGGGGAGCCGTAGAACCCAAAATTAAGTGGTGGACCCTCACAAAGGAGAAGGCGGGGTTAATAGCAGAAAGAATAGCTGAGGAGAGAGCTTGGAGGATGGCAGAAGACGCTGACTCGATGTGGGATGCGGTGGCGGTTTGCATCCGAAGGTCGGCTAAGGAAATCCTAGGTCTTTCCAGGGGAGGCGGAAACAGGATGGAGGGCGCTTGGTGGTGGAATGAAGAGATAAAAGAGAAGGTCAAGGCAAAAAAAGAGGCTTATGCGGAGTTCATGAGCAGCAGTTCGGAGGGCGAGAGGGAGCAAAAGAAACTTGGATACAAGGCGGCCAAGAAGGCAGCCAGAAAGGCGGTGGCAATGGCAAAGAGCCAGGCGTTTGATAGATTGTACCATAGTTTGGGGATGAAGGAGGGGGAAAAGGAGGTTTTTAGACTGGCTAGGGCGAGGGAAAGGAAGTCTAGGGATTTGGGAGTGGTAAGGTGTATCAAGGACGAAGAGGGTAAGGTGTTGACTGAGGATGTCGAAATTAAGGAAAGATGGCAAAGGTTCTTTGCTAAACTCCTTCATGGGGACGTGGGGGGAGACGACTGTAGCAGGAGCGGAGAGTGTAGCGATCCTCGGGTGGGCGTCAGGATAACAAAGGAGGAGATTAGGGATGCCTTGAAGAAGATGGCAAAGGGGAAGGCTTTGGGCCCGGATCAGATACCAGTGGAAATTTGGAAGTATATGGGGGAAGTGGGTCTAGAGTGGCTTACGGAGCTTTTTAATGTTATTTTCAGGACCGCCAAGATGCCCACAGAGTGGAGGGCCAGCACGATCATCCCACTGTACAAAAACAAAGGGGATATCCAAGACTGTAATAACTTTCGGGGCATCAAGCTGCTCAGCCACTCTATGAAGCTGTGGGAGAGGGTGATTGAGAGAAGGCTGCGACAGGAAGTTCAGATTTCAGAGAACCAATTTGGTTTCATGCCAGGCAGGACGACCATTGAAGCGGTCTACCTCCTCCGAGGGCTCATGGGCCTGTTCAGGGACAAAAAGGTGGATTTACATATGGTGTTTATTGACCTGGAGAAAGCGTATGATAGAGTTCCGAGGGGGGTTTTGTGGAAGTGTTTGGAACAGAAAAGGGTGTCGTCCGCGTACATTCGTGTTATTAAGGATATGTACGAGGGAGGACGGACGAGTGTAAGGACTCCGGAGGGGTCTCAAATGACTTTGCCATTAGTTTGGGCCTGCATCAGGGCTCCGCTTTAAGCTCGTTTCTTTTCACTATATTGTTGGACGAACTCACGAGAGAAATACAGGACGAGGTGCCTTGGTGCATGGTATTTGCAGATGACATCATTCTTATCGATGTGACCAGGCAGGGGGTAAATGACAGGTTGGAGAGGTGGAGGCATACGCTGGAGGCTATGGGTTTTCGGTTGAGTAGATCGAAGACGGAATACCTCCACTGCTGTTTCAGCGGGAGGATAGAAGAGGGGGGAGAAATCGTACTGGATGGGAGGGCAATACCGAAGGTCGCTAAATTTAAGTATCTCGGTTCAATCATCCAGCAGAATGGAGACATTGACGAGGATATAAGCCACCGGATTAGAGCGGGTTGGCAAAAGTGGAAGTCAATGTCGGGGGTGCTGTGTGACAAGAGAGTACCCGTGGGTTTGAAAGGCAAAGTCTATCGTATGGTAGTTAGACCGACTGTTCTCTATGGATCGAAGTGTTGGCCTCCAAAAAAGGCGCAGGTCCAAAGGTTGATGGTAGCTGAGATGAGGATGGTCAGGTGGATGTGTGGTTTTACGAGATTGAATAAAATTAGGAATGGAGTGGTCAGGGACTTAGCAGAAGTGGCCCCCATAGAGGAGAAGATGAGGGAATCCAGACTCAGATGGTTCGGCCACGTGAAGAGGAGAAGTGTGGCCGCCCCTGTGCGAAGGTGTGAGAAGATCAACCCCCCCGGTGGAAAGAGAGGGAGGGGTAGGCCGAAGAAGAGCCTTGAAGAAGTAGTTAGAGAGGACCTGAGAGTTGTGGGTCTGACGGAGGATATGGCTCAGGATAGGAGGCTCTGGCGGGAAAGGATTAAGGTTTCCGATTGTAGGGGCCCGGCTCCGTAGGAGGCAGTAGCTTAGGTGGGGTGGGACAAGATTAATGTATCTTCTTTTTTTGGTTTGCTTGCCTGCAGGTCATGCTTCTTCTGGGATATGACGGCACAAAGCGCCCCTGGTGGGTTGAGGTATGTCTCCGGACCCTTTTCTCTTCATCTCTCTCCCTCACTCGGCTACTAGGTTTTTGCAACCGTTTTCTATATAAACCGTTTTCTCAAAATGTTTTGTGGGTCTTATAGAATCAATCTCTCTATGGGTAGAAATACCGGTAGAAGTAAGATTGCCTACAGCTGGATCTCCCCAAACCCCGCGAAAGCGGGACCCACACTGGGAGCTTGTTGTTGTTGTTGTTGTATTTTTTTATTTTATTTTATTTTCTTTTTTCTGTTTTTTTTTTTCTATTTTTTTTTATTTTTACTTTTTATTTTTGATTTTTGATTTTTTGATTTTTGATTTTGATTTTTGATTTTTGATTTTTTATATTCTATTTTCATATTTTTTATTTTTATTTTTTTAGTTTCTTCTTTCTTATTTCTTCTTTCTTATCTTTTATTTTTTATTTTTTAAGCTTTTAATCTTTAATTTTTTTAATTTGTTTTCTAATTTTTATATTTTTTTAAAATTTAAATTTTAATTTTTAATTTTTTTAATTTCTTATTTCTTATTTTTTATTATTTTTAATTTTTAATTTTCAATTTTTAATTTGTAATTTTTTAAATTTCTTATTTTATACTTTTTTATTTTTTATTTTTTATTTCCTAATTTTTTTGGTTATTTTTTAATTTTTATTTGTTATGTGTTTATTTTTTATTTTTTATGTTTTATGGTTTATGTTTTAGTTTTTTAGTTTTTTTTTTACTTTTTTGTTTTCATTTATTTTTAATTTTTAATTTTTTTCTTTTTTATGTTTATATTTTTTTCTTTTTTTAATTTGGTATTTTTAATTTTTTAAATTTATTTTTAAAATTTTTTAATTTTTAATTTTTTTATTTTGTACTGTGTAGTGTTTATTTTGTTAGTTTTTTAGTTCTTTATTTTTTATTTTTTATTTTTTAATTTCCTATAATTTCCTATTTTTTATTTTTTATGTTTTTGTGTTTTTATTTTTCAATTTCTTATTTCTTATTGTTTATTTTTTTATTTCTTATTGTTTATGTTTTATTTTTCATTTTTCATTTTTTATATTTTATGTTTTTATTTTTTATTTCTAATAAGAAAGGAAAAATAAATTTTAAAAATTAAAAATTAAAAATACGAAATAAAAAAATTTAAAAAAAATTTAAACAAAAAAATAAAAATAAAAGATAAACCATAAAACATAAAAAATAAACACATAAACAAATACAAATTAGAAAATAACCAAAAAAATTAGGAAATAAAAAATATAAAATAAGAAATTTGAAAATTACAAATTAAAAATTAAAAATTAAAAATTAAAAATTAAAAAATAAGAAATAAGAAATAAGAAATAAGAAATAAGAAATTTAAAAAATTTAAAATTTAAAATAAAAATTTAAAATTTAAAATTAAAAATTAAAAAAAAATCAAAAAATTTAAAAAAAATCAAAAAATTAAATGTTAAAAACTTAAAAAATAAGAAATAAAAAATAAGAAAGAAGAAAGAAGAAGTTTAAAAAAAAATAAAAAATAAAAAATAGAAAATAAAAAAAAATAAAATAAAAAATAAAATAAAATAAAATAAAAAATAAAAAAAAGAATAAAAAATACAAAATAGAAAAATAAAAAAATACAAAATGAAAAAATACAAAATGAAAAATAAAAAATAAAAAAGTAAAACTAAAAAAAATACAAAATGAAAAATGAAAAATAAAAAACTAAAAATTAAAAATTAAAAATCAAAAAAATAAAAAATAAAAAATAAAAAATAAAAAACAAAAATTTCACAAAATTTGGATAACTTCATAAATTATCACACATTAATTACATTCTCATTATTTTAACCCATTTCAACCCACTATATAAAAAATATACCAACTTCAACCGACATCAACCTATTTCAACTCACTTTCAAAAAAAAAAACTCACTTTCAAAAAAAAATACCAACTTCAACCTACCTTAATCCACCTCAACCTACTTCACCCTTTTACCCATCCAATTTACTCACGAAAACAACCGGCTCTACATCTCACATGATACTTTACAAATTATTAAAATTATGAAAGGGGTGCGTTGAAGTTGGTTGAAGTGGGTTGAAGTAGGTTGAGATAGGTTGAAGTGAGTTGAAGTTGGTATTTTTTTTTCAAGTGGGTTGAAGTAGGTTGAAATAGGTTGAAGTAGATTAAAGTGAGTAAAAATGGATTGACCCACGAAAAGAACAGACCCTAATTTATCACTTCTTTAATCCATTCGTGATGGATTATCCTCGTGAACTAAATTGATGGAACACACATCGTCCTCTCTTTTATTTTTAAATTCATGCTCGTGTCATTTTTTGCCAATTCGTATATGAGTTTTTGTTGCTCATTTAGTTTAGCCTCAAAATGGCTTTCAATTTGGGCTAACATGTCGGCTATGAGGGCGGCTATTTGATCAGTAACATTGGGCTCTTCTCCATGATAGTGATTATTATTGATTTCTTTTTTCTTCCACGAAGTCAGGAGCTTGTCTTTCAGAGCTTTTGGAGAGTGATCTTACCAAATGACCTTGATGGTCTCTTCTCTAAGGGTCCATGTCGCATTTAAAGTTCACAAAGTTCAAGATTTTAGAAAAGGAGGATCTTCTGTTTAAAAGAAAAAGGTGCAAGGGAAGCAGTTGCCAGTAGAACTTATCTGGGGAAAAAGTATGGACGGGAAAAGGAAGGAAAGAGACCTTGCCGCCATGGACAAGGCTGAGACCTTGAGGGACCCGAAAGAGGAGCTTGACAGTAGAAAGCAGGGGGCTAACGACATGTGTTGCTGCACTAATATCCTCCTTTCAGCTCCTAGCGATGTTAAAGAATTAGGGTAGGATTCCAGCCACTGCCGATATAAATTCGGATCTTGCTAAGTCCTATCCATGAGCCACTAGTTAGGACACTTTTTCATTTCAAGAAGGATTTTGGTTCTTCGTCAAAAGGCTAGGGGATAGTAACTCAGTTTTTGAGGGGAAAAAAGCTCTCTCTTGACATACAGAATGATAGGAAGAGCACTTAAGATTTATCTATGGCAACCATACATATGAGGTTCGGTCCTAAATCTATGGTCAAAAGGGTGTCCAGTAGAGTTGATGGTCATAATGCCCTAGTGGAATGTACACGACTTTTTTATCTTCGAAGTAGTGTAATTTGAAAAGCCTCATGGGAGTTCTCCTTGGAGACATTTCATTGACCGAGTGGGAAAGGTAAGCTACAAAAACAATTTCCACATGATTTTGGGGACAAAAGGACAAACCCAGGGTTGTGTTTTATGAGGGGGCACTCAATAAAGTTTGAAGTTAGCAATCCTAAAAATCATATATTCTACTACAATTTTTGAACCGAAAAACAAAAATTTTAGTTCTTTCTTTTCTTTCAAGTAAAGTCTCACCTACTTACTTACATAGTACCCAGTGGAGTCACCACTGAAAGTGTCGTGCATCGATTGCACGCAGCACCGTGAGAGGGATCAACTTAGGACTCCCTAAGGCTTAACATGCTTTTCCCCTCTAGCCACCGCCCTCTCTCGAGGGGTACATTGGATCGACTTTCTTAAAGCAGTGATTTCGTAGAGTTATGTGGTAGAATGGATTAACGCTTCAACTTTTGGAGTCATAAGCACATTTTTCAAAAATGTACAAACCCATAATTTTATAGATGCCAATCCTCTCTTTCAACCAAATTCATATATCAAAAGGACAACCGTCGGACACAGGACTTGATTTTGAAGAAGGAAAGGGTTTTTTCTGCAAATTATAATTCTAGATGTCCCAAATGGACTAAAAGTGACTCCATGGCTATGAACCATGAGAATAAATTTGAGAGATGAAGGTATGATCTAATGAATGCTGAAAACCACCATTGGACTGCCTACTTCAAAAGTAGCGTCTACTAGAAATGAATGTATTAAAAATTTTATTTTTCTTGTTTATGCAAAAGGTTTTTCATGAATTATGCTTTTTTAGGGAGCAAATAGCATGAAGAGTATTTTTGGTGACTACTTATTAACTAGGGCTGAGCAAAAAAAAAATGTGTACCCGGTTCCGACTTCGGACCTGGTTGAATTGGGTTCGGGACGGGTTCTGAAATCCTGGAACTGATTGCAACTGGTCCAGAGCCGGATCCTGAAAATATAGAGCCGGAATCGAACCCGTTACCCAGTTACCTAGTCCAATCAGTTTTTTTTTTTTAAAAAATGTTTGAGTTACCCAGTTACTTGTTGATATCAAGCGTTGTTCTTCTGATGTCTTTATAATTTCCGACTATATGTTGATATTACTAAATTTTTTTGTTAATGTATAATACTATAAGAAGATGATATTTTTTTTTATGCTTGGATGAAATGAAATTCTATTTATTAGCTAACCAATTGGACATATACGTATTGTAAATGTCTAGTTGACACTTTATTAAATTTGGTTTTGAACGATTGATTATCTAGCTTATTGGGTGCATTGGTTCTCTTACAAAGTCAGAACCACAACTGAAAAATTTAAATAAAATGAAATAAAACAGAACAGGAAAAAAAATTAGGAACCGGGTACCCAGTTCTAGACCTGATCTTAATCGATTCCAAGACCGGTTCCAAAAATCCCAAATCTAGTTCCAACCAAGATTTTTGGACCAGATTCTAATCGGGACCAGATCCATGAAAATGGATCAGGTACCCTGCTCAGCCCTATTATTAACTAGCCATTTTATAATGGAAAGAATGTACAAAAAACAACAAACTTAGTGGCCACTTTATGATGAAGATAGTGTTATTTTATGTACAAAGAAATGAATATTAGACACATAGTCATGTAAGATCAAAGAGGAGCATGATCACGAATACAACAACTAAAGAAAACTTTAAATGGATTATTATTTTTTAGTTAATGGCTTTTAGGACCTACCTTGATCCTAAATGTTGGTGAAATAATGTGCACTTTTTTCCTTCCTTTCAAGTGTGTTAAAGTAGGATGAAGGTAAGTCTAATTCAAAAGAGTTTAAGGGAAAATTTTGGTAGAGTTTTGTTCCATAAAAGTGTTTTTTTCGGAGAGAGAGGAAGAGTATAGTTTTCTTTATGTAGAATGCTACCCTTTGATAGAATGTCCTCCCTAAAATAGAGGAAGAGGCTCCCTTCTTGTACGGTTGGTAAGATAACCTCATCAAGAAAACTATAAATCAAGACTCAAAATCAAATCATTTTATTCATGAAATTTTAATAAATAAGGGTAGTCGCTTGATTATCATTAATGACGCCAGAAATACACTTACCAAAAAAAAATTATCATTAATGACGCCAGAAATATGCTAATTAGCATGATTGTAGCAATTTCACAAATCAAAATACATGGGATTTTTGAGTAGGGAGGAAGGCAAGACTCAGTGGCCTGCACTGGGTCCCTGTGGTAGCTGTTATGCAGGCTGAAACTTGCCGTTGAGTCCCAGGTATTGCAAGCATCATGTCGCCAGCCCTTGTTCTCTACCTTAAGTGAATTGTTTATAAAAGTTTTAATGTGAGGCAATGTGCCACTGCATTGGTTAATATCTCAGTATCTCACCCACTGGTCCTTTAGGCCTTAGGTTCAAGCCCCTCTGCTAGCATATTGCGTAAAACCCGATGACTTTTATATGTCTGGTCTACTTCTACTCCAAATTTCCTTATACGTAGTTTTTGCACATATATTATTTTTAGTTATGCATAGCCTTGTAATCATTGAGCAACAAAGGGGCTATCCACGGATGAGATGGCTTTAAATTTACTTGTAATATTAGATAATTTTGTATTCCATTTAAAGCCTCTCACTTGCCAAGTTATGCCATCAAGAAGTTTTATTACATGTGTCCTCTAGCCATAATTTGAAATTTTAGACTTGCTAACACGTCTGAATATGCCTTTTTTAACTTTTCTTGAAAGAGACTCCTTGTATAGCATAGTTCGTTATCGCCTAAGCTTATTCAAGTAAACCTACTCATTAGTTGGTCTAGAACTAGACCGGACCAAAGACCGCCTTGGACCCAACCAAAGTGAATGAATTTGTTCCAATCTCCGTACTAGATTTTTACCCTTTTCGGTCTTCAATCTAGTCTTAGTCTGGATTGAGTGGACTAGTAGGTTGGACCACTTTTCTTGAAGAAACTAACGGTTAAATTTAGGCTTATGACTTTTTGAACTTGACACTTCTATCTTAGGTCCTTGTTAATTGCTCTTGCTCTTTAATTTCCTCTAAGTAGTGTCTCATTCCATATGCATCTGGGTGTTCAGTGATTCCCGCAATGGTAGTTTGCTCTTCCACATCTCCTCCCTCTCAAAATTCATTCTTTTTACTCAGTTAGGTTCGAGCATTAGCATCACTATCATCCCTAGTTGTTGTACATGATTAGGATGTCCTTGGTTGACTCAGTTGATTTCATCTGTCCTATTTTTACTCAACCTAATTATCCACTAGCCTCCATGGTTACAAAAATTCGCTCTGCCATTACTAATTCTCTCTATTCTTTCCACCTAAACTTAAGGTTTGAATGTTTCTTCATATTTGACCCAAGCTTGAACGCTAAGACTAGTTAGGGTTTAGCATAGTTGTTTAAAAATTGGAATTGGGATTTTTAAAATTCTCTAACTTGTTGATTGTTTATTTGAGATTTGATTTCCTAGACCATTTGAAATTGTTCCAAATTTGTTGCTTATACTTCAAAAATTCGAAGGTAGTTAATCAATAATTTTTCATATTTTTGGAGAATTTTTTAACTCTATGACTTTTAAATTTCTTTTATTTTAAAGTATTTCATTTCACTACTATCCTTTAAATGTAAAAAAGGACTAATCAAAATTCATGTTCTTCACAATCTTGCCAGTAACATACACTGGGTCTAGTCTAGTCTGGTCCCCTTTTTTTGGTTCAATCCCAATCCAGACTAGTTCTTTTTCGATCTAGTCGTCGATTCTCCTTCTTACCTGCATTCAATCTCAGTGCAACCCAGGCTGGTACAAGTTTGGACCAATGAATACCCATGTCAATAAACAAATCCCCAATTCTAAGTTCAATTGAGTCATCTTTGTTTCGAGAGCACTGTTTATCGGTATTGTACACTATTGTAAAGTAATTGATGTTAAAGTAATTGATGTTAAGATTGTCATGATCATCATCAACGTTGTCATCATCAAATACCGAAGGGAACCCTGCGTCATCTCTGCCATAATACTTCTCTAAATCTAAGTATCACTGCTAGGGAGTTCCTTATCTGGAGAAATATTATTATCATCGCTTTTTGCATCCATATCTTTAGTAACATTATCATTCTTATATATTGAATCATCAAAACCACTAGTATCTTCCTTTGCTTACCATTGTTAGCATCTGGCCCCCTCATCATCGTCTGAATCCCAACATCGCCTATGCCATGATCTTTAGGGAAAGTAGGGTGATTCACATACCTAACATAATATAATTCAATTCCTCTAATCAATGTCAATATCAGTGAAATGTTAAGATTTGATCATTCACACCCCTAACGTCATATAACTTATATCCATCAAATCCAATATCAATATCCAAAACAATATATGATTTGAAACTATCTTTGAAAAAAATTCAAAAATTGCAAATTTTTTTTGTCCAAAATCAATTAAAAAGAATTGATGATCTCAAAATCATAAAAGCGCAATAGAAAACTAAGTTTGATGAATAATAATATCTTGTTAATGTTTGTAAGATTGTAAATTGAAAAAGTTAATTGACCATTGAAGGTTAATTTTTGTAATGTAGACTATGTAAAATAACATGACTACTTAGAATTGTTTTAAGAACATAAGGTCAATCGTGTATGTGAAACTAGGGGTAAGCAACAATTTGGGTACCCGAAAACCAGTCAAAAGGCTTTGGTCTAGGACTAGAATTGGTCAAGTAATGGTTTCAATTCCCAAAAATAAGGGACCAATCTTCCTTACTCTAGTTTCAGTGCCTAGAAAACATAATTGAAAAATCGAAACAGAATCAAGAATTTTGGAACCAATTTCGTTAGATGAAAAGCGTAAAAATAATCGATCTTCCCCTTCTTTTTTTGTTTTCTTCAATTTCTTTTTCAAATAGAAGGTCATCTTGCAAAGTGGAACTTTTAACCCAATTTCGATCAATTTAACATTACTAATTGAGCAATCGATCATTAAACTTCTCCAAATTACTTTGATAGGTAATTTTCTTATTATAAATGTTTCTTACTTTTTGAAAAAAGTAAGGAGATGTCAAACAAGAAAACATTGCCACTATTTTCTTCATCATGCTAAGATAAAAGAACACACCCCAAAAAGTAAGGAAACTAATAGTTTTCTAAAGGTAGAATTTTAATGTTATGTATGGCGGACATCTGAGAACCAGAAGTTCCTAACTTTGGAATCCGGTCCTGCCGACACTGATTATGGTTCTAAAAGTTGGGAAGCAGTTTGGCGATTCTTATTCCAGTTCCCAAATCTTTTAGTAGTTTAAAACCACTCACCACTATATGTTATAACTTTGAGAGGCTTTATTTTGTTCCTAAAAAATTGAATCCCACATTCTAACAATTTCGATTACAAGTTCTCGCTTTTTGACATAAGAATCCACATACTAACCTTTAAATGCCTGCTTAAATTGAATGCTTCTAGAATTTTGGATACTCCTCCACTGACGAATTCCAGGATTGTAATGAGTATACATAATACAAGGGTGACCTTGTTGTTGATGCTTTCATCAATTCATGTCCCTTGCCCATCATGAGCATCTCCTTTAAGTATCTAACTTTGGTCTAGAGTTAATAATTGGTTTCATAGTATTCAATTTGTCGATATTAACTCCCAACATGTAACACCCGATATATGTTGCTTAAAAGGATTGAAATGAATACTTATATCATCGAATGTACACCTTCCTTTGTCGGGAGCCTACGCCTAATAATTCTCAACTAGGCATGCTTGCTATGGAATAGTCTTGGAATAGGGACCTCTTAGGAAGTTTTCTCTAGTAGCATGTGAGTAGGGACCAAGCAAGATGGAAAAGTTTGTGGTGATTTGTGAAGCCGGTCATTCTTGATAAAGTCTGCAACCTAGGTGGGGTCAGGATGTTACATAAAGATAATCTCAAATACATGATGGAAATGAGAATACCTTGTAATGCACATGGTCGTGATCAAATAAATATATAAGCCACTATTTACACAGACAAGAGAATTCTTTGAAAAAATTAAACTTATGAATGTATGCAAACCTAATATGTTGTTTCCAATCAAAAAATATGAGGTACCATATAAATTTTATAGATTATTGAAGCTTCTCTTATTCCAATATACGTTTCGAGTTCCATCAACGTATGAGGTAATCAAAAAGTATCATTGATATTGAATCATACGCTTTGTGCAATTGTATTTTAAACTATTGTGGTGCTGCACATGATGAGCATGCTCTCGTACTTTTAATGGTTAAATGCAATTAGATTTCAGAATTCTACGAAGTGGGTTAATGTGATATTTGGCTAATTAGTCCTCATGTTCATTATATTGATGTTTTTTTAACTATGCGTTTATATTGCCAGGAATGGTCAAGAGATATATATTAGTTATTTTTTCTTTTCTTTTTTTTTTGGTTGTGTTTTATTAGTGAGTTTCATGGTTGGGGTGTATATTTAGGACGTATGGTTTTGTTGTAGCAATGAACTATGTGAATATATGCATCTGGCGAAAATTTTCGAATACAAGGACACAGAACTGCCATATATGGTAATTCCTGTTTTATTCGTATTTTCATGGTCCCTTTCTAAAAGTAGCAATTGCCTGCTTCTAAAATGCACCATGTACATCACCCAAATCTATATGCTTGAGTCTATAATATAAGCATTGTAAATATAGGGACATTGTAATGCTTGGTCAACAAAAGACATGATGCATTCACATTTAAATTCCACAAAGAACTAATACATAAAATTTGTGAATATGGTCTTAAATAGGGATGGGCAACGGACCGGGTACCCATTGAGTTAAGCGGTCGGTCGGTTTAAAACAGGGCTAATAATGGGTTGGGTTAATAATGGACTGGACCAATAATGAGCCAGCCCATTAAGACATATTAATGGGCCGGACTGGGCTAGCCCATTAACGGCTCGTTTAGTGACCCATTAATTTTTTCAACCTACTTGACACACTAATTTACATGTTCCAATTAGTTAAACTTCTTACTAATAATTTGTACATAACAATAATTATTATATACTGTTTTTTGGAGCAAGTTTGTTCCGTTTTTAAACGGACCCAAAGTGGGCCGTCCATGGGTGACTTGACCCATCATATTTATTAGCTTGGTTGTGTATTTTCTAACTTTGAATTTGCAACGATTTAGTTTGGTTGGAAAATTACGGAGATTTTAGTTGGAAAACTAACTCACCAAAGGGTTCATGTGACCCATAACCCAGCCCGGGCCATTAACAAATGTGTTGAGCCCAGCCTGACCCAGTTAGTTAATGGGCTAACCCAGTTCGGTCCGACCCGGTCCGTTACCCACCCCTAGTCTTAAATGTTCTTTTCCATTATAGCATATTGTTGGTTAGTTTTTTGGTAAGGGTGGAAAATTTGTTATTTGTTGGGACGGTGTTAAAATTAAGTAACTAGTTATTTTAGCACAATCTAACCTAAGAAAAGCAATAAAAGCAATTTGTGGCTTGTTTTCACTTATTCTCACTAATCTAACTTAGCTTATTCTTATCTAACCCATAATGATTCAAAAGCAACTTGAAAAAATGGGTTTTAAAATCCTAACTTGAATGAAAAAGGGGAGAGTTAAAGGAGATTTGAGCTGAGAAAGAGAAAGACTGGAAGTAGAGAAAGGAAACAAAATAAGATTCAAAAGCAAATAGCATCATTACAGCATTAAATTAACCTAAAGCAAAAGTTTGAATTCTAAAAGAGAAAAGTAAAGGAGAGAGCTTGAGCAAATTAACCATTCAATTGAAGAGCTTGAAGAGAAAATGACATTGAAAGATAATTAAATACTTGAAATCAACACTTGAAATATGGCAAGATTAGCTAAATTAAATGCTAATGTACTCATAAACAATACCTTAAGAACCCTAACAATTAAGCTAACCCTACCTCTAAAACATAGCTTAAAACCTAGCTTATTACACCCAAATGGGAGAAGGGGGTTTACATAGACCCTGAAATAGCGAAAGTGGCACGACAGACCATGCCAAGTTTATGGATTCTGGGATAAGAATAGAGCAAAACAAGGCTTTGGCATCGGTAGCCAATGTCAAACTTCTGCATTCTTCTCCTTCCTTAGTTCTTCGACAGTTTTTTTGCTTGTTGACCCGGCCTAGCTGCATGGTTATCCTGTATTAACATACCCAACTTTCGGCACATTAAAACCCATTACCCGCAACTTGAGCAATTGCCTTCATTACCTCCAAAACTAACAAAACACTAATAGACAACCTAATTCGTCAATTACAATGGACAACATCTAGGCAACATAAGGTATAAAATTCATGCAAATTGAGCCCGAATAATACCAAGGCTTTGCTCATCTTGAGCAAAACAAAACAAAACTATTAAAACCTAACTCACTTTCGTTGGATCATGGTTGGATTTAGTGTATGCAACAAGCTCTTTAAACCTCTTGGTTCCACTAAGTGGACGAGTGATTTCTCCTGAGGGTTTACGAAGATATACCCACAAAATCTTTGAAATAAATCTTTGAAATATTCTTGAATTTCCAAAAGCATGGCCTTATGTACAAGCAATAGGGAAATATGTGCACAGGTAAGATGATTCTATCACCCTAACAAGCAAAACACACAATCTGGAGACACTTAGGCTATGAATGCACCACCGACTCTCATTTTTTACCCCCCACACACAATGCCATGATATGTACACCTTGGTGCTCCCTGGAAAGTTTCTTAACTCTGTGCCTGACACTGTGCCAATAGGTCATTTTTACTTGGCTAATGAAGTTCCATTTATTAGAAGATCAACCTGACCTCAATTTTCTTTCCTCTCATTTTCTGTCCTCTCTCCTTTTTCCTGCTTGTCTCCTTATGCTCCTTCACCTGGGTAGGTAGTTCATGGCTTATTAGGCCTTGAGCTTTCGGAGGAATAACATAGCATGTACTTTGACTTTTTTTCCTAATTAAGGGTTTTATTTGGATGTGCAAAGCAGCCATTCAAGTTTAAATAGAGGCACTTGATTCAAAATCTTACTCACACTCGTTTTTATTTCATTTTTTTCAAATGAAAAGCTGAAAGTCAACAAATCAAGTAACATGTCCTTAACCCAAGTTTTAACAAACTAACACCAAGAGACAATCTTCATGTGTGCATGTTGAACCTAAAATTTTGACAAATTCTAAATTCAGAAAATATAACATTTAGGTAACCATTATGTCCTAAAATAATATCGAAATAAAAGTAGATATGATAATATATATAGTAAAAGGAAATGAAAATTACAAAAATTATTATTTTTGTATGGCTACCGACAAATTAATTCTTCCAAAAAAACAATAAGGGGGGCCTTATGGTGTACTCTTTAGGTTGTATTCAATAAGCCTATAAAAAAAAATAGCCCAATCAAAGGCAAGGCTTTTGACTTCAATGTGTTCAGGAAAATGGGTGAATAAAATTTAAAAAATAGCTTTGTAATAGAAGTTATCTTGTGCTTATTAAGAAACCCACATTCCCCCACCATCTTCCATTTACTACTACATGGAAAGCTACCGCGGACCCTAATACTCTTTTGCTTTGTTCATTATAAACAATGGAAACAGATGCCACAAGAAGGAGGGTGAAGGAACAAAATAAAATATAGAGAAGAGAGCACAAACTGTGAAGAAAACACAGAGCAAGGCACAAGCAGTGAGACTAAAAAAATTGAAACAGAGTGAAAAAGATTTTAGAAGAGAGGGAGCAACTTGCTAGCAATAAGTTCATCGTTCGTTAAAAGATCAAACCAAAGATTAAACCACGGAGTTCAAACTCAAGTTATACCTAGTTCTCCACCAAAAATTGGTCCTATTGGATCCCCAAAATTCGACTCTTCGGAATCCCGGGTTTTTAAGACACCAAATAGATTGAATCCTTTGAAATTCTGAGTTCTTAGGGTCTCAAAGAAATCGAGTCTATTGGGACCTTGGGCCTTGCCAGACCCATCAATGGTAGGATCCTACAGGATCTCGAGTCTTGTTGGACTCACAAAATCATGGATTCTGTTGAATCCCAGATCCTGTCAAATCCAAGAACCCGCATCCTGGGTCTCATTGGACCCTAAAAGAAGAACAAACCATGGATAGAAGTTGCCATGCTTTGTTTCAGTTTCAAGATGAAATTGTGTCCTAGCCATGGAGAATATTGTACTGAATCAAAGAAAAAAGTTCTTAAAAAAAGTGTTAAAAAATTCGATTCAATGTCCCAGACTCACAAGTCAATAAATAATATTGGGTCTCATTTTATCTTCAAAAGAAAATAAATCAGCGTAAGCCTTAATTAAAGAAAATGCTTAATGTCGATATAAAACTCATAAAGAAAACCACAAAAAGTGATGGAAGAGTTAATCTATATATTTTTTTTTGGTGTCATGCGGAGCTTGATTAAAATCGAGTAGATTACTACAACCAAGATGATGATTAAAAAAGGAAGGAGGAGGCTTGTCATGGCTTTGTTTGTTTGTTCAAGAAAAAGCAAAAAAAGGGCTTTAAACAATAAAGAAGAAGAGTGCCAAGCCCCAGGAGGATTACAGCCATGCATAATTACAAAAAGCATATGGTGACAAAAAGAGAGTCTATCAATGTGCAGAACCCAAATGCTTTAATTGATGCTAATTGATAACAATTGATAGGATTTTTTTTTATAGCATCAGTACCTCACCTTTCTGCTGAACCTCAAGATGACAAAGGGGAGGCGATATGCTGCTTAAAGATAGAAGTAAGATGATTAAAAAGGGGGGGAGGGGAGAAGCAACATTTATAATCCGAAGACCTAACTGTGAGTAGGACTCTGAATTTGAAGATATCATAATCATGTGAAGATATGTTTTATCCACTAAATTCAAATTTTGATTTGTGTCAAGTACCCAATAAAAATAAATAAATAAAATAAATAAAAGATGATGATGACAACATATGACCTAACTAGGCATGACAATGATAAAAAGAGGATTTATTTTTGCGGGGCTTTCTACGTTGCTTTCAATAAGCATTTAGTCACCAATAATTTTATACAATTTTTTTTTTAAAAATGAGGCTTGTGTCCATAATTCATGAGTTGATGTAAAGTTTTTATGGATATACTTAAATTCGCAAAAGATTAAAATAAAATACACTTAAAGTATCAACTAGAACTACGGTGACTTGATTCCATTAAGGATACTTAGGAAGTTTGATATGAAATCTTTCGAGTTCAATCTAAATCGAAGTCCTTAAATGGGTTTTATTAATTTTCATATTAATTGGGTTTTCAACAACGAGTCATGTATATAAACTCAAATGAGGTTTCATCCCAAAACCAATTGGCAATGGATTGAGTGACTCACAAGCTTATATACACGTTCAAGCCCTTTAGTTTCATCAATGTGGGATAACACCCATTGTCACATTCTTTGAATTTTTTCAATGTGGGGTAATAACGACTTTCATACTCCAACACCCCCCCTCACGTGTAGGCTACTAACAAGACTCAACACGTACACATAATTTTAATCAAACGGAGACAGTGGCAAATCAATATCGAGCAACCCGCTCTGATACCATGTTAAATTTTCATATAAATTGGGCTTTCAATAACGAGTCATACATATAAACTCAAATAAGGATTCATACCAAAACAAATTAGCAATGAGTGGAGTAACTCACAAGCTTATATACACTCTCAAGCCGTTTAATTTCATCAATGCGGGATAGCACCCACTATCATATTCTTTGAATTTTATCAATGTGGGATAATACCCCCTTTCATACTCCAACAGGCTTAAATTGACACCCCCCCCCCCACCTTACAAAAAAAGTTATTCCAAGTTGATTGCACCTTACCTATCAAACGACAAAAATTCAAGCCGCATAAATATAGGAACTGACCCCTCAAATTTCCAAGTCCACGAAACGGACCAAAAACCCTTATTTATACTCCCCCTCTTTCACAAGGACAAAAATTAAAAATTTTGTGACCCTGATTACGCGTTACGTAACCAAAATAAACAAAAAGCCAAGCTCGTAGAGAAAAAAAACTATTTCTCAAATCGTAAGTCAACCGGAATGGATCAAACCCAAGACAAATATACAATCAAGCTCACCAAATTTCCCACTCCATGGTCCAAGCTTGAGAAAATAATTTTTGAACCAAGAACCACATCGATTTGATCTCACGAAGAGTGTGTAGGAAGCCCTCAAATAAA
>JACYFF010031956.1:37906845-37917904 GCA_017589665.1 Selenicereus undatus | reverse complement strand
AATAATAATAATAATAATAATAATAATAATAATAATAATAATAATAATGATAGCCGCCGCCACTACCACCATCATCATCGTAACCACCCACTACCAACACAAACCCTAACATACTATCATCATCGCCGATCATAAAAGCCCACATCAGCAGTGAGGAAGCTGTGAGAAGACTGCACAGCTCCTGGCAACTTCCACAGCATCAGTGACTACGATGGTGTGTCGGGTGGTGGTTGGGCTTGACTAGTGGCGGTGTGTGGAGTCGCTATCGACATCGGCCAACACCTGGTCGAGCTTTGGGCATCTCAGTAGTAGCGGTAATTGCGCTAGTGATGGTTGGCGAGTCGGGTGGTGGCTAAACTCGGTGGTGCCAGTTGTGAAGGGTGAATGGTTATTAATTGTCATCATCATCATCATCCAATTTTCTTATTTCATATAAATTTTTTGTTCCTTATTTTCCTGCATAAAACAATTTTTATATTATTTTGTAATTTTCAAAAAAAGTAAACATTTTTATCTCCTTATAAATTTTTTAAAATTATTTTATAGAAACCTTCATTGTTCCTTACATAAAACAACATTTCATATTGTTTTGTAATTTGTAAAGAAAATTGAACTTTTATCCCTTTATAATTTTTTTCTTAAATATTTTATATACCTTTTCATTATTTTCTTGTATTTTCATATTTTACATTATTTTTTGTTATAATTCATTTTTTCGCACTTCGATCTTGACCCATGTCAATTAAAAAAATAAGAAACTCTCAACTATTACGCACATGAATGCCACATTAGTTTTTCGATGAATTACAACCACTTCAACTCAGTGGTAATCCAAAAGAAATAAATAGGGTCAAAGGTGGATATGCTAGTGTCCAACTTTTGATATTGGATTATTTTCATCCAGCGCCCCCAAAAGTAGGATTATCAACATTTATTTTTTTCTAGAAAAAAGGGTAGAAAATCAATAGACAAATAAAAGAGCAATTGACAATTATGTAATGAATAAAAGAGAAATAAAAACTTACATTACCTAGTCCAAATTGACTGACAACGAAAAGGTAATTAGATTTGCAACCCTTTAATCTCTCTCTCCCTCCCCCCCCACCCCTTCTCTCTCTCTCTATATATATAGTCCGTTGCACTACTCAAAAGTGGGGCGTCCACCCTCAAAGATTGACATGCTAAGCAAGATAATAAGGTGAAATTATTGTAAGGTAATATAAAGTGCGAATCAAAGAAAAGAAATCAGATCCAAAAAGGAAATAAGAAAGAAACTCAAATAAATTTGAGAGAAGGATTGAGAAAAGAGAGAAAAAAGATGGAGGTGCGCGCGGGTGAATAGGACAACTAGAGTACAAAGCTTAAAATGACTATTACAGTTGAAAAGAGAATTGAGAGGATAGGGCAAAGCATGAGCAGTGGCCTCAAGTGGGGGCAAATTAGAGAAGTAGAGTAGAAAGCTTAACATGACTGTGGTTGAGTAAAGGATTGAGAGGATAGGGACAAAGCATGAGTAGTGGCCTAAAGTGTATTTATACCAGACCCCTTAGTATCTCACTCACCTTGTCTCTGTTGGTCGGGCCTGTTTAATTAGGCCCCATGGCCACGAGGTGCCACTTAGGGCGACAACCCTAGCTGCCCCATAACCTATAAAAAGGAGGTTTGGGGGTTAGCTAGGTACACAGTTGAAACAGAACTCTCTCACAGTCTCTCCATTTCCCTCCTCACAACTGCCCTGCCATCACCGCAGGGCTTCGGGTTGAGGATGTGGACACCCTAAGGCGACTTTGGTAGCCGCCTTTCATCACTACAGACGTGGAGTATCTCCTACAGTTAATTCTGCATTCCAGGTGAACCTATTTGTCTAACAGTAGTATCAGAGCCAAGTTGATTGGATTAGTCCCGTTTAATGTGTTTAAAGATCTGAATGATAAGCATGCTTGATTCTTTCAACATGACTGTAATTATGCAACCCAAAAGCATGCTTCTGTGATTCTAACGTCTTGAAATGAATAAAGATTGAGAATTTAGTCATAATAATCAATGAACATGTATGTCCAGATCGTTAATTACATTCATGCTCAACATGTTTTTATTTTACAAGCATGATTCTTTGTGTGATTCTGTGACAATCAATCTCATGCCTAGATTAATCAAGTTCATGCCTAAATTAGCCCATGCCCAGATTAATATGCAAGAAATATGATTAGTTAATTAATCTTCGTTATTATGCAATGCAAAACATGTTCCTTTATATTATTAAGTACAATTATGATAAGTCGAATTCATGAATACACCATTAGTACACGACTCTGTGTGCAACTCTGCTCAGATTAGTTCCTATGACCCATGAATTCTTGATATGCTTATGATTTATGTGACTGTTTAATTAAATAGAGATGAATGTTAACCCCACAGAAACTGTGATGAATGTTAGAACCCCAGACTAAAAAACCCTAACCCTAATCCCATCGCTAGAGCCTCGGTGGCTGCGATGGTGGTGGGTCTTTCGAAGCCTTAGTGGTCTTCGAAGCCTCAATCTCAACCTCAACTAAAAGAAAAAAAAGGAAGGGAAAAAGGGTAGAAGAGACTCGAATCTAACCTTACCCATCAAAACCATCGAGGGAAGGGTGGCGCGTGGGATGCAGGCACCACTGATGAAGGCTCAGTTAGCCTTTTTTCTTCCTCCAACCGTGCATTTGCATGCCAATCTACACAACCTCAGAGAGAAATTTGCAAAAACACCATCACTGGAGGCCCGTGTGTTCATGCACTGCCGCCTCAGTGGCTCATTGGCTACATGGACCACTTCCCCAGACTCGGTTTCGACCGATCCACGTGGTGGTAGCATTTGTTCTCGAAAGGTTGGCTTAGATCAAAGGCGAAGGGGGACGGTGGTTTCACATCACATGGGTGTTTTTTTTGGGAACTAAAACAACGGGGGTGGCTGCCATGGTTGTGGCGTCAAGAGCCTGAGAAAGGAGCTCGGTGCTCCATTTCTCCAGCCATGGCGCCAGGAAGCTAAGAGGGTTTCCCTTTCGGGGTCTGAGTAAGGACATAGAGAGAAAGTTGAGGGTAGGACACTTAGAGAGAGAGAGAGAGAGAGAGAGAGAGAGCTTCCTTCAATCGGGGTTAGGATAAGTGAGTGAGTAACTCACTCATGTATAAGACCAACAATCGGGCCGGTTTTGTGGGCCGGTTTATTTTTGTGCCCAATTTTCATTCAATTTGGGTGAATTTTTCTCGGTCCAATTTCGGTCTATTTAATCTGTTTCTTATTTTGGGCTAATTTGTAATCAATTAATTTCATAACTGTACAAGTTCGTTTTATATGCTGAAAATAATTATGAGTTTCTTTGATATACTATTTTGTATTATTGTTTATGTAATAATAATATGAAACTTTTGAAATTGAAATGCATAACTTTGTGTTATATCCTAAATTTTTTTATGAATTAGGTTCATAAGGCTTATGTAAATATGTTTTGCGTAATTAAAGGTGAATATCTTTGTGATAGTCACTAAACTGAAATGTTAATTAGTTTAACAAACCTTTAAAGGAAATGCTACGAAGTTAAGTTAATAATTAAATTAAAAAAGCTCCAAAATTCATATCTATACGTGATGATTATGAGCTTAGCGAAATTTCGAATGTATGTTATGAATGATAGGGTTTTCTTGATAATTTAATTATTAAAACAATATGTCCAACAAAATAGTATATACTTTCAGATATGGCAGCTAAGAACATGATAGGTTGTATGCAATCTAATGATAAACTAGATGGCACAAACTATGATGTCTGGCATCTGAAGTTCCAGGTCACCTTAAATGATGGTGATATGTTGGACCTCTTGACCTCTTCTATGCCTGCTTCGTCTAAAAAAGATGAACAAGGTAGGATATTATTGCTACTTAGCAGTACCAAGAGAACCTAAAGGCGTACCAAGCATGGTTCAAACGCGATTGTTCTGTACGCTAGACTATGTTGTCTTGTATGCAAGACGATCTCCTGGGTGAGTTTGAACACTTCTCCACTGCTAACGACATGTGGGCGCAGCTTAAGATTAGGTTCGGGCAGACATCGGCTACAAGGTTGCATACCTTGCAGCTGAAATGGATGCAGTATACTATTGACTATAGTCGTGGTATCTCCGAACACCTTCAAACTATGAGTGCCATGGTGCGAGATCTTAAAGCTGTAGGGCAAGAGGTTTTTGAGGAAGAACAAGTCCTAAATGTAATTAAGGCACTTCCCAATGACAATGAACATTGGCAGAGTTTTAAAGTAATCATGACACACAGTGAGCACATTAAGACTTTCGAGGCAATATCTAAGCACCTCAAAATGGGGAAAGAGCGTATAAAGATATATACACCTCCTAGTGTGGCATTCGCTGCCAAAGGATCGGGGCCTATAGGCAGGAAGCCTTATCGTGGTAAGAAATCCAAGAAGGGTCCCATCCTCCTCAAAACTCTCACTTTAATGGTGGAAATGCCAAGAACCATAAGGCTAAGGGCAATGGAGCTGAGGATATGTCACGTGTGAAGTGCTATAATTGTGGAAAGAATGGTCATTTCGCTCGGGATTGTCCTGAGCCAACCAAGGTACCTATTTCCACTAAAACTCCTGAATTATATGCTTGTTCTCATACATTTGTTGCTAACTCTCTTCCTCAATTGATTGTAGACACAGGGGCAACAAAGCACATAGTTCAAGACAAGGCTAGATTCGTGGAATTCCATCGCTACCCGGTGGGTTCACGAACAGTCGTACTGGAAAATGGCAGTGAAGAAGATGTCCTTGGAGTAGGAACATACCCGCTCAAACTCCGTAGAGGAAACAAGCTGCTTCTTCACGATGCCCTTTATGCACCTGGGGTGCGTTGTTCCTTAGTTTCTTATGTTTCTTTAATAAGATTAGGTTTTACTTTTGGTTTTCGTCCAAATGGTTTAAATTTGTTCTATAATGGCAATTTGTTTGGCCCAGGGACATTGAAAGGAGATTTCATTGTTTTGGATTTGGATGATTTCTATGATAATATATCCTCTACTTTTGTTTCATACTTTGACTCCAATTCTGAATCTGTTAAGTGGTATGTTAGACTTGGCTATGTGGGCCAAGATAGGATAAGTAGACTAGCTAAAGAAGGTCTTCTAGACCAACTCACTAGGGTTAAGTTGCCCAAGTGTGAGTCATATCCAGCTAGCAAGGCAACAATAAAGCCTTTTGGTAAAGCTTAGAGAGCATCTAGTCCCTTAGAATTAATCCACTAAGACATATGCAGACCTATGAACGTTAAAGCACGTCATGGGGTTATCTATTTTATTACTCTCATAGATGATTATTCACGTTATGGGTATGTGTACCTACTATCTCATCGCTACGAGGCACTCGATGTGTTAAAATGCTTCATAGCAGAAGTAGAAACTCAATTGGAACGTAAGGGTAAAGTTCTTTGGACCGATCGAGGCCGTGAATACCTCTCCGATATGTTCAAGGAGTTTTGTGAGGAAAAAGGTATACAAAGACAGCTAACAATTCCACGCACCCCACAACAAAACGGTGTTGCAGAATGCAGGAATCATACATTACTTGACATGGTTAGGTCAATGATGGCACATGCAAACCTCCCAATCAATTTCTGGGCGGATGTGTTTCTCACGGTAACCTATATCCTTAACCGTGTGCCAAGCAAGAGTATACTTGTCACATCATATGAGTTATGGTTTGGTAAGAAGCCAACCTTGGACCATTTACGTGCATAGGGTTCGGTCAGCTATGTGCATAACCCAACCCACAAACATGGAAAATTTGGTCCAAGAGCCACCAAAATGGTGTTCATTAGGTATCCCGCACAATATAAAAGATATATGATGTACGGGGAACACCCTAATGGTGGCATGACAGAAATAGATTCCCGCAATAATGAGTTCCCAACCATTAGTGAAGTTAAGAAGGATGTCCAACTGTTTGAGTTACAGCAAGACATCCAACCATCTTTCGATGAGGGGGAGGATTTGGACTCTAACCAAGTCATCGAAGATGGTATGCCTCCCCTATCCGAAAGGAATTGGGAAGACTTGTATACGCAAGAGAATGAGATTCGTCCTCAATCTCCTATACATGAGGAAAGTCAACCTGTAAGTGAGGTCTGCATGTCCTCAATCTCCCATTCCTGAACATGCAGTTAGTCCGCATGTTCAGAACCCCATGCCCCAAAGGGATAGTGGGAACTACTCTCCAAATGCTCAGGGTCCCATGCCTCTTAAAGAAAGGGGGAGGGACGCCTCACCCAGGCAGACAAACAATGAAGGGCACAAGATCCGAAGGAGTGAGTGTAGAAGAATTCCTTGATGATATTTTCGAATCGAAGAGAAAATATGGTTGTGCACCCCCTTGGAAGTTGAGGAGCTTACCTCTTAGCAAGAGGCGATTGACTCACCAAACCACAAAGAGTGGATGGATGCCATGAAGGATGAGATGGACTCGATGGCGAGAAACAAGATTTAAGAACTTGTTGATCTTCCATCCCAGCATAAGTCTATTGGAAAGAAGTGGGTTTTCAAGATAAAACGCCAGGCAGATGGTTTGATCGATAAGTTCAAAGCCCATTTAGTGGCGAAAGGGTTTACACAAATTGAGGTTGTAGACTATGAAGAGACATTTTCTCCTGTGGTGAGATTTGCCTCTATCAAATGGTTCAAATGATTTGGGACTTGTTTCTCTTAAGTAAGGTCTTGAGTTCGAGTCTTGTGAATGGAGAAAATCGGCGATTTGATAGCTCTGTCCCTTATTAGGCCAATAATAGCTCGACTATAGTGAAATAAAAAATACAAGGCAAAAAAATAGAAAAATTGGACAAATATGCATACTTAATTACAAATTGATACCCTTCAAAAGATAGGGGATAGTATTGCATAAGAGAGAATAATTAAAGAAAAGATATGGAAAAAACACAATGAAGAAAAGATAAGGAAAAAGAAAACAGGCGGCACCACATCTTTATACTATAAGTGCAAAAATGTCTAATGTCCTGGTTTTTTAGGAAATCAAAAATCCTGTTATTTGGTGCAATCCCACCAAATATATGTGCAATCGACAACTTCAAAATTGGAAGTGCTTGATATAACTAACCTAATTCTTGGGACACCTATCTATGCTAAAACTATAAAAAAAAAAAATAAAGAAAAAAGAAAAGAAAAGAAAAGAAAAGAAAGAGTCCCACATTTATAAGGTCTATACAATGCAAATAACTGCTCAAAGAACAACAGCAAAAAAATACCACAATTATAGAGTTATGGGACTTAACTAAATCATCCCTAAGACATTTATCTATTCTGAAACTGTAAACCAAAAAAAACAAAAACAAGAGTCCCACATTTGATGAAAAAACAGAAAAGAAAACCATCACATGTACACAGTGATGATAATAGGTTCTCATTGGGATTCACCCCCTTATCTTTAGGAAAATAAATTATATTTACACAGATGCAATATTACAACTCATATTTTTTTCTTGTCAATGTTTTTTCTCTTGCCTTTATTCTAAGTTCGCCTGAACAATTCTTCCCCTGATATCAACAATCCTTGAAGGTCCCCATCAAAGAGGACTCCAAGTATTAATTTCAATTTGTTATGGGTTATGAACTGTAAAATTAATTATAATTTATGAATCACTCATTGTGACTATCGTTATCCTGCATATTTGAATTCTGCCTTATTATTCATGCCAAGGTTCTAATGTTCTATTATAGATTATAGTTTCTTCATTAAGATTATTTCATAGCTTATATCCATTAATTCTACAACAATTAACTTGCTCCTCTCGTTCGGATACAATTCATGCCTAACTATATTCATCTCAATTTGCTATGAATTTTACTGTAGATGTCCTACTTCAAATTTTTCATATTATATACAACAATTCATTCCTCCAAATTGTTTCTCTCTTTATATTGATTTATTCAAACACAATTACCTTCACTCGATTATGGCATTGAATTGCATTAATGTGTCTTTTTCACCATTGATACTAACTGCTGTTCTATTACGGATCTAAAGTCAGACATATTACTCATAATTTTTCAACACCTACTTTAAGGTACCAACTTCTTACCTTCTATCTTCGGTCAACCAATGTGTCTTCAGATTCATTCACGTTCCACATTTTTCTATTACTCGACATTCTACTTAATTCATGATATACTTATATTGTACCTAAACATAGCTTGTATAATGCAATATTTCAAAAATTTTGAGTATATTTCCTATGACAAAAGTTGTTATCTATCCAGTTAAAAAAATTATTCCTAATTTGTATAGAGATGATCAATCAACACAGTAGAGTGAGACAGAGAGTACCTAAACATAGTTGTCTCATCTCCTCCAACAATCAACATGCATAATCAATTATTTAGTGTTTAAAATATCTAGGATGGTCAATCAAAAGTTGTAACACTTTTTAAGTTAGCAAGCTAACTGAGTTAAACCTAACTCCTTTATAATTATCTATGTTAACACCGCTAACTAGCTTATCTTCTCTCCCTCATGTAAATTTCTTTTTTTGAAAAAACTAAAAAATAAACAACAAAGCAGTTACACACAAGCTACCCAAAGTCAAATCTATACTTTAAGATTGTATTATGATTTGGATCAGAAAAGTTGTTGGTATTTAAACTATTTTCTCACCAAGATCAACATTGATTTGTATTACATGAAGCCATGAAAATTACATGTAAATTCTATTACACTAGGTCTATGCACCTCTTGAACCAAGAAAATCTATAGTTATTTCATTCTATGATGCCCACTATGTGGGATTCTCCTGGTTCTTATGGCTATTTATTTCTTTCTCTTCTTTTTCCTTTCTGTTTCACAAATTGTGGGGGAGAAGGAGAAGGCTTTTTTAGGAGTTTTACTGATTACGAAAATAGGACGTTACTTTAGTTTGTAGGAAATTATAAAACCAAGTATAATTTTACCTAGGAAAAAAGATATAAGAGAATCATAGAAGAATATTCATCAAATCAACACAATATACCATATAGAGAGCACAGATTGAGAAAAAAAATCATGTTCAAAATACCCAGTTCATATTTCACCTCATCATCCTACGTGCACTTAATCAATAGATCTATCAATATGGGCAGTTGATTACTACTGTTAGAGAGGAAATGATCACAAATCAACCAAATACCCAGCTCATCACCAAACTTGACCTGCTAGTATACATGCACTTAGTCAACATATCTATTAGTGTGGTTACTTGCTTAATATGGTTAGAGAGGGATTAAGCACAAATCAGCAGACATAACGTATGAAGACCTGTGAGCACTTCATAATTGTGGCTGGCAGTAGACCGGTGGCGAAAGGATGGCAAATTTTGCCAGATCCAACCGTATCCTCAAACAAAATAAAAAAACAATGAACAAGATTGATACTCTTACATAGATCAAATAAATAGATCTGACAACTTACTAACCTTACACCAATTTTCTAGCATGTAAAAGGCTGACGTCCACGGATTGACCAATTGACCACTATCAGGGACATGCTGTGAGAATCGCGTGCTGACTGAGGATAGATAGCAAGACTGTAAAGAGAAGGGATCGCCCAAACTGTGAATTTGACACTAGAATAATGCCAGACATAGGTAGATATCAACAACTAAAGAAAAGGATAAAGGGTTGGGAATTGGGGGCTTTGTTGATTTCCCATAAATAAGCTTTATTGATTTCCTAGAAGCTTTGGCGCTTTCCGATGATTGAGTGTGGTTGCTTTCCAAGAATTTAGATGAAAGGAATTGAAATGTGTTAGGTGTTTAACATAGGGATGAAGCCATCCCATGAGGATTCTAGAAATTCTTCTTATTTTTTTTTATATTGAATGAATGAATGGGGGCTAGCATTTCTGTAGTTTGAATGGGGCTGGGAACTAATGAGGGAGAGAGAACTTGTAAGCAATAGGAGAGCATTTTCCTTTTTTTAGAAAAACATATATTGCCCCTTTATGCGTGTGTTATTCGTGGATATTTACCACCTCTTTGATTTCCTTTTTTCCCCCCAAATCATTGCACACAACATAACCTAATAAGTGATATAGGCACCATAAGCTACAATAAGAAACACATAATAATGAAAGTGTAATGGATTATTCTTATTCAAATTCTTATTTTCATCCATACATCATACAACATATGGTATCATTTTATTTCATATAAATTACTTTTGAAGAGTATTTCGTAACTATATTTATTATTTACATTATTATTTGAACTGAATACTTATTAGTTTGTTAAAAGAAAAATTTTATTTGGTACCTATATTTAGTAAATGAACCCAAATGTCAAATATTTAATGCGAATAAAGCACCCTAAACATCAAACTCACACTAAACCAAATTTTAAAAAATGGAGTACTTTGATTTTAACCTAAAATATGAATTAATCCACAAAAAACTACACTCAATTATGAAAATTAATAAATTTATACACTAGCATAAATATAATGTTTCAATCATTTTTTTTTAAAGACAAATTTGAACTTTGTTACATGTAAAACACAAAATTAAATGGCCAGCAATTAGTTTGTACCTTACATAATAAGATTATTATTGACTACATTTATTTTTTGCACAACATAAACAAGAATCCAATATTATTTCTTTTGGTTAGTATATTCGATTTACACATCACATCATAGATCTTACATATCAATGAAACTACACATAAACGTAATCAAAACTATTGAAGTTTAAAATAAATTAGTTATCATTTAGTTGATTTCATATGTGTGTGTGTGTGCCTTACTTGACTAATTATGCCTACTTATTTCCCGTACGTACACCAACAATGTAATATATATAAAAAAAATATATCTACACATACATATATATATATATATATATATATATATATATATATACATATATATATATATACATATATATATATATACATATATATACACACACATATATATACATATATACATATATATATAGATACATATACATATATACACATATACATATATATATATATATATATATATATAT
>JACYFF010031956.1:37736090-37891845 GCA_017589665.1 Selenicereus undatus | reverse complement strand
TTTTTTTTTTACTTTTTCATTTTCATTTATTTTTTATTTTTTATTTTTTTATTTTTTATGTTTATATTTTTTTATTTTTTTAATTTCGTAATTTTAATTTTAATTTTTTAATTTATTTTTTCTTTCTCATTTTTTAAGTTTAGTTTTTATTTTTATTTTTTATTTTTATTTTATTTTATTTTATTTTTTATTTTATTTTTATTTTTATTTTATTTTTTATTTTTATTTTTATTTTTTATTTTTTACCTTATACTATTTATTCCGTTAGTTTTTTAGTTCTTTATTTTTTATTTTTTATTTATTAATTTTCTATAATTTTGTATTTTTTTATGGTTTTGTGTTTTTGTTTTTCTATTTCTTATTTCTTATTGTTTATTTTTTATTTATTTTGGTTTATTTTTATTTTTTATTTTTCATGTTTTTATATTTTATTTTTTATTTTTTTCTTTTTTTAAATTTTATGTTTTTATTTTTTATTTCTAATTTTTTATTTTTTTCATTTGAATTATATTTTTTAATTTTTATTTTTATTTCTTATTTTTTAGCTTTTATTTTTATTTTTCATTTTTTGTATTTCATTTTTTATTTTTTAGTTTTTTTGTTTGTTTTTGGTTTATTTTAAATTCAAAAAAAAAGGAATAAGAAGTAAAAAATAAAAACATAAAAAAATAAGAAATAAGAAATACAAAATAAAAAGTAAAAAGTAAAAAATTAAAATTAAAATGTAAAAAATAAAATTTTAAAAAAATAAATAAGAAATAAAAAAATAAAAAATAAAACATAAAACATAAAAAAATAAATAAATGAAAAATAAAAATTAAAAATTAAAAATTGAAAATAAAAAATAAAAAATAAGAAATAAGAAATAAGAAATGAAAAAATAAAAACATAAAAAACATAAAATCATGGAAAAATAAAAAATAAAAAATAAAATAACAAACAAAAAATAAAACATGAAAAGAAAAAATAAAAGAATAAAAAAGTAAAAAGAAAAAAATCAAAAGTAAATATTAAAAAAAAATAAAAATTAAAAATTAAAAGTTAAAAATTAAAAATTAAAATAAGAATAAATAGAAAATAGATAAATAAAAAATAAAAAATAAAAAAATAAGAAATTAAAAAAATAAAAATAAAAAATAAAAAATAAAAAACAAAATAAAAAAAAGAAATTAATAATATAAAATAAAATAAAAATATTGAAAATAAAAAATTAAAAAAAATAAAAAATATAAATAAAAAATAAAATAATAAAATAATAAAATAACGAAAAAAATGAAAAAAATGAAAAATGAAAAATGAAAAATGAAAAACTAAAAATTAAAAATTAAAAAAAGAAAAAAGAAAAAAGAATAAACAAGAATTTCACAAAATTTCGATAACTTCATAAATTATCACACATTAATTATATTCTCATTATTTGAACCCACCTCAACCCACCACATGAAAAATATACCAACTTCAACCCTCTTCAACCATCATCAACCCACTTCATCCTACTTCAACTTATTTCAACCCACTTCTGAAAGAAAATACCAATTTCAACCTACCTCAACTCACTTCAACCTAGTTCAACCTACTTCACCCTTTTACTCACCCAATTTACCCACGAAAACAACAGGCCCTAAATCTCACATGATACTTTACAAATTATTAAAATTATGAAGGGGGTGGTGGGTTGAAGTTGGTTGAAGTAGGTTGAGATAGGTTGAAGTGGGTTGAAGTTGGTATTTTTTTTTTCAAGTGGGTTGAAGTAAGTTGAAATAGGTTGAAGTAGGTTGAAGTGGGTAAATATGAATTGACCCACGAAAAGAACAGGCCCTAAATATGAAGATTGATCATATCTTCGTCAAATGAAGGATTCTTGCACCCACAAATGATGATGTTGATGAAATAAATACAATCATGTTGTCTATGCTCCCTGGAGATGTCAAAAGCTATATGAGTTGTGATACCCTTTTCTAACTCTAATGGTTGCGGTCCTTTTAGTCACATGGAACTTCCTAAAATTTTGCATTCATTAAAGGTTTCAGGGCTGCCAAATCATTGTCTAGATCTTAAAGTTGGTGCGCCTGTTATATTCTTAAGAAATTTGAATCAATTAATAGTTTTGTGCAATGGTACTCGATTAATTAGGGATGGCAACAGGGTAGATCGAGGACGGGGGTGTATGCCCCGTCCCCGTCCCTACTGGACACCCAAGTCCCCGTCCCTGTTCCCCGCTGCAGGGGAAAACCCCTCTCCGTCCCCGTCCCAGACGGGCCCCTAATCCCTAACGGGATTACCCACTGTCTTTGCAACTAGTTATAATCCATAGTCCAATATGCAAATTTCAAAGGCCAACTCAATTTAAATATAACACCATCTTCAAAAATCCATCAAAAGTCTAGTATCCACACTACAAATCAAGATTCCAACACAAATATTATAAGTTTACAACCACCAAGGCTGCAAGTTCAATACAACTCTTAATCAAGTCCAAGTGAATTGCAAAAACAAGGTGAAATAATGTCTTAGCATAGAAGATAGTATTAGTAGCATTCTAGTAGGCAACAGTAGTCCAATCCTCAAGCAAGCGCCCTGTCAGTACAAGGAAGAACTATTAAAACAAACTTTCCCAGGATCAAACAACATATACTTTCATTTTTCTTCATTTTTTTTTTAGGGAGAAGATCTCAACATAATTAATTCTAGTAGCAAATAAACATAGAAAAAAAGGGGTTTGTAAGTGAAACTGGCTTAAGCTAGTGTCTTAGTCTGAATAGGAAAGAAGCTAGGCAGAGTTCTGCCCTTTGCTGGTTTGCATCTCATTGCTGATTCAAAAGTAATGAAATGTACTTTCCAAAGAAATCAAAAAAGAAAAAGAAATTTCCTACTTTTCAAAGAAATTAAAAAAGAAAAAGAAATTTACCTGGAAGAGACAGACACAGCGCCACTTCTTTCCCATCTAACAAAAAATATAAATAAACAATGAACTAATGATCATAAATAAACAAATTTGCTTGGAAGATATTGACACATACTTTCATTTTTCTTCATTTTTTTGGAGAAGATCTCAACATAATTAATTCTACTAGCAAATAAACATGGGAAAATGGGATTTAACCCTCGATAATTTACCCAAGTATTATAGGCAACCGGATCATCATCATTCTCAACATCGGCATCATCATCAAAAGAAGTACGACGATAAGATGTAACTTCTTCCCCATCTAACAAAAAATATAAATAAACAATGAACAAATGATCATAACTAATGGAAAATGAATATTAATATATGCTAAGAATATAAAAAAGAAGAAAAGTATAGCTTTCGACTCCATTGAAGACCAAAGTGAATCTCTAGGACACATCAAAGCTTCTAATGTCTTGGGATGTAAGCAATTACGATGCGGACTTACAAACCTCCCTCCAGTACTAAATGTAGACTCAGATATGACTGTGGAAACTAGTATGGCATAGATGTCTCTAGCAATCCTAGATAATATAGGACACCTCGACTCACATCCCTTCCAATAAGCCAATATATCAAAGGTGTCCGAAGGTGGGATCACATCTTCTTCTATATATAAATCCAACTCAGATTTTTGTGGTGCAGGAGGATCCCCCTTGATCTTTTTTTGATATATATCTTCCATGCTTCTCTTTTTACTACATCCACTGCCTTCAAATGTGAGATTAGATACATGTGTGGAATCACTAGAAACACTAGGAATTAGACCATGTCCTTCACTTGCTTGCTTAAACTTTTGTTGATATTCATGAAATAAAGCATAACAAGTATCCTTAACCGAATCCACCTTGTTCGACACATCAAAATCATAAATTGTAGTATAACAACACTCTAACATATTCAACTTATATCTAGGATCCAAAACACAAGCAACTCCCATGATGCCATTAATTATATCATAATATTTCTCCCATTTATCAAGCATCTTTTTTGCTATGGTTTTGATCATCAAATCCGAATCAAAAAGCCAATCATCCAAAGCAAGCCGAATATCAAACACTTTTGAAACATAAACATTTGCAGTAGGGTACTTAGTGCCCGAGAACACTTTAGTCACATCAAAGAAAGTCTCCAACTTCTCACAAATATCTCTAGCTTTATCCCACTCTTCATCGTTAGGCAAACATTTATAGTTACTGTCCCTTTTTGCCAACTTTGGAAAAACTTCTCTATACAATAAAGCCATTTGAAGCATCAAGTAAGTTGAATTCCATCTTGCCCTATAATCAAGTTTCAATTTTTTGGAATAAACCACACTTAAGCTATCACAAGCTTGTTTGAAAGTTTTCTGTCTTTTAGTTGTTGCTCTCCAATATGCTAGACTATCACGAATCTTTTCAATTGAGCATGCAATGATTCCCAATCCATCATTAACTATCAAATTAAGTATATGTGCACAACAACGAATATGAAAAAACTTACCCTTCAAAGGAAGTGCCCTTATATCCAACCTATCTTTAAGGATCCCAATTGAATCATCATTGGAAGAACAATTATCAACCATGATAGAGAATAGTTTCCTATTAAGGTTCCATTCTGAAAAGCACTACAACTACTCTTCAGCAATAGCCTTAGCGGTATGAGGACATGGAACATATGAAAACCTAGTAAAAAAAATGAAAATGAAATGGGTTTCATTACTTAAAAAAAATTAGGCATAAGATAAATAAAACATAAAACAATAATTAAAGAAACAAGCAATACCTCAAAATCCGACTTTGCAGGATCCATGTATTATCAACCCAATGAGCGATAATGGCTATAAAGCCACGCTTTTGATTTTGAGAAGTCCACATATCCATAGTGATAGCCACCTTGCCGTTAACACTTCCCAACATCCTCATTGTTTTGGATTTTTCATATTCAAACACTTTAAGAATATCACTTTTGAGAGTGTTCCTTGATATTATCTTAAAAAAGGAGTTAAGAGCCTTTGAAAACCTTCTAAATCCAACATGTTCTACAATACTTAGAGGGTATTCATGCATTATAACCATACTAGAAAGATCCTTCCTCACCTCTTCTTCATCCCAAACATTTTTCATAAGAAGAACTTTCCCTTTTTTTTCCTCCGGAAGTCTCTATCTTCAATTTCTTTTAGGAAAAATCTTGAGCAATATCCCTATGTTTTCTCATAGGGCAAATGTCTTAATGATCTCTCAAATGCGTAGTTCCATTTCTAGATTCACCTCCAAATGCTTTCTTACAATATTTACAAATAGCTTTCTCTTTACCATCCCTAACCTCAAGACAATAATGTGCCCAAACTTTCGAGACAAATTTCCTTCTTTTTGCCAATTGTAATGTTGTTCCATCATCCTCCATCGCATTTGGAGTTCCACAAGAATCAACATTAGTTCTAGTGTTGGTGACATCAGTGTTGGCATTTGGAGTTGGATTTTCATTTTGTATGTCTTTATTTGTGGAACAAAGAGATGGGTTAGGGGGACCAGATGGGCTAAGGCCATTAGCCATTCGTCTGTAAACAATACAACTTTTAGCACTCACAAACAACCAAAATCAATCAAAAATTGAAAATAAAAGATCATGTATCTTCATCAACCATAAGTGGACAGAGGCAAATTACACAACCAATGAGGGGACTGAGGCAAATTACGCAACCAGCAAGGAGAGAAAAGGCCATGTATCTTCATCAACCATAAGAGCACATAATACTTGCAAGACTCCAACCAGCCAAATCCATGTTCACATTAAGAAACCAAATAACCTTAAAGAGCTTAGAATTAAATTGAAAGAATGCTTACAAATAAAATATTTGCAAGAATGCTTACAAATAAGAAACCAAATAACCAGCAAGGGGAGAAAAGGCCATGAATTGGACTGAAACACCCAAGTTCACACTATTAAATGAAACCAATAAGAGAGCACCCACAGACGAAAACACCAAACAACATTCCCTACTGACAAATGAAGAACATTAAATTGTCCCCAAAAAAATCGAAAAAACAATGACAACCATGGCAACAAAGCATTACTTCAAATTGGGGTAAGGGACTGAGGCAACAAAGCAAAGCTTACAAATAAAATATATATATAGAGAGAGAGAGAGAGAACTAGCCATGGCAGCAAATAGATATAAGGAAAACCCAAAAAAAAAAGATTTGTTAGATGTCTTACTGTCGAGGGCCTAATAGCAGCACTGGATGAGGGGCAGTGGTGGTGGTGTTGAGGGGCACTGTGGTGTCGCGAGAGGCAGCGGTTGTTAAAGGAGAGCAAGAGATGGAGAGGAAAGATTGCGAGGCGTAGGTAGGCAAAGCAGGTGGGCAAGCCAGAGGCGCCGGTTGTGTCGGCGAGGGGCACGGTACTGCAGCTAAGGCCAATTGTGGCCGTGGCGTGACTGTGAGGCAGAGCAGATGGGCAGCCCAGAGGCGCTGGTGCCCGGTTGTTCAAACGAATGAAGGAGAGCAAGAGATGGAGAGAAAAGACAAAAAGAATGAGAGTTGAAAATGAACATCAGTATTCAGTAATTGGTTTACATACTTTCTGTTTTTGTTGCTAAAATTACAAAGATAACTCCACAATTTTTAAAAAAAAAAAAATTAATTTGAGGGTGTTTTCATAATTTTACTTGGACACGGGGACGGGGATTTTTCACCAACCGGATTATCGGGGACGGGGGCAGAGACGAGGATAAATCCCCGAATGAGGGAACGGGAATGAGGACGGGCCAATGTATGCCCCGTCCTCGTCCCCGTCCCCGCCCCCGCGCAAGGATTGATTGTTCGCCCTGTCCCCATCCCCATCCCTATTGGGGACGGGAATTTTTCCCCACTTCAAGGCTGGGCCCCGACGAGGACGAGGATTCCCCACCTAATTGTCATCCCTACGATTGATTGTTAGTAAAATGGTGGATAGAGTGGTTGAGGCCAAAGTAATATCCGGGTCAAAAGTTTGAGAAACTGTCCTAATACCTCGAATTGATTTAACCCCATCCAATCTTCCAGATCTATAGCTTAAAAGAAGATGGTTCCCTCTAAAACTAGCATTTACAATGACGATCAACAAAAGTCAGGGGCAAATATTGAATAAAGTTGGCGTATACCATCCAAGGCCCCGTGTTTAGTCATGGCCAACTTTATGTTGCACTGTTACGTGTTTCATCTCCTTCTGAATTGAATTAAAAGTATTGCTTTGTAATAAGAGAGCTGTTCTAGTAAATGTTACAAAAAATGTGGTGTATAGGGATGTACTGAACCATTTGTAGATTATTGTATCGTACAGTTTATTTTTGCCTACCTATTGTATGTATTAATATATTCGTCTTATATATACCTTTCAACAATAATAATCTCATCCTCATAAAAGTCAACTTCAAGTGTTTTCCATTGACAATTAATAAAAGTCAAGGTTATACATTACAATATGTAGGCGTTTATCTTTCCAAGCATGTGTTCTCCCACAGTCAACTATATGTCACAATAGCTCACGTCACCTCTCCTTCAGGGCGAAAGTTTTTAATTTACAACAAAAGAGATGTGTCACAATATGACTAAAAATATTGTCTGCCTTGAAATTTTTAATGACATTCTGGATACTTTGTTAGTCCCTTTCCAATCATATTTATAATCCTCGAAGAAGGGTTAAGATGACCCTTAGTGCTTGAGCTCATAAGTGATAATTTAGAGCGATCACTCATTTAGTTAGGATTTCGGGCCGAGCCGACGAGCCCATTGTTCATTTTGGGCCCAATCCAAGACAGTTGATGAAGAATTATTAATTTCAAATTTAAATTTGAAGTTAATTAATTATAAAAGAAATATTAATTTGAAGTTAATAAATTACAAAACAAAAAATTGGATTTTTGAAATATAAATTTTATTTGCGAAGTTCAGATGTTATTATTTAGAGTTCGGTCTCAAAAGTTTAAACTTTAAAGATTTTAATCGGAAGGTAATTGGGATATTAAACATACCCTAATATTCAAATATGTCAAAGCCCTAGCTAGATGTTTTTTTTCCTCTCTTGAGCATGCAACCGTGGGTCACACAAAAAAAGAAAAAATTAAAGCCCTATTTCTTACGTGAAACCCCCCTCCCCCAAGCAACTCTCATCTTACTTCTCTCTCTCCCCACAACCCTAGCACCCCTATCCGTGTCCCCTTCAGCCACCACCGCCACTTTTAGCAGCAGTCGGCCGCCGCCACCACCACCATGCCGCCACTGCCCATCGTGCTGCCCACCAAAACCACTAAGCCTCCCTCCTCCTTGATTTTTTGGATGGGAAAGTTTGATTTTTAGGGTGAGAAGGTTTAGTTTTAGGGTTGTTTCAGTTTAAAATATTTATAATCTTAAAGAATTGATTTTTATAGCACATTCACTTCTTTTTCATGATTGAAATATGATTCTCAAATTTTGGGATGGTTTGAAAGCATACATATAAGCATCTCGCCTCTCACTCTTATGGTCAATGTAAGCAGAAAACTTTCTCCTCAAAACCTCTCTTCAAGAGCGGGTTGGTATATGTTTTATTTACTTTAGAGTTGGTTTTGATAATTAGGAGTAGTTTTAGATTGATTTGGGTGAGTTTAGTTGTATGAAAAATGTGATTTCGTGCATGGGACTTAGGGTTCGTTAGTACCAGAAACTGCCCTTGCAATGCACCAACTTTACTAAATAAACTACTTTTATGTGCTATCCCAAAAATAATAAAAAAGTTCATGAGTGTAAATCTATGGGTTTATTTGTAAAATAATTTTGAATCATGAATTTTGGGCTTAAAACTAGGGAGAAAAACATTTTCTCCCGAGACTGCACAACTTTAGGGCAGTGTGGAAAGACGTGAAGTTTTGAGGTAGTTTTTGTGGATTTTTAGAAATATGCTTAAAAAAAGTTGTAATAGACCAAAATAACTTTCTATAATGAAATTAAACACCTCAATAGGAGATTTGTAGGAGAAGATATGGCTTCTGTAAGTTAGGGTATAATCCTGACCTAAAACTGCCCTAAAGCCCTAATAGGTTTAAGTTGCATTAATTTTTTTTTAGGTATTTTAGTTTTTAAAAGTGGCATGAGTTCCTAAAATCCGAATCTGGGGGTGTTGGTCCTACTTAAGTGGTCCTAGTGGCATGGTTGACTTTTGGGTTGAAAAGGAATAGTTCTGGACGTAAAAACTCACTTGGGTTAGTCCATGTTTTGACGCTTTAATTTTATCGTTTTGCCCCAATACTCTAGTTTAAGCTCAAGCTAGGTACTTACGCTTCTTCGAGGTAATGTCTACGCCATAACTCCCCTTGTTTACTCTTTTGAAATGATGTTGGATGTTTATGAATTGTTATGAAATGTTGTATGCCAAAGGGACCTTATGTGAAAAACGTGAACTACAATTTGCGATTTTATGATTTTTTGAATGTGGAGCACCATGTGGTGATTGAAAGTTTTGTTTGAGCTGTTCATGATTTAAGAAGGTTTGTTAAGTAAATAGAAGATTGTTTAAGGTGGGTTGGTCTTTCGGGAAGCCAAACAGAATTATTCATAATATACTAATCCTAAAGTTAAATACTAAGGCGAGTTTGCAGGAGGCTACCTCCTGAGATCATGGTAGGCTTACCGTGATATTGAGACAAGTTAGTTGATAAGCGCTTAACGTGTATATCATTTTAGGGTTATCTTGCTACACTTTAGGGAGAATTATATGCCTTATGTGATCATTTATACTCATTTTCCCGTTTTACACTCGAGTTTGGTATTGTTGATGATATTTTGCAGAAATTGGCTAAGAGAATGCGAGTTTGTCATGAAGAACAATGAAGAATTATGCAAGGACATAAGAACCCACAAAAATTAACCAAAAAACCCGCAAGAGATATGGTTTATCCGGGTATATATCACGGATGACCCAAGATAGCATACACAGTCAACCCAAGTTGATCAGAATCAACTGGGCAAAGTGACCAGAGGGCACCATGGTCTGCCTGTGGTGCCTGCCACGGACTGTGGTGAATAGAAAAACCGTTGCCTCTTCAAGTTTTTCTATAAATGGGGTGTCCTTCAGTAGTAGAAAACACACCCCATCATCTCATCTCATACACCTTTCCTCTCTTCAAGTAGATTAGTTTAGATTAGATTAGAGGGAGAGACAGATAGAGTTGAAGTGAAGACTTGCAAGGATTCCATCCCGGGTTTGTGATCGACAGATTCAAGCGTAATTTTTGGCTGAGCAATTCTTCTCTCGTCTCTTCTCTTTCCTCTTTAGATTTATCATTTTAGAGTAGTTAGTTGTTTAATCTTTGATTATGTGTGAGTAGTTAATTTTTATCTAGGGATTTGTTAGTTTATGAAAGTGTAGTTGGATCATGTTTTAATTTATAGAATTGTTCTTATCTTCATGGTTGGTTTGATTTCATTCTATCAAGTGTTATTCATGTTGTGAGTGGATTTTTGGCCAAAGTTTGCTTGCACACTTGAAACAATTTAGTGAAAAATTGAAAGGTGGCATTTGGTTGTTGGACTGCTTGATAAGACTTAACAAAACGTCGTCTCGAAAGAGAGATTTGCATGTTAGGAGGACTAGAAAGTAATCAAAAATATTAAACTTGGATTAAGTCAAATTAGCTTGAAAGAACGACATTTGCTTAGTTTAAGCAAATTTAGTTGATTTCGAAAGAATAGACTAAATTTCTGTATAGATTGCAATTCATCCAAATTAACCAATTAGATAAAGGTACATGTTTATCATTTTGACTCAATTCCCTTTCATAACTATGAAAATTCCTAGGCGTTTTTCCCATATTTGATTTAGAAAAGTTTATTTGCAATTGTTAATCAAAACCGCTTGAATTAGAATTTTGCTTAACATATCTTGAGCGAATATAGCCCAGTAGATCAACCTAGTCTGTGAAGGATCGACCTTGATTTGCTACAACGCCACTATGTGCTTGCGACCGTATCAAGTTTTTGGCGCCATTGTGAGGGACTAGTGTTGGATATTGGGTTTTTCTCAATAGGTTTGACTAAGCATTTAGTTTTTCTTTGAAAAAAAACAAAACAAAAAAAATTTAAAATTTAAAATAAATAAATAAATAAAATTTTTGAGAAACAACAATGACAATTTTTCATTTCTCCTAATTCGAGCATGAGTTATTTTGGAGGTATTTTAAGCGTTTAAGTGTTTTTCTTTCTCAATGTGGTTATTGTGTGGGTAAATGGAAAATTTTAGACATTGTTGATGAGAGTGTGAATCGTGAAACCTGTACTCTTTTAGAGTATTGGGGTTTTTATTGTAAAAATGTTGATGTTGCATGCTATTTGCTTGAGTGGATTGCTTGGGATTCATTTGAGTTTGGGAAGGCTAGTCGTATTTCTAGATATTCGTTTCCTAATCCTTGCGCATTCTATTCTATATCTCATTATGCTCCTTTTTAGTGTGAGTTATGTAAATCTTCTGACCATGAAACTAATTTGCGTCCTTATTATGCATGATATGCTCAACCTGACTTTGTATTACCCTACGACAATACTGATGTTGTCATATCCCTACATGATTCGTTCTTTCCTTTAGCTCAGTGCATGGAGCTTGAGGAGGGTGAGCCTTTTGGGTTTGATGCTAGGTTTGATGTTTCTGATGCATGCTTTAAGTCCGAGGATATTTTAGATAAGGTACATGATCTAGATGAGACTTCTTTGGAGGGGTCACGAGATGTGTTTATGCATGAGTCTCCTAGCCTTGGTTTTGATGATAGTGTTATCCCTAATCCCCTTGATCATTTCTATGTTTCATTTATTTGTTCATTACCCTCTCCTTCCCCTAAGTATTTCATTGACACACCCATAGAAAATCCTATGATGTTTGATTCTAATATTGATTTGGGCTATGAGGCTAACATGTGTAATATGCTTGGTGGGAGTCTTGACAATTATGTGTCCCTAGGTTACTTTAGAGGGTATGATCCCTCTATTGATACTTATTGTGTATGCCTAGAGGACCTACCAAGGAAAGTCATGTGGACTACAATCTTTAATCATTCTTATGATTTTTCTAAGGCCATTGATACGGCTAAGAGGATGCTTAATGTATTTGGAACGATTTTTGTTACTTCCTCTTACCTTTTATTTTCTAAACTGTGGTCTCAGGAGTTTGATAAGCTCTTGCATGCCTTGGTGATGTCTGATTTAATGCGCTAAGTCTTGAAGTCGTGATGGAGTGGCTGATGCTCCATGTACCCCGGTTAGTACGAGGCCCACAGCTTAGGTGCACTCTGCATCTAACCTGGAGAGATTGTTTTTTTTTTGTTCCCTTCTCTAAGTTTTCTTTCCTTTGAATAATAATGCTTTATCTAAGCATGGGGGATGGGTAGTTCTATGTTTCCCATGTTGGTTTTTAGTTTGCATAGTTGTTAGAGCATATATTTTTAGGTTTCTTTTTGTTTGCATTAGTGATTTGCATTTAGGTTTGCGTATAGGATTGCATGTAAGGATGGTGTGGATTGGTTTGAGATAACCTCCAATGATATGTTTTTTAGGCAATATAGATTTCATGAGCTTGAGTAACTTTTGATGTGTAATCCCTTTTGGTGTTAAAAATTTTTGAAGGTTTTGTGAATACTTCTAGTTTTGACCCTTGTCTTGATTGAGAACTATGTTATCCCCTAGAGTCATTAGCACTAATGTTTGTACATGGAGTCATTTCATAAGCTTAATTGTGACTTTGGTATATGTTCCGTGAGATTTTGAGTCCGATTTGAATTTATCATTACATTTAGTCTCATGTTTCTTTTATGTGTGTGACTCTTCCATGCTGCATCTCTAGAACTTGCCTAGATTCTTGTTCAAAACCACATTAGCATGTGCATAGTTGATGATATGATAGAGGCATTTCTTGCTTCATTTATTTTAGCCACAGAGCCAAATAGCCTACCGTTGTATTACATGTTTTTTTCCCTTTGCTAGTCCCTTTGAGCTTATATCGGTTTTTGTTGTGGTCGGTTCATCTTAGCCCTTGGTCAAACACATATCCTACCTTTAAGCCAAGCCTATGGAGCATCACTTCATCTATGTAGTAGGTGGTTTTGGGGATAATTAGGTTTAAGAAGGCTTTCGTATGTTGGTTTATTGAGGGATTGATGATATTGAGCATTTGCTTTGGTTCCCTCTTGTTCAGGTTGTGTATATATATATATATATTCGGTTGTGAGTTGATAGTAAGTGATCTTATGCTTTTCAATCATTGCAATTTTCGTTTCATTTCCCGAAACCAAAAAAACAAACAAAAAAAAGAAAAAGAAAAAAGACATGTTAAGAGGAAAAAAATAGAAGAAAACAAAGAAACAAACAAAAAAAAGGAAAAAAGGGGAAATGAAAAGAAAAAAAGAGAATGAATAAGTGATTGGCATTAGGCAGGTAAATAGCTTGAAATCCTTTCTTTTCAACTCATTGCATACTTAATTGATCGGGGTATGTTCATTATGTTGTTGGGTTTGGAGTGTTAGTGATTTGCAGGGTTAGTTGGTGCTTTGTTGGTTGCTCCGATCCCTAGTCGCTTGGCTACATAGCTCCACATTGTCCCAAATTCATTTGTCTACTCCTTTGCCTTAACCCTTCTATCCCACATTACAACCCAAGTGAAGTCCTCTTGATTGTCTTATACACAACCCAAGTGAAGTCCTCTTAATTGTCTTATGCATATTGCATTTTAGTGGTGGAGAATCTGAGAGTCTTGTCAAGCCTATGGTGGACTGCATCTTTGGAATAAGTCTTGAGTGAACCTATGTTATATTTCAAACATATGAGTGGGAGTGATTCACATTTCCCAAAAGTGAGGTTCTACCAATCTAATTGGCTCAATTCAATTCCATGTGCTTGCATGATATGCTTTGTGGTTCTTTAGGGGTGATCAAGTTTGATATCTAGCTTGTGGTCCTATACTTCTTCGAAAACCTTCTCCTCCTGATTTTGAAATGTTTTGAGCACTATTTGGGGTTGTCGTTGATTGATATTCTTGCTTGTGATCTGCTATGGTTTGCCTATTTTAACGAGGTTGTTATGTTTTTGAGTCATATATGCCTCTCCCCTCGTTGGTTTTCTCTTAGTGTTTGCTTGAGGACAAGCAATGGCTTAAGCATAGGGGAGTTTGATAAGGGCTTAACGTGTATAACATTTTAGGGTTATTTTGCTGCATTTTAGGGAGAATTATGTGCCTTATGTGATAATTTATACTCCTTTACCCGTTTTATGCTCGATCTTGGTGTTGTTGATGATATTTTGCAGAAATTGGCTGAGAGAACCCGAGTTTTTCATGAAAATCAATGAAGAATTATGCAAGGACGTAAGAGCCCACAAAAATTGACCTAAAAACCCGCAAGAGATATGGTTTATCCGAGTATATATCATAGATAACTCGAGATAGCATACACAGTCAACTCGGGTTGACCAAAATCAATAGAGTAAAGTGACCAGAGGGCACCACGATCTGCCCGTGGTGCCTGCCACGGACCGTGGTGAATAGAGAAACTGTTGCCTTTTCGTTTTCCCTCATGTGGCTGAGATCAATCGAGTTTTTCTATAAATAGGGCATCCCTCAACAGCAAAAAACACACCCCGTCATCTCATCTCATAATCCTTTCCTCTGTTCAAGTCAGTTAGTTTAGATTAGATTAGAGGGAGAGAGAGATATAGTTGAAGTGAAGACTTGCAAGGATTCCATCCCCGGGTTTGCGATTGACAGATTCAAGCGTGATTTTTGGCTGAGCAATTCTTCTCTCGCCTCTTCTCTTTCCTCTTTAGATTTATCATTTTGGAGTAGATAGTTGTTTAATCTTTGATTATGTGTGAGTAGTTAATTTTTGTCTAGGGATTTGTTAGTTTATGAAAGTGTAGTTGGATCATGTTTTAATTTATAGAATTGTGCTTATCTTGATGATTGGTTTGATTTCATTCTATCAAGGGTCATTCATGTTGTGAGTAGATTTTTGGTCAAAGTTTGCTTGCACACTTGAAACAATTGAGTGAAAAATTGAAAGGTGACATTCGGTTGTTGGACTGTTTGATAACACTTAACATAACATCGTCTCGAAGAAGAGATTTGCATGTTAGGATGATTAGAAAGTAATCAAAAATATTGAACTTGAATTAAGTCAAATTAGTTGAAAGAGCGACATTTGCTTAATTTAGGCAAATTTAGTTGATTTCGAAAGAATAGACTAAATTTCTGTATAGATTGCAATTCATCGAAATTAATCACTTAGAGAAAGGCACAAGTTTATCATTTTGATTTAATTCCCTTTCATAACTACGAAAATTCTTAGGCGATTTTCCCATATTTGATTCATAAAATTTTATTTGCAGTTGTTAATCAAAACCACTTGAATGAGAATTTTGCTTAGCATATCTTGAGGGAATATAGCCCAGTAGATCAACCTAGTCTCTGTGGGATCGACCTTGATTTGCTACAATGCTAGTATGCTACCGTGCCCTTGCGATCATATCATTAGTCTCCCCAGGTTATAACATGCGGTTTTCAGGTACATGCCATTATAAATGGTCGTATACCAAGATGGGTTCTAGCAACCCATAAGGTTGTTTGGCGGAAGGGCATGAGACCTTCTGGTAAGGTCGCTCGCTATAAAATTGACTTGTTTTGATTTTGAATAACGGCTAATGTTGAAATTTGAAGATTTTGAACCGGTTGGGAATCGTTTTCTAACTGTTTGACTATTCCCCTTCACCCCTAAATGTTTGAAATAATTTTAAGTAGGTGTTTTACTGTTAGAGGTAAACACTATTGAGCTCCGTCTCACTTGAAATGTTTTGTTTTCAAGCAAGTGTTGCATGGGGATGGGATATAAGCGAGGTCACATAGATGTTTAGTTTAAATTTCATTTGCATCGAATAATGTTAGAGATGTAGTTGACTGAGTTAACTCTTGATTTGACATTTGACTTTGGTTATACTTTTATTTATTCTAATCAATTACCGTTTGCCTTGTATTTCACTGTGAAATCCGACAATGACGCCCACTAGGTTGTTTCCGCAATATTAAATAGGCTAAATATCAGCAATAAAAATGCAATATAATTCTTGGGTTGTCACACAATTACGATGTGTTCACTACATTATGATCATACTAATATGTTTTCTTTGCCTTGTTTATGATTATAGACATGTTAGGTTTAGTACAGACTTCTATGCATATATGCATCATCAACCCGTGCAATAGATATGTGACACTAATTTTTCGACTCATGTGATCAATGACTGTTTGAGTATATAAGCAATGCACACTGTAGAAAGTTATATTCATGGACTATTAGGTATTGGATTATTGAAGTTGCTAAAAACTTTTTCCTAACATGTACATTTATATTGCTTATCAATGCGCATTATTGTTTTATAGTGTGATGAGATATTCAGCAACATAAAAGGAAATGCTAATATTACTCGACGGAGATCTATACTCAATGTTGGCAAAGTTTACCACATCACCAGGCTCTTAGTTGAGGCTGCAACAAATGGCGAACGGAATGTGGTCAATAATAATTTTAAATTGGCTTTTATGCCGAGAACAAGACTTCTTGGCATCGTTGGTGATTGTGGTGATATTCCCTACCAGCACCTATCACCTTTTGTGTCGTTCATCGATGTCTAGCGACGTATACGAACACATGATAATATTATATGTACATATAATTTACACCGTAAAGTTTGCTAACTATATTTCTAAATGTATTTCTTCTCGCATAACTATAATATTTTCATTTCCTTTTGTTGTATAGATGTCATTAACATGGTAGTTACTATATCCCTTTTAGAAAGAACAAGAAATAAAAGGACTGCAAGGCGGGAATTGTTACTTTGTGATATACAGTATATATTTTCTTTGGTTAATATTTTTTATTATTTATTAACGCACTTTAACTATGTAAAAATTAGTACATATAATTCGTATGTGTAGGATGCACCCGTTGAAACTGACTTTATGGGGAGATTTTGCAGAAGTTAAGGGCCCCCATCTTCAGCAACATTTGATAGTTGAAAATATACTTCTTGCTTCCAGAGTACACATTAGAGATTATCAAGGTACCCTTACATCTAATTGATATACTTTCATTCGTAAAATTGTTTACTTTTTATCATTATGATGGTATACGTTAGTGATATGTTTTCTCCCCTACAATATACTTTTAGGAATATTTGTTTCTACTTTATCAGTTAGTAGATTGTTGATTAACCCAGATATTCAAGCAACAAAGGACATTGAAGGATGGTATATATAACAAATAACATTAGTTTCAATTTTGATTTTCTATGCATGTTATATACACTTGAACTCACGCATGTTACTTTCTCTACATGTATTAGGTACTCGAACACTAAGGGTGCGATGGAGCAATTTGATTTCATGTGTAAGAGAACATTATGTATATAAGATCTAGAGAAGTTATTCGTTGATCAAAGCATTAGATTGGATGAATATGCAGCTACGTCAAATGTAAGTTAGAAATTTATTTTACAAACATAACTTCATGCTTACACATATTCATTTAACAACACATAATCTTCGAAGTTTACTATATCCAAGTGAGATATTTTCGGCTTTTTGGATATGTTGCTGAAATCCACCTGCTGCTTTATGACGCTTTTACTAATTGCAAAACAAGGTCTCTCTTACGTATTCGCTCTGAATGTACCATACTACACATGTTGACCTCCAAAATTGACTCACAACAGGTTTGCATACCTAATTGTCTATTTTGTTGTACTTTGTTGTACTTTTTCAATTGCATGTTTGAATTAGTGTAACCATTCTCTTTTATTCAAAATTATAGCTGGATCTTCAGAGTTCTCTTACAAGATAATATAGGTTGTAAAGAGTTCATTATTCTTCATAAGGATGCTCAAATTTTTTTACATATGACAACTACACAGTTGGATGTATATACAACACATGTATTATAATTTTCAATGGTTATCACATTTTATACAATTTATTGTTTTATTATTAACTATCCCATGTTAATATTTTCTACAACCATGTGGTCATCTATCGCTTTATGTGATTAGAAATGATTACATGAGTAAATTATGGGTATTTATTATGGAGTCTCTCCAATATGAAGTTGAAGTTCCTATCACTCTTATTACACCAGTCAATTGGGATGAAGAGGTTTATTACTTATGAAATACTAATGTTAGATACACCAGGTAGACAATGTGTAAATATAAACTTTAATTCAATCATTGTTAATCAAATTATTAGTAAAACTTTATTTCCTTTGTAGGTGCAAGAAGAGGAGGTAGATTCTTCATCATTTGTGTCATAGATTGACTTCTCATGCCATTTAGTGTGATTTTTATCATATTTACTATCTACTGTCTGAATCATACTTATATAGACCCTTTTTACAATCATATCATTTTTAATTATTAATCCCAATAGTTATGCACGAAGTTGCTATATACTTAGATTTTTCATTGAGTTATTCTATCGTTTTTTCCAAATTATAATATTAATTATGTCTACGATGGCTATCTGTTTATTATTTCTATAATATATCTACGAAATGTCTATTTGAACATGCACTGCACAAAACACGGGCCCAGACTAGTTTGATAAAAGGAAAGTCGAGATCAAATTGAGAGGAAGAGGCTGAGAAGGACAAAAAATTAAAATGGCATGGAACTAGGGTCATTGAAACAGAAAACAAAATCATATATTTACACAAAAAACAAAAAGGGCCCTTGTGAAGCAAGAAAGTAGATATTGTAATTACATGTCTATGTTTCCCAATTCCTTTTACCCCCCCCCCCAAAAGTAAGGCCTTCTAAATAGACAAAGAAAGCTAAAACCATTACAAAGACACACACACACACACAGAGAGTATAAAAATCCAGACAACTATAACACCACCAACCTTTAAACCCTCCTATCTCCTATCAAGACATTAGTGTGAAAAGTGTGGAATTTGAAGATGGTGAAGATCATCTGATAAAGAGCGCATGTTGGTTCACTATGGTTGTTATCCTTCCATGATGGAGGCGATCATTTTCTCACTTTGAATCCATTCATGAATATCTTGATTTTCATGCTTTGTTTCTAGTGCTCCCAAATGTGTTTCATGATTTGTTGTTTTCAAGGTCTCAAGTGTGGATGAGGCATGGAGATCATATTGAACGCGAGACGTTTTTCTTTATCAAAAATTGAGAGAAGGCTTGGTTTGTCTATAATTGAATATGTTTATTATTTTATAAAGAGAGGTGGATTTAGAAAAGCTGTTTAGGAGAGGAAGTTATGTAGAGGTTGGAGGTGAGATGGAATGGGTGGCAAAGAAAATGTAGTAAGGGAAGTTGTGGGTTGGGGGAAGGGGGGATAAGAGGGAAGAGAGAGAGGGAGAGATATATAGGGGCAATTGCTGAGAGACAGATGTGGGCGGGAGGGGGTACACGGATTTCCTTTTTAGCTATTTATATTGATACTTCTGTTTTTTTTTAATTCTGGTTCAATTTATTTGGACATCTTTACCCCTATAATTAACTGTTAGTTATCATATATGATTATGATAGGGTGAAAAGTAAATACATTAATAACTGAGGGTAAAATAAATAAAGAAAAAGTTATACATTAATTGAAGTCTTGGGTTATCATATGATATAGATGAATCAGTCAAGCTTCAATGTTTGAAGGGAAGCTATATTCTTCTCAAAACTTTTGTATTTGCTGCTTCTCAACTACGCTTACTCATAAATGGTGGTCCACTAATGGAGGTCACAAATAGAAACAGAGAGACATTGATGAGGAAGGCATGAAAAAGAATAGGAAAGAGAGAAAATCGAGGGGGGTAAATTGAAAAAAAAAAGATAAAAGGATATAATCGTTATTTTTGAAGTAAATTATAACTAAATGCAAATGTGAAAGTACTAAAAAAATTAATTCATAAAACTTAGTGCGTAAAAATTAATGCCATCGATCTCTAGGCGCTCAAATGCTAAAAACCATACATAATTATAAGAATTACATTTTCATACGAAATAAAAAAATTAATCTAACAGTGTAGAGATTACCTCTTTTCTCACTCTCTTCTTCCCCGCTATATCTCAAACGTCTCCCAACTCCTTCCTCATCCACATTGATCTCCTAATTCACTCGTAGCAACAATTGAATGAAAGGGAATGACCCATGGCCATTCCCAAGTTCTAATTTCTCTTCCTTTTTTCATTTATAATTTAGTTTTGGTTTGTTTAGTTAGTCTCTCCAATTGAGATAATCAATTTCTTGTTGTGAGAGTTGTATATTTATCTCCAATTGTCAAAGTTTAATGTTATGTTAGTTCATCATTTTCTTCATGTGTTTTTGTAAGTTCGAAAGGAATGGATTGGTTGTGCATTTTAAAGTAAACATCTGATGGATTTTTAATTTTCTAGTATAGTCTCTTATGTCGGAGGAGAGTCTTGCTTAAAAATACTACACCAGATCAACATCTACCAAGAAATTTCGATGGATCTATGAATCTCTTATCTAGGTTGTATACAAAAATACCAAATATGAGAAGACGAGTGATCAGTACATTTCAAATTAGTGTTTTGATGTTAAGATTTTATTTTAACAATGAAGATTGTATCTGTCTATATCAAACATATATTATACGTATCCTATATTTTATTATCTAATGAATTCTTCCATTCCCTTACCAAAAAAAACAATTTTTTTTTGGTGAGGAAAAAAAAAAGTCGAATCTAACAATTGCATGCTTGGATATATACATCACATATGCCACGCACAAATGCAACCACTAGGACCACTCCTTGACTGACCGTGTTGCTAGAGATAATCAACTTCACGTTTCCCTAATTCTGGATTCGTCGTGCCAATCAAAGAAAGAAAAGAAAACTAAAATGAGAGATAGGGATGGCAACGGATCGAATCCGGATTGGATGTATACACATCCAAATCCAATCCAATTAATAATCGGATTTGAAAATCCGATCCAAATCCGACTCCGTCGGATCGGATGTTAAATCGTATTCGGATTGGTTTCGGATTGGATAAAATACGGATATAATCTGATATAATTTGATTATATATTTTTATTCAATATTTGCACAATTTTTTATTTTCAACTTTATTTTTGCTCACTTGTAAGTGTAATATTAATTACCTTCTTAATATCAAATAACTTTTTATATTGAATATTTCTATGTGTTAAAGTAAAAAAGTGTTTGAAAAAGAAAATGCAAATTCACTCTAGAGTAAAAGGGATAGACAATAGTAGAATAATATGAAGGAAAGAGATTGACAAAGATGAGAGAGAGAAAAAGATCGGGAGAGAAGAGGAAATTAGTTAAGAAAGAAAAGTGTACTGCACATAGAGTGTGGACCTTATGCGGATTTTTTGAGGGTTATCATATGAGGATTTTTCTATTTTCAAAAAAAAGTTAAAATTATTAAAAAAAGATACCGGATCGGTGTTAATCTGATTGGATAAGCTCTCCCCCAAATCCGCTCGGATTGGAGTCGGATTTGGATTATTTTTATCGAATTTCGAGCCGAATTATTTTTTATCAGATTAAAATCGGGTAATTTTGTCTGAGATTGAATCGAATTTGCATCGTATTTGGACTATACCGCGCGCCATCCTAATCAAACAAGAAAATAGGGAAAAAAATAAAATTACGAGTCCCAAAAAAAAAAAGAAGGAAAACAACAAAAAAACTATAACAGAGCAAAATGGCTGCTGAGCCAGAGTACTGAGAGCAAACCCCAGAGTTTATCCCGTATAAACCGCGTCTCTTTGTAATCTGGATTCTGGAGGTTTCCTCGTCCCCATTCTCTGCCAAAGGACAAAACCTCATCATCAGTAATGGCAGTCAATGGTTTATTATACTCAATAATTTGTTTTCTTCCCAATTCAAGTCTTTCTTGTTGATAGGAGTACTTGTAGGGTGCTGAATTAATTTGGGCAAGAGATAACCTAACTTGCTTATTGTAATTTTTCACGAAAGCAATTATTTGGGTGGTCAAGTAAAATGGGTTGTAAAGTAGGGAATCTGTTTCGGTGTTTGGTGAGGAGAAAACAGGTTGATTCTGTTCATGGGGGTTCTTCTGCAAGTGGGCAGCCTCAGCTTGCAAGAGCTTTATCTGTTCCTCACATCACTGCGATTGGTATGTCTGCATTTTTTTTCCCATACAGTTGCTTGCATGTTTATTTTTCTGAATTTTCTGTTGGGTTTGGATTTGCTTGAAGTTTAAATGGCTTTTAGATGATTTTGTCTATTGCCATTTATCATGGTCCCATATAATTTGCATTAGAATTGTGGTTTTCCGTCGTTCATGATACAGGTTCCTCAACTCAAGCTAAAAATTGCCCCTTTTCGTGGTGTTTTTTTTTTGGGGGGGGGGGGGGGCCCCTAAATGATAGAGTTTAGCCTAGACTTTAGATACATGCGTTTATTGGATAGTTCTTGCCAAGTCTATGTAACATGTTATTAACTCGTCTTATACTTTGGTGCTCTATCCGTGCGGGACTGATGGAGACCATCTCCCTAATCCTTCCAACCCCTCCCCTACTGTCATGCAAGGGTCCAACACCACCAAGGAGGTCAAGGAAAGTGCAAGCAATGGTCAAGAACATCATGAACAACACCAATGGCCCATTGCCCGGTTTTGCAAGCTTAATTACCCAAGCTTAAGGGTGATTTAAAGAGCTGCAAAATTACTTTTTGGAACCCTTAATATGTCAGCTTCAAGGGCATGTAAAGAGTTCTAGGTTAGGTATTTGACAAATAAGTCAATGGGAGACTTTTTCTAGAAGTAGCAGAATCTGTCCCAGTCTGTATATAGCTGCACATTTTGCCTGATATCTCTCAAACGGATGATCCAATTCACCTGCACGAGGAAGCTCTTGAAAGCTGACTTCAAGAGCTTTCTAACAAGTCCTTTTGCAGCTCATTTGGACAACAAATCTAGGAGATATAGCTGTTTAAAGTTGAAGCTAGAATTCTGAAAAGTTGCTGACATAAAGGAAAACCACTTTTCAGCTTTTGTACTTCTACTTTTTGGTCTCCTATGCCTATGCACGTCCATGTACTTGTGTTCCCTCCCCTTTTCAGCTTCTTAAAGGCCTTCCCACTATAAAAGGAAGCCTTGGGCTGCATTAGAAAGATTGTTGAAGTTGAATTAAGTTTTGCGTTGTGAAAACTCTCTCAAACTCTCTCTAAAATTCCTAGTGTTGCATCTTGGGTGTTGGCAACTCCAAGTGGGTCTCTAGGTCTTCTTAATTCAACTAAGAAGGTGATTTTAGTTGAAGGAAGAAGATTGCCCAAGTGTGCAAACCAAGGTGGATTGTACATCACCCTTGCTAGTCCACTTGTTCTATCTTAGTTCTTGTTTTCCTTTTCATCTTTTCTACCCAATTGCATTCTTGATTCACTTTTTGCAAATCTTTGCCTTAGTGAAGCTTGAATACATCACCAAGTGTGCAAACCAAGGTGGGTTTACATCACCCTTGCTAGTCCACTTGATTTATCTTGGTTCTTCATTGCATTTTCATCCTTTTTCCCATTGTATATGTTTTGTGAGTTTTGACTCCCAAAAAAATATACATCAGGGACCAACAAATTCTAGTTTGGGTGAGTGTCTTAGTACATTATGCTACATGTTTGGGTGATTCTTGAACTGAATATCGGACTTTCCCTTTCATGTTTTGTATTTGTTGTAGGATGTATCATGTACTTTTGAGCTTGTTATATTTTAGGCTTACATTATAGTGGTTTCCTTTTAACTGTAAAATGTAGTAATCTAGTTATTTAGAAGCTCTTTCATGTTTCCTGCTGTTTACTATAACTATTTTCATTCTCAGGAATTGGCACAACCATTGGTGCTGGAATTTATATCCTGGTTGGTGCAGTGGCCAGAGAGTATTCTGGACCAGCCCTTACTTTATCCTTTTTCTTTGCTGCTATTGCGGCTGGCCTATCCGCATTTTGCTATGCAGAGCTTGCCAGTCGGTGCCCTTCTGCTGGCAGCGCCTATCACTATGCTTATGTGTGTGCAGGGGAAGGGTAAGTCTCTTTGAACAATTTATGCTCAGTGTTCACAAATAAGGAGTGCTTGTCTACTACTTTTAAATGTCTATGGAATGAATGGGGACAAAATGTAGACTACAACTTGAAAAATTCTCTAAATGCTGAAAACATGATTCCTCAATTCATTCATTGTGATCATGATCTGGAATTGGATGAACTTTCCTCTGGCCCCGATGGAAGTGTCTATAATGATGTTGCTATTGTCAATTTGCAGTGTGGCCTGGTTGATTGGCTGGTCTCTGATGCTAGAGTATACAATTGGCGGCTCTGCTATTGCTCGTGGCATATCCCCAAATCTGGTGTAGTATATGTTACATAACTATGTCCATTTGTTTCCTGAGCTATGTCTATTAATTCTATTAACTATATTAGTGACATTGGCGCCCTCTGGTGGAAGGGAATGTATCTTTTCGCCCAGATATTTTCTTTTTCTTTTTCTTTTTTCAGGTAGCATCTATCACCCCCCCCCCCCAAAGAAAGGTTGGAATAGAGCTTCTCATTATACACCTTCATATGGTATTGTGTCTTCATCGCTAGAAATTATAGAGAGTTGGCATATATCAGGACGGGGAGGGTTTGGAAATGTAGTTAAAAGAGAGATCCAAATTCAAGTCTATACCGTAGAGCCGCCTAGGAAGATTATTATGTTTTTTTTCTTTTTTTGGGGGGGGGGGGGCGTCGGTAGCCTTACCATATATTCCGGATATGTTTTTCCATTGGACACTGGGTGAAAAGCTGTTGATTGTGTTCTACTTTATAGAAAAGGAAGTAGATGATATTTTAACGAGTATTTTGCTTGGCTATATTACAAATTCAAAAAAAAAATTGTTGGCAAGAAACTGAACATAAGTTCGATGGCGATTAATTTGCCTATATTTGTGGATATTTAATGCATTGGAAAAAAGGATTGATACCTTTTGTTTGGCCTTCAAGTTACTGATTGTTCACAATTCTAAGACCTAAGGGCGTACACTTCTTTCCCTCCCCTTCTTTTTGATACTTCCCATCCTATCGTTGAACTATCTCAATGACTTGTCTTTTTTAGTTTGTTCTTCTGTTAATTTGGAAGGTCTATCAATATATGTGAAGGAAATGAGGGCACAAATAAAAGTTTTTAAATTTGTATTTGAAATTACTTTTGCTGCAAAGGCATACTTGAAGTCCATTCCTCGTGTTTTCATATCAGGTGCTGTTAGTGAGCAGTTGTTGAATGGTTATCTTGTCTTCCTTGTTTCATCAGGCTGTGCTGTTTGGCAGTGTTGACAGCCTGCCTTCGTTTCTGGCTCGGCAATATATTCCTGCTCTTGGTGTAGCTCTTGACCCTTGTGCAGCAATACTTATTCTTATTGTTACCTTGCTGTTATGCCTTGGAATTAAAGAGGTATTGGTTTATATTCTAAAATTCTTTACGTCACTAGCAGTCCAAAGAAGGATTCTCCTGACCAGAGTTCACTTTGCGAATGACCATTGACTGAACATCTCCAGTTTTACAGAGCGCATTTGTGGAAACCATTGTGACAGTAGGAAATGTATGTGCCATGCTTTTTGTCATTATTGCTGGGGGATATCTAGGTTTCAGAACTGGATGGGTTGGATATGAGCTTTCTGGAGGGTAATGACTATCGTCCCTACATTTGGAATTTTTTTTTTGGCTTTTTGAGATCTTATGAGGTTTGTGATTGGCCAGTCATTTCATTTCATTTCTTTTCCTTTTTTTTTTTTTTACACCATGATGTGCAGGTTTCTACCTTTTGGGATCAATGGCATGCTTGCGGGCTCTGCAACAGTGTTTTTCTCATATATCGGATTTGATGCTGTTGCAAGTACTGCTGAGGAGGTATATCAATTTCTGTATATGTGTGGGGTTCTTGAAAGCAATTAATATATTGATGTAGTGGTCATTTGTTGGGGCAGTAACTCACATCATTTCTGTATCTTCAGGTGAAGAATCCACAAAGAGATTTGCCTTTGGGTATCGCCTTTGCATTGTTAATATGCTGTGCATTGTACATGCTTGTGTCTCTTGTTCTCGTTGGTCTGGTACCATATTATGACCTTGATCCAGACACTCCCATTACCTCTGCATTCTCTAGGCACGGAATGCAATGGGCAGCGTAAGTTCTCCATACAAATACCGCACTTTACATATGGCACAAAATTTAGGCCATTGATATTTTTTTAGAAACACTCATCAGTCTGTGGTGCTAAGAGTTATCTGGCTACCTTTGAAGGTATATAATCACAATTGGAGCAACGACGGCACTCTGTGCATCTCTTTTGGGCTCATTTCTTCCGCAAGTAAGTCTTTGTGACGTGCATTAGAGGAAATCATGATCCATTTTAATGATCTGAGCACATGTACTTTTTTTAATGAAGGGCAAGTTGCCCAACCCACTGGGCCCCTATTCAGGACAGCCCAATGAGGGGGTGGAGGATGGGCCATATCCACAATAGCAAGCCTAGAAGCTTGGTTGTGTCCCCACAGATCTCCCACAGCCAGGAGAAGTGTGGGTGATGGGATTCGGTCCGACGTCCTCCTTGTGGAAAGAGCATTGGGTACCAATTGAGCTACAAGCTGTTGGTAATCTAAGCAAATGTATAATATGTTCTCAGAACTGGTGTTCTGAGATTATATGTTCTCTCATTCATCAAGTTCCATTTTGTTTCATGAAAGCTGGACTTGGTATGAACATTGAGCAGATGATGCTAGACTGCATATCTAATGGCTAATTTGTCAACTACTTCTTCCCCGCCTACCCCTTATTTTCCTCTTTTCACTGCTACCGGATACTAAGTAGGAAATTGGGTTTTCTTAGTAGACAGGGATGTATTTCTCACTTGACTGAAATTAATGCCCTTGTGTTTCTGCTGAAGCCTCGAGTCCTCATGGCAATGGCTAGAGACGGTTTGCTGCCACCCTTTTTCTCTGACGTGAATCCCCGTACCCAAGTTCCTGTGAAGGGTACAGTTGCAACTGGAGCTTTTGCTGCAGCATTGGCCTTCGTCATGGATGTTTCAGAACTGGCTGGAATGGTATACCGCTTGTAGCATATCAATTTACTTCGGTAATAGAGTTACCACAATCTAGTTTTGCATGCAAATATCTGGTTATTTGCTGTTATATTTAAATTAGCCCATTTGGTTTCGCAGAGGTGCAAGTCTCGTTTCTTAGCCAGCACTTCACTGTTAAATTAATGTAGGCAAATATTCCATGTTCTAGAAGACTGAATTTTGGGACAGTCTTCCCTTGAAGTTGATGATGATGATTCGTTACATTCTTCCCTTGAAATACAAAGAATCCTATCTTTTCAAAGAGTAATATTGCCAAACACACACCTTAGATTTAAAAAGCCCGAGGCGCAAAAAAGCGCAAAGGGTCCTGGAGCCCGGGGCATGGGCTTCGAGGCGAAGGCGCAGGCTTTTCAGACGCGAGGCGCACTTTGACCATAAAATGCTCCAAAATCATTCCCAAACCATATTTCTTTGAAAATAAGGTAGATAATGACATCAAATAAGAAATTAAACATCAAGATAACCACGAATAACATTGCAAATAGTCATAAAACACGATAACATAACATCATAGTTTCTAAACATTATTTTTATTAGTTTCATCTTGCCTACCATACTTCCTTCCTGGATCTAAAGGTTTAGAGGACACCGAACCCGTAGGAGTACCAGAAGTATCCTCCATTCAAGTAATTCAACCCAAAAATCAACACCTCAAATGAGTTCACTACAATTTTCAACCAAAAAAAACAAACAACTAATTAAACAAAGCAATCAATAATTAAAAATTTAACACATAAACACTTCAACTTAAATTTAAGATCATAACAGAGAATCAACACCCCAAGATAATGCTGCCACCATAATATGATACTTAAAAAGAGTTTTCTAAACATTTAAAAAAAATAACAAAACAAAAAAAAACAAGAGGAGAAGAAGAGGACAAATGGACAGCATGAAATATAGACAGCACAAGCAGAAATTAACAATCTAAAAAAGGGGCAAACACAACAAACACCCATCGAATTAGACAGAGAGCTGAGGGGGTTATTTAGACAGGGCCACAGGGGCTGTTTGAGACAGAGAGAGAAAAGAAAAGAAGAGCACAAGGGGTCTGGGCAGTGGGCACTGTAGCAGCAGCTGCAGCACCATGCGTGCAACCTTTCAAGCCCCCCCCCCCCAAAAAGGAGAGAGCTCGAATCCTATCCCATGGGGTTCGACTCACAGAGAAGAAGTAGAAGGAGGAGGATGATGATGGAAAAATCAAAGAACAGAGGAGTAGAGAACACTTACCTGCTGTCGAAGAGCTAGGGTTTGCGGTGGAGTCAAGGACGAAGAAGTCTGAGAAGCAGAGAAGGCTCGATCTGAAGCAGCCGAAGGGTTGTAAGTGTGATTTGCATTTTTTTTCCCTTTTTTCTCACACAAAACCATTAAGATCCAAGAAGCACGGAAAGCCCGCGCCCCGCGCCTCAGAAAAAAGCCCTGAAAAATCCCCAAAGGCGCGCGCCTTTGGAATGGCCTGCCCCTGACCCTCTCTAAGGCGCAGAGGTATGCGCCTTGGGCTTTCCTGCGCCTAGGCGCGCCCTGGGCGCGCTTTTTTAAACTAAGACACACACGCGCGTGCGCGCGCACCAAATCATGTCATTGTTTTTATTTTCGGTTATGCTAGCTTGAAGTTGTGAATCTCTAATTCTCTATGTAGGCATCTTTGCTGTTATCCAGTCACTTGGTGATTGGAGAAGAGTATGCCTTCCAAGTGAAACTTCTGCTGATGTTCTGCCTAGCCTTCTCCTCCCTCCCTCCTCAGTTCCCATATATTGTTCCAAATTGAGCCGTTTTGTTTTCTTTGAGGACAAGATGAATATGTCTTCCAACCTTTAAATGAAGACATCATAATGTTTGAATGGACTGCATGGAGTTCTTACAAGCTGATATATTCTTTGGCCTGAGGTTAGCAGCTTCTCATCTACATCCTCTCCTCAGTCCCAAAGGAAATGAGAAGAGATGGGTATGAAAATTGGAGAAGAGTGTGCGCTAGTAATTAATTATGCAGCTTTGCTACCTTACCGTCCCATTTAATTGCAGATACATTGTTTGCTTTAGAACCAATCAGTCAAAATAAACACAACTCAATGTTATTGATGTTTTCTCTAGGTAGTTTAAATGGAGAGTCGATTTACAGGCCAGTGTTTTTAGAGATAGCATGTCTTCCTTTTTCAGACATGAAAGTACTGAGCAGTAAATATTTTGTTTGCAGGTCAGTGTGGGAGCACTGTTGGCATTCACAATGGTCGCTATATGTGTACTGATAGTTAGATATGTTCCTCCAGATGAGGTGCCGCTTCCGTCATCACTTCAAGAGTCAACTAGTGTTGTTTCATTGCAATGTAGTGGTTCTACTGGGGAGGTTGATCAGGTAAATCCTGAAAAAAGTGTGGGGACTTCCGAGGATGTGACTCAACCTCTAATTCATCGTGGGAGTTTATCTGCTGGAAATCCTGTGATCTTCAAAAAATCAGCTGAGTGCAATAGTAAGCGCATGGCATGCCAAGTTTTATTTTGTGCAACTTTTAATTGAATGGTGTGCCACATATGTTTCCTCTAAAAAGGGCAGAAAAAGTGAAGTATACGTGGTAGTTAGCCTCTGATGTCTCTTAGATTACTTTATTCGGCAACATTCTCGTTGCTACAATGTTGAAGCAGCCTGTCCTAGAAGGAGTGATGGGGAATGTATGCATGCTGAAGATTAGTTTATTTGTTTGGTTGAAGTGTTCCAAGATGCACAATCACCATTTCAGTTCAGAAATGCAAAAAAGTTATGTGCAATATAGAATGTATGTTGTCATAGTCATCATATCTAAAGCAAAATCCTTGTTTATCCTACATGAACATGGTTATTCTGACACCAAGTTGGTCCCAGCCAGATTTATATCTGGCCAAAAGTCTTGAGTGTCACTTCTTGAATGACAATTTGATTCATTTGCCATATGTATTTCGCCTTCTGTATACTCATGGTGTAATCATGCCTGAGTATGAATTACACAAGACAGTAGAAACAAGATATATGAAATTGAATATCCGACGTGTTGATACCAAATGCGTAGCTGGTATTGCATTGCCTGTTGTGAAGGTTTTCTACTGTTGTCACTTTTGTATTCTTTCAGTTTCTTCAGATGATAAGAAGAGACGAATAATTGCTGGCTGGGCCATAATGCTGACATGTCTTGGGGCAATTCTCCTCACAACTGGCGCTTCAAATGTGGGTCTTCCCAGGTGTGTTGCCAGGTGACTTGAGATTGAAAGATCTATATGGCCACATGAAACTGAAGTTAGAGGCATAATAGGGATAATGTTAAATACTTAAATCAATGTAATTGCACTTCTCAGTAAGGTATCATCAGACATGAAAACATTCATTTGAGTATGCTGGAGGAAGGGACAGTTAATTCTCCAGTTTATAATTTGGAACATGCCTACGTGTGTTGTTTTTTGGTTGTGCCTAGACAAATATAGAGAGGATAAAATCTATCATTTTCTGAGCCTTCCTGTGGTGCTTCAGTGTCTTGCTTGGTGATCTGGGGCAAGGATTCAAAGTGCAATTTCGGTTGCGGTATGAAAAAATTGTCTAATGTGGAAATCGCATTCCATATCGCGAAAATGTGGTTCGGCCAACTCAAAAACCTTTCCGATACGTCCGTTTTGTCTCAGATTGGCAACATTTTGAATCCATGATCTGGGGCATCTGTGCAACTATTGTCTCAATTCATATGGAGCGCTTGATATTTTTCTTTTTCTGATCCCCCCTCCCCCCCCAAAAAAGTTTCTGATCATTAATAAGGGCTTCTTTTTAATAATGTTTCTGTGGCCATTCATTCAAGTTTGTGCTGTCACCTATAGCTGCCTATGCATGTATAGATATGGCTTTTAGACCAATTTTACATGGTAAGACTTGCGTGATATGTATGTATTCATCATCAAAAATTCGGCTGTAGTGCTTTCTCAGCTTCCCAAATGTGGGTACTGCTGCAGTTATTCTGAAAGATTTATACCAATGTGTTAAAATTCCAACTCGGCACTTTGCAGTGCTTGGGAAACTTTGTTTAGAAAAGCACACCTAGGCGCGCTCAGCATGAGACGACCAGGTCAGCGCCACGGGGGGATGTGGTGTGTCTCAAGGATTCAAGGCTATATCTTCCCCCTTTTTCTTCAATTTCTTGACATTATATTTACCTTGTTTCTTCTTTTCTTTCAAAAAATGACCTGTGCTTCTATGGTAAGTGTGTGTTTTGGGGAAACTACAATGATAACACAATGCGCACATCTTATGGTTATTTGCGGTATTATTGATATCTAAACAGTTTTTTAGTACATTCATCTAACTTGTTTCTACAAAATATGCTTTGTGAAATGTGAATGACTTTGAAACACTTTTGCTTAAAAGTGCACCTTGCATCTGTGATGCATGCGCCTTCACCTCACACCTTGGGCCTCGGGACCTTTTGCGCCTCAGTGTGCCTCGCCCCTTTAAAAACTAAGTTTGGAAGGCAGTTTTGGTAAAAAAATTTTGACAGATTGATTGTGTGATTGTTCACATTTCCTTTGATAAATTTTGAAGCATTAGGGTTAGAGATGTTTACTTCTGACAACATAGAAATTTATTCAGAATGAACATGGATAACTTATGGGATTTGATGAGTTTGTGTTTGTTCATTGTGCCTAATCTAATCCCACTGTCTGTCTACAGTATCATTAGCTACATGGTATCTGCGGTGGGTGCTAGTATTTTTGTGTCCAGTCTCATAGTTCTATTCTGCATTAACCAAGATGATGGAAGGCACAGCTTTGGTCACAGTGGAGGTGGGTTTCTGTTGTCATGAAAGCAATTTATTTTTCTTCAGCCTTGACGACCGTAAGCTTATCAAATGCCTGCAGTTCCATTGCCATGTGCATAGATATTCGACCAAGGACAATATTGTTAGTCTTAACCTTTTGTTAGAGAACATTACTGCAGACTTACACGACAATTCCGCTTAATTGTCCTAGGTTTCAATTGTCCATTCATCCCACTGCTACCTGTTGCTTCTATTCTCATCAACGTATACTTGCTGGTGAATCTTGGGTAAGTAGTTGTAATTTCAATCTCCTCTTTCTTAAATATAAGTACATGTGATCTCTCTCTCAGAGGACGGACAATACCAGATCATGTTCGAAAGGGTTTGTATCATTTAAATGGTTGGAACAGTTCTATTTGTTTGGGTTCAGTAGCAATTGAGTTCGTTGTGTATTGGATCAGATGTGTAGCTTAGTCAATATGCACTCAAGCCCATTTTCTGCTGGATCATTACTTTGCGTAGGAATCATCAGGGTTAGATTTGGTCAATTTGACATGTATCGTGTAGACAATTAACAAGGCAGGCATACTCTCAATGGATCAATCTTGAGTCAGGTTATTCCGGTTCTGGGTTGTGCTCAGATTATGTGCACAATTTCTTAGGTAAGACTGTCTCACATAAGAGTTGTTATGAGACAACCTCCTTCTGAGGTGACTTTTTCGACATTTTACGATGACTAATTGTAGGTTTTGGAGTGACTTTTTATTCAGGGGTGACTAATAGTTCATCTGATAGTAACTTTATTATAGTCACCCCTAAATGAACTATTAGTCACCCCAATTATTAATAAAAAGTCACCATAAAACCATCTCTCATAATGTCTTATGTGAGACGGTCTCACAGAAGACTTACTGGATTATGTTATCCATTATGAAATTGGGTTTGGTTCAGGGCCTTTCCAAATAAATGAGCGGCAAGTTGCAGCTCAACAGGTCTAAGCATAGTTCTATGCTTATTCATTCAGATAATAAGCTTACCTGGTATAGTACTTCGACGAGCTTTTAACTTTTTGTACCTCGTGGATTGCTGAATTAATATTTTTATACCTCAGCTTTTTTGTATTAATTTTTTCATGCCTTGAGGTTAACATTATTATTAAATGAATGACGAATTTGTCAACACTGTGACAATAGTAAAAGATAAATCTGCCCTTACTTATCATCTCAATTGAATTAAATTTTCTTCGCGTCTAGTTAACTCCACCTTCCCTGCTCTCTAAACCACTTGCTACTTGTGCCCAAAGGGTTGCTCGGTGATTGCCGACCACAGCCGAAGTCAGTGGACCCACAGCTTCTATCCGAATTCCTGCCTCTTATTTGGTCAATTTCCTCTTGTTCCCCTTTCTCGTCCCCCATGAGCACTACAACAACCATCCCTTACCATCCCCCCCGCAACCCCCGCTCTAGGTTGACCATCACCTTCATGGTCACTGCCTCTGTTTTTTTCCCCTCTCTCATTTGGTTTTATATAATTTTCATGATTTAAGGAAGGTGGATCGATTATAGTAGATGTGCAAAGGGTTTGAGGAGGAAGGTCTTAGGTAAAGAAGAGTAAGAGAAATTGCAGAGGAGAGAGAGGAAGATTGTGCGAGATTCTTTGAGTTTGAATGTGTGATTCATATGGTTGTCCACGGCTATGGAATTTTAACATCAAAACCAAGGCCCGCATTATCTAAATGAAATGTTAGATCGGGAGTGGAGTTTCAACTAGGTGAGGAGGGAGACGATAGAGAATGTAGGTTGGGAGAGGGGAAGGAGGGGAGGAGACTGGCACTGCAACATTTGCAGACTCGAAAGTGTGCAGTTCAACTACGGGCAGCTCAACGGCGACCAGACATCCTGTTGGCGATGTGCTGATGCTAGGTTGGAGGGGGTGAGGTGTGTGCTGAGGTCAGGGAGGGGGATAAGGCAGGCTGTTTTTCTTTAAAAATGCTTAAGAAAATTTATGAACAAAGGTATAATGGTCTTTTTTCTGTGTGCTTATCAGATTCTGACAAAAAAGGGATAAAAGTATGATAACATACTTAGGTGAGGATATTGGAAAATTAATACAAAAAATACGAGGTATCAAAATATTATTTCCTGCAACCATGAGGTACCAAAAATTAAAAATTCTCTTGCAACCTTTTGTGTCGAGGTAGGTTTCCTGGACTGAAATACAAATGTGTGATATGATTCATATGAACATTCTCGAGGAATTTTTGTGCTTTTAGCTGAGTTGTGGTGTCCAAGGTATGCTAGGGGTAATATATAGTAAAATCAGAAGCTCCTAGTGACACAGGCTTCTGGTATTAGTATCAGATATTTGACACTCTGATAATGGTAGAATCTTGACATAGAAAAGTTCTAGAACAAGGTCAATTCCGGCATTTAAAGTAGGGATTGCCGCCCTGAACACTCCTACATGGGTTGGCCATGTCTGAATAACAGTGTTGGCCGGTATGCCTTGCTTTGGGATCTTGTACAGCTTGGTACATTCACACAAAGTGCTACTTTATGTTATCAACTATTGTGGTTTTGTTGATTTCTTACGATCCATTTGCATTCCCAATGTAGCATCTAGCTCAGGAAAAATAGAGGACATTGAAATGCTTTCATTCCCATCAAAGAACACAGATTTACGCTTTTGCCTCAAGATTGCCACCTTCATTACGTGAGGATGGTAATCAAATGAGCCACAAGTAGAATCATCCAACCTTAAGCATGTGAACCTCGTCATACAGCAGGGATGTTCTCTCTTGTGTGAGACTGTGAAACTACATATCATGACTAACCGAGATTAGTGGCAGCTCACAGCATTATGGTTTGGTTTGGTTTCCGAATTGCTGATGTCTGTAGCATCAAGCCTGTTTCTAAATATTTGTTTTAACCTTTCAGAGGGACCACTTGGATTCGTGTGCTTGTATGGATGACGATTGGAGTGCTTGTGTATGCCTTTTATGGGAGGACCCACAGCTCATTGCGCGATGCAGTTTATGTTCCGGTGGCCCATGCAGATGGGATCTATTGCAGTTTGAGAACTCGGGTCTAGATAGTTCCATCGATTCTGAAGTTGAGTAAAAGAGAATGTAAACGAAGGCGAGGGGGTTATACACAGAAGGCCATGCACACAATACAGAGGCTTGAAAGGGATAGGAAGGAAAAATTCGAGCTACTCGTAGTGTATTTTTGTCAATTGTTGTGCGTCGGGTGGACACTTACAGTTACAGCTGCTTGTTCCCCCCCCCCCCCCCCCCACTCCCTATTTTTTTTTTTTTTAAAACAATTCGTACTAGGCAAAGGCAGCTGCGCCCTTTGTTTGCGTATTTAGGAATTACTGTTGACAAAAACACTGGAGAGCGCCCGGTCTCCTGTGTGTGCGTAAGTCGGGATCAAATCTGGGTGACGGCCACAATGGCCAGAAATATTGCATAACGATTTTCCACCTTTGAGTTCTATTGGATTTTATTATTACAATAGTAATTAATTGTTATGGATGAAGCCTGCTTTAAAAATATTAGAAAGTTTTTATGAAGGCTTGTGAATAATTTGCTGACTAAGAATAGCTTAAGAGACCCTCATGCTAATGTGTGCTTTCCCCTCGTGTAAATTAAGCTTGTATTTTTGGTCTGCTATTCTTTCCTTTCGAAAAAGATGGACATCATATGTCAAATTATAGAATTGGCCAAGTGTATAATATGATTTGAGCAACACCCAAATCACTAGCCAGCTAATTGGTTATAATTAACTAATTATTCATGTCTATTTTAGCACAAGAGTGACAAGACTAACAATTAGAAGTGTTATGATTGTCTTAATGCTGAACAAGGTTTAGTAAGAAACTATAAGAAGTTAGAAGTGTTATGATTGTCCTAAAGCTGAACAAGGTTAAGTAAGAAACTATAAGAAGTTAATTACGGGTCCGTTTTGTGTATGCAGAATCAGTTACATTCACGTGGGTTAACTCGCCACGTAAGTAACACTTATACTATATGTACGGCTTCTACCAACCCCAAAATATGGCTTGGTTGTACGGTTTGATAGTACATCACTCTTTCTATTTCTAAAATATTCACATATGAGCAAACGACCAATACTGGGCAAACATCAATGTGAGCGTCTAGCTGGCAACTAAGGATCTCTAACTACTCGCTCCCATTTATCTTGTTGGGTGGGTATAGAACTGTTCACTGATTCTTTACCTACAACAGAAAATCCAAATAAATTTCTAAAAATGATCCACAACTTAGTACGTCTATCCTATGTTGTAAAAATATACTTTTAAAATGATCATTTTAGCTTAATGCACACATTTTACTTCATTTTAATTCAAAACTAGAGTTAGACTCTTGAGTTGCATGATTGTTGTAAAAGTTTCTGGTAATAATATATTATAAAATTCACTTTCTTTAGAATTTTTTGTATATGTAAAGATTTATCATACATATAAATAAACAGTGTACTCATGTATTTAACTAATGAATATAAATTTCTTGAATTAATTAATGAATCCTAATGTTTGGTATTCAGTACATTGAAACCATTTTTACGCAACTTTTATCACATATATTTAATCAATAATTATGCATATCCTTTAATACATATTAATTAATAGTGTGAGAGAAAAAAAACTAAAACAAAAAAAAAGTATTATCCAATAAGTGATCTCCAAGTGCCAACACATTGGAAGGTCACTCAATTTTAGTATAGATCAGATAGATAGATAGATAGATAAATAGGTAAGAGGAGAAGAGAATATAAATAAAACTACTTTGTCGGTTATTATTTGGAAGTAGTACTCAAAGTTGTAAATGATGCGGCCATTGAGTAAAGTGCACACTCCCTGTGACTGTTGGCATGAGTCGAAGCCATGGGTGTTAAGTGAAGAGTAGAAGCCTTGACAGCTAATGATTGGTGGGGCCATTAATTAGGTGACAAAAGGTTGATTTAAAATTATTCATTATATGAAGTAGAAACTGATTTTTTTGAAAAATATGTGAATTTTTTAAAGATAAACATACTGGAATGTAAGAACCCTACAGAATATTTAGTTGGTGGCCTGGCAAATGACAAAAGTGACCCTATTTATATTTCAGATGGATCTTTTCTTTATTAACAATATTAAATAAGTTAACTTATAATAATTTTAGCAAATAACAACTCTTACCGACATTTCATACTTATCATAATTTCTCACCAGCTATTATCAAGTCATGATTATTTATTATTCTTTCCTTCTAACAAATACATCCACATCCCCCTTTATATTTAGTGATTTATTAATGAAAAACAGTTATGTAAAAGTAAGTAATATAGTGTACTTGGCTTTATTGCGGCATGATATAATCATTGACCAAAGATTTGGATTAAGAAAGTGTTTATTTAATATTTTAAATTTAGTTATCATTTACTTGTTTTAAGTCATAAGAAAAAAATCATTTTTGACCTATTAAAATTATGGTTTAACCTTTAATTATTCTTTTTTAATAAATTAGTTAGCATTAGAGCTTAGTTTATTATGAGTACTCATCTTTACCATCATTCCACTCTTTTTAGTTGAAAACCAGAAATTAAGCTTGAAGTTACCTTTGATCACCATCAATACTCAATTCACACATCAAACATAATCCAACTCCCCATTTGACTTTAAAGTCATCAATAAACTTATTAAATCCAAAATTTTCGAACTTGCAATTTCCTCCTTTGCATCTTCAACTTAGGGTTCTTCTTCCACTTCCTCAAGCTCTTCAATGCAAATTCAATGTAAAACACTAAAACTACTTTGTCAAAATAACATCATAACTTAACACAAATGTATGACCTAGGCAAATTCCTCTCAAACATTGCTTGAGCCATGGCAAAGAAGAGCAAGGCCATACCTAGGAATCCTCCACCTATTCTTTCCAAGTCCATTAAATGCACTCCTCCTTCAGTGATTCGATACTCTGCGGGGTCTCCCGCTACTTGATCGACACCCAATAAAACAATACCTAAAACACCTCAAGCATCATTGAAATAATCTTCTACTCCCGCATACATTGTTGAGGAGGTATTAGAAGATAATTCTAGCAAAAACCCTCAATTGTCTTATGTTGATGCTTAAGAAGAGCTCGAGGTAAGACCTAAATCAATCTGGGCTGATTTTGATATTTTGAAACTGAAAAAGCCTAGGCAAAAGATGAGTTATATTCTACCGCAAAAATTAAATGGTGTGATTTTCATTAAATCAGAAATAAAATGATATTGAATCCAAAGTGAGCTATTGGGAATTTGTTGTTATGTGTTATGTGGTAGCGGCATCTCCCCCCTTCTGTCTGGAAGGCTTTATTTGTTGCATCTAGATAGGGATGGCAACGAGGCGGGTCGGGGATGGGGGAATACTCCTCTGCCCCATCCCCGTTCAACACCCCGCCTCCATCTCCGCTGTCGGGGATGGTTTCCCCCCGTCCCCGCCCCGTCGGGGACCCGTTCCCTGCCGGGCCCCGCTTCATCGAATTGTAGTGACGAGATTACACAAAATGCAAGCTCAATTAGGGCAAAAATTACGAGCCCAATATCGAAATAATCAAAGCCTAAACAAAAAAGAGAAATTAAACTAATAAATTAAGGATATATATGTAATTTTAATTAATTTTTGGGGCGGAGAAACGGGTTCGGGGACGGGTACATTTCCTAACGGGGAGCAGGTCCGGGGACGGGGGGCGGAATTTCCCCCTCCCCGCCCCCGTCCTCGCGGCCGGGGGAGGAATTTTCCCCTGTCCTCGGCCCTGTCCCCGTCCCCGTCCCCGTCGGGTCCGGAGAATTTTCCCTGCTGCGGGGCGGGGCCCCGACGGGGTCGGGGAAACCTCGCCCGTTTCCATCTCTACATCTAGAGCTTTTACGGGATTGATAAGATTCTTATTCTTAAAAATGGTGACGTGATTATGAGATTTGATTTTGCTGATTAAAGAGACCAAACCCTATAACTAGGATGCTTTCATTTTGATAGCAAACCTCTTATTGTTCCTCCTTGATAAGCAAATGCTAGGAAGGAAAGAGTTGAACGGGTCCCTATTTAGGTCCAATTTTCCCAACTGGATTTTAAGTATTGGAGCACTAGTTCACTTAGCAAGCTAGATGGCTTGCTTGGAGAGCCAATTATAGTTGACCGAGATACCTAGGTTAAAACTAGGGCAAGTTATGCGTGGGTTCTAATTGATGTACCTGTCATGGAGACAATGCCTAAGTTTATGGTATTGAAAGAGTTATCCTAACTCATCAAGAAGTCAAGTTTGAATTGCTACCAATCTTTGGTGATAAATGTCATGGTTATGGTCATTCTAAGGAATATGGAAAAAAAGGGGGGAATAGATGGGAATGGAGGTCGAAGGCACCTCAATCACAACCCCCATTTTAATTCCAGCTCTGACCTTCCAAATTGATCCAGAGGGATAGACTTCTTTTATCCTAGGGGCTATTGTATATGTACAATCCTCATCTACTAAAATCTCAATTGGTAATAGCAAGTATACTATCCTAGAATAGTTCAGTGAAGATTCTCTTGTTGCACCAAATATTACAGAGTAGTGTGCCACAACCAAGACAAATCTTCAACATGAACATTTAGGTCATAAATAATATTTGCTTCATAGAACATTAGGGTTTGAATACCCCAAATAAATAGCAGGACGTGCTTCACTTCTACTTAAAAAATAAGATTGCTCTTTTGGGTTAGGGGAGACTAATGTTAGAGTAGTCAATTTTTTAAGAGTTGTTATAAGCTTTCCTTACTGGAAGATTTGTTTGAATCATGATGCACATCCTCAACATAGAAGTTTGGTTATGTGGCAACCAACTGACTTCAATGTGATTGTTACGTCTATAATTACTCAGTCAATCCTTTGTTATGTCACTCATATGTTCTTCTATAAATCTTTCTATAGTGTCTTCATCTATGGTTTTAATGATATGGAGGAAAGGATTCCCCTTTGGAGTTGGATCAGGTCCTTGGCTGCAAATATTGGTATCTCATGGATATTACTTGGTGACGCCAATAGTGTCCTTTTCCTGGATGATAGAATTGGTGCTAACACTATTACCTTGCAAGAAACTATGGATTTTAAAACATGTATGTATGATGCTAGTTTTGAGGAGATGAGATGGACTGGAGATAGATATTCTTGAACCAACAAACAAGAATATAGTCATATAATCTATTCTAAGATTGACAAAGCTATTGTCAATGAATATTGGTTACATGATCAAAGTGATGCATGAGCCTTTTTCTTAACAGAATTAACCTCATATCATAGCCCCATCCTCATCAAACTTATCAAAACCCCTCAATTACGATATGCTTCTTTCAAATACTTTGAAATGTCGGCTACTAATGCACATTTCTCTAAGCTATCAAGCAAATGTGGAGTTCTGCTATAATTGGTTCTCTTATGCTTAAAATCTCTAAGAACCTGAAACTGTTAGAGAAGCCTCTAAAATGCTTAACAAAAACAATTTTAGGAATGTCTAGATCCAGCTTCCACAAGTTAGGAATCAGCTTATTCAAATCTAAGAGCCTATATGCCAATTGAAAAACAGTTCTCTTTGAACAAGAAAATGCAGCAGTTGAGTACTACAAAGCTTGGTAGACAAAAGTGAAGAGCCTTTACAAACAAAAAACTAAGATTGAATAGCTGAATTGGGGCAACTAGATTGCTAAATTATTCTTCAATACTCTTAAGAAAAAATATCATCATGGTAGGATCTCTACCATACAAACTGAGAAAGATGTGTCCCTTACAAATTACAAAGATGTTTTTGACCACTTGATCTCCCATTATTCAAGCTTCCTTGGCTAGCCTACTTCCAGTTCTGAGCCAATTGATCATGACATTGTTGCCATGGGCCGTTGTCTCTCAAAAGCAATGCTCATTAAACCTTTTACAAGAGAGGAGGTAAAAAGTAGCTTGGTTTTCCATCCCTTCACACGACAGTCTTGGGCCTTATGGTTATGGTAACAACTTCTTTAAGTATCATTGAAATATCATTGGTGATGAGGTTACTAATACCATCTTGGGGTTCTTTGATTTTGTTGATTTTCCTAGATGCTAGTATAGGACTAATCTTATCCTAGTCCCTAAAGTGACTCACCTAGTTGCTATTGTAGACTTTTGATCCATAACTTGTTGCAACACTCTTCTTAAATGCATTTGTAAGATGTTGTATGCTAGATTGAAACCTATATTGCCTACTTTAGTGAAATAGTTAGCTTTTGTTGAAGGTAGATTGATCTCAAATAATGTCATGATCACCCAAGATCTTATCAACCGCTATCAAAGAAGTCGTGTCTCCCCAAAGTGTCTCTTAAAGATTGACCTAGCAAGGCTGATGACACTGTGTCATCAAGCTTTATATCTTAAAGTCTGTTAGTAGATTATTGTCCTTCTGACTTCTATTAGCTTTTTTCTTGCTATTAATGGTAGAATACATGGTTATTTTTGAAAGGAAAATGGGACTGAGACAAGGGGACACTTTCCTCCTTCCTATTTTTGTCACAATCATAGAGTAGCTCAGCAGAGCTCTTTACAAGGATACTTTTTCAAGCTCCCTTTGGATTTCATCCTATCTGTAAGCATCTTTAGTTGGTTAATGTTTGCTTTGCTTAGGATCCTATGATCTTTAGCAAAGCTCACACCTCTATTATGAAGATTATTCTAGATACATTTAGCCATTTTTTAGTTGCAACAGAACTCTATACTAATCCTACTAAAACCCAAAATTTCATTGATAGTGCAAACATTGTGGTGGAGGATCAATTGTAAACTCTATCTGGTTTTAAGAAAGGAAGCTTCCCAGTTAAGTATCCTAGAGTGCCTCTTAGCCCTAGAAAATGGACCAAGGATGATTGTGACATGCTCATTGATAAGATCATTAAGAGAATCACCCGCTAGTCCATTAGACATCTTTCATTTCCTGGCTTATCACAGTTGATTAATTTAGTCCTTTTTTCCCTTCAATCATAGTGCACTTATATTTCTCTCCTTCCCTAATCTCTTATCAAGACAATGGAGACCATTTGTAAGAATTTTCTTTAAATCCAAAACCATGATTACAAGAAGGTACTCCCTGTTGCTTAGGACATTATTTGCCAACCAAAGCAAGCTGGTGGATTAGGTATCAAAACTGGCACAAAGTGGAACCAAGCAGTCATGGCTAAAAATTTTTAGAGCCTTGAAAAGCCATTTGTCAGTGAAGTGGATTAATGGTGTGTATTTAAAAGCTTCTAGCATTTGAAATGTATCCCCAAAGCAGACTTGAAGCTTAGAGGGCTTCATGTAGCACAACAGGACAATTCAAAGGAGTATAGCACTCCCAACTCATGGATCAACTTGAAAAGACTAAATCCACGAAAATCATCCAGTGTAAGTCTTCCATCCCCAAACATAGTTTTTATTTATGGAGATCTATACTAGGTCGTCTTCCACCTTGGACTAACTATAGAGCATGGGTATTATTTTTACTAATACCTACCGCTTATGCACTACTGATTTTGAAGACCATGCCTACCTGTTTTGCCTGCACATATAGAAGACAAGTCCTTCAACTCATGTTTCAACTTTATGTTTCAGTGCATTCCTTAATTTACTCAGACATGTGCAATGGATTTGAAGGCACCACTTTTTGAAGGATAAGAGAAGAGTTGCTTGTCTGACATTGGCAGCTGTCACTTATGGTCTATATCGAGAGAGGAACGAACATGTGTTCACAGGTAAGACCAAGGAAACTGATTTGGTGGGTAAAGACATCATACAGTTAGTTTTATGGAGATTCATGTACATAGCCAAACAGAAATTGTCAAAAAGAGAGAAGCAATACTTAGAGTCTTTGGATGGCTCAAGGGCTTGAGTTCCCCTCTGAACTCTCCCTTTTTCCCTTTTAATCATTAAACATTCTTCATACTATAATATATATCCCACATTATTACCGAAAAAAGATTAAAAAATTTTCTTAGCTGAGTCAATCAAAGTGAAAGGAAGGAAACGTCCCTAAAGAGATTATCAACACCTTTCTTTACTCCTCCCTTTATAAAGAGACCACCCTACTCTCTAGTTCCTTTCTCCCTCTCTTCTCTAGTTTCCTTTCTCCCTCTTCTCTCTAGTTCTTCCTCTAGCCAACCTAAATTAGGAGAATTATATTGAGAAATTAGCCTTGAACATACCCTAACATAAGGATATATGGGATTGCTTGCTGCCAGGTGCTAATTTATCTCATTTTACGTGCCACTTTCACCTAATTTTAGTTCGTATAATAATATAATTTTTAGGATTTTTACTTGTTTGATTTACTTTTGTAGGTAATAAGTTTAACCGAGCAAGTGCCGCGAAAAGGAAAAAAAAAGGAACAAAAGAAGAAGACAAAGCAACAGGCGACGGGGGGCCGGTCAACTGCATGACTGGCGTCACACCCCAGCTAGCGGCAGCCGCAAGTCAGGGGGTGGAATAAAAGTAGAAGACAAAGCAATAGGCGATGACTGGCCGGTTTGGGCGATCGGCGTCACACCCCAGGTCGATTCGTATAAAAAGGGGGCTTGTTTGGGGACTTTGGGGGGTTAGCTTTGGTGATTTCGAGAGTAGTTTAGCTAGGTTTTAGCTAATAAAAACCCTAATAGGTCGAATTAGATTAGGGAGATCAGGATTTCCTTGGGTGGACTTTGGATTCAAGCTTGTGAATTTCATCTTCATTTAATCAATCTTAAGTTTTCTCCTCTCTCTCTCTTGCTCTCTCTATTTCATATTTTGTTCTTGTTTAGACTTTGTTAGTTTAGTTCTTGTATTTGATTTGTTTAGTTTAAATGTTTAGTTTTTATTGTTAATCCATGTTTAATTTGCTTGATTAGATTAGTTTTGTTTCTTTCTCTCTCGTCCATATTTCGTGTTTATTTGCTTATTTGTTAGCTAGGTTTAGTTAGATTTAATTGTGTTTTTGTGATGATTAGCGCTTAATTTGGTTGGCTTGAATTATGATTAGCCTCTTGATGGCTAAGTAGGCTAGGATTAGGCCTAACCACACCCAGCTTATACATAGAACGTAGAGTTTTCCCTCACGCCCGCCAAGTATTTGATGAAATGCTTGAAAGTGCTTTCATCTGTGTTTTTGGGCGATTGACTTATGCTGAGAGGTGAGGTCAATTAGCTAGTGTGGGAGAGGGGATAGCCAGGTTCGAGACATGAAAATAGTCCCGATCCCAACTTGGTCCAAGGGTTGCTAATTTTGTGGTCTAATTGGGCTAACCCCATGAAAATAGCCGGTTAGACTAATTAGACTAGTTCATGATTTAGAGAGGGCTTGGGTGGTCTTCAAAGGTGCAACCGACCATCTCTTGTTCTTAGTTGAGGTCGGATAGGTTAGGATTCATCTTGACCATTTAGTTCGTTAATTCGTCAACTAATAGTCTCAAGCCACCTCTTTTGATTTTATTAGTTTAGTTTAGCCCTGTTTTCATTTCCTTCCTTGTTGGCCTAGATTAAGTCGCTCTAGCTAATTCCGATACTTGAAATCCAACTCCCTGTGGATGACACCCCGAGTACTCGACGATAAACCTTGCACTTGGGGTTACAAATTTTAAAACTCAAATTCTTCCTATCAAGTTTTTTGCGTCGTTGTCGGGGAGTTGGCGTTTTTCAATATCGAGGTTTACTCGAGCATTTGAGGCTAGGCCTTTAGAAAATCCAAAACAAATTTAAAAAATCAAAAATTTGAAAAAAAATATTCAAAATCACTATTTTCCATTTACCTCAATTTGAACATGAACCCCTTTGGCAATACTCATCTAGATTGAATGATTATTGTGCTCAATATGTGCATTTCACGTATGAAAAATGGCAAATATGTAATGTTGTGCTTGAGGGGATGACATATGAGAATCGAGCCACCCTCAAGTCCATGTGTCATGGTGGTATGTGCTCTTTAGACGTTGATGACATGTGCGATTTGTTTGAGTCTTCGCTCTTGTGTGCTCTTATTGTCAATCTTTTGACCATGACACGAATTCTTATCCCTATTATAATATTTCCAATGCACGCTATGCTAGACTTAATGCCGTAATAGAGACAATGAATGAGCGACATGAGTCTTTTGTTGGTAAGATGAGGGAGTGTGGCATATTGCATGAGATCAACCCCATTCCATCTTCCACTAGACTTGAGGTTAGTCTCTATTATGATTGTGAGTCTTCCCTTCCCTTAGAGCCTGATTCACCTCTGACTGGCCTAGAGGAAGTGATTGAACCGCCCTTGACATCTTTCCCATTCGTCGCTCCATCCTTGCCTAGCACACCTAGAGACACTACTTAGGGTGTCTTGCATTTATTTTCTTCTCCCCTCCCTTTAGCTCAGTGCACGGGGTTAGAGATGGGTGAGGATCTTAGGGGTGATGCTAGTTGTGTTGAGGATGATTCGCTTGATTGGTCAGGCGATATTGCATTGTTAGAGCCTTCTTTTGAGGAGTATTATAGTGATGATGTGAGGGTTGGTGCCGCTCCTAGCATTGAGCATATCGGCCCTATTTGCACCGAGTTTCTTGACTTAGAGCCCCTTTCATCCTCCTTACTTCCCACCATCCCCACTCACTTGTATGCATTTCATGAGTCCCTAGGTGACATTAGCGGGTCTTACCCCTCGTTTGATCCATATTGTGCATACCTAGAGGACTTGCCTAGGAAAGTCATGTGGAATGCTTTCTTTGATCATACTTTTGACTTTTCTATGGCATTTGATAAGTTTAGGAGGGCACTAACTTTATTTGCTACATCTTTACTAGTGTTCTCTTACTTACACCATTCTGAGATGCTTGCACTGGCATTTGACAAGCACTTACGAGCTTTGACGGCATCCAAGTTGACGCCGCGAGCCTTGAGCGATGATGAGGAGTGGCTAATGCTCCTCAAGCCTCCAAAGCAGCACCCTAGAGAGGCATAGTTCGGGCACAATTAGTACCCGACCTGGTATAATCATTCTAACTCTTCTTCCTTCTTTTTCTTTTCTTTCTTTTTCTTTTTGTTTAGTGGTGGATATTAGGTTGTGTTTAGTTGTGGATATTAGGTTGTGTTTTTGTTGGTAATTAACTTTGAGGTGAAAATTTGGGATATTGTGGAGCCGATTGATAGCTATAATCACCTTTGTTTGTTTTTATGCATATTTGTGTTTTGTGATTGGTGATGTTGTTGGATTTGTATATATTTGTTTCTGGTGGTGTTAGTTTTGTATATATGTGTGGTTTTGTTGTTGATTTGGTGAGATTGTATTTTTGGGGGAGTGTTTTAGCTTGTGTATATGTGTGTAGGTTTCGTGTTCTTGTGTGATTTTATTTTCTTTGTTTTTGTGTGCTTTTGTGGTGGTAGTGACTCCTTGACTCCCAATGAGGACATTGTGAGATTTAGGAGTGGGGGTGGGAAGTTATATACCCTTTTGTTGTGTAGATTTTTGTGATTTTCAATTTTTGTATAGTTTTTTCTTCTTAGCTTGGGGGGACTTTTGTGCTGTTGTGATTGATTTTTGATCTTTGATAGCTCGGTTGCTAGCTTGTATATAGGTCGAATATGCATGATGGAACACTTATCTACAATGTGATCTCCAGTCTCTCATAATAACCCCATCTCAAAATGTATGGTTTTGTGCCTAGCTTGTACATTTAATCATTGACTTTTGGTGTTAATTATTGAAATTTGGGTTTAGGGACATTCTAATTGGTTAATTGACTTCCAATTTTGGCTTCATCATGAAAAAGACAAAAAGGAGAAAAACAAGAAGTGTAAAAGTAAGCTTAGCTCTGGTACCTCTACTTGGGCTTGAATAAGTGCTTCGTGCATCCAAATAAAATTCCTAAATAGGGAAGAAACCCGAATATGTGTTAAGTTGTTCCTCCGGGGAGTTCAAGGCCTAATAAGCCAAGAACTACCCACCCGAGTGGAGGAGCATAAAAAGAAAAGCTAAAAAAAAGAGACGAAAAGGGAAAAAAAGATGAGTAAAAATGAAGAGAGTCATAAGCCAAGTGGAGATGACATTTTTTCCTGGTTTAGCCTAGCATTAAGAGTCAATATACTTCGCATGGAGCACCAAGTTGCACAAATCGTGTCATTGTGTTACGTGGGGTAAAAATTGAGAGTCGGGATGCATTTATAGCTTATGTGTGTCTTGAATGTATGTTTTGCTTGTATATTACTTTGTAGCTAGGTTGTTAGGTGATAGAATCGGTCTAGATGTGTACATATTTTTTCCTTTGCCTTGTATATATGTTTTGTTTTGAAAAATCCAAAAATACTTCAAAGATTTGTTGGTATATCTTCTTCAAACCCTCACGAGACCTCACTCGTCCACTTGGGGGAACCAAGGGGTTTAAAGGGCTTGTTGCATGCGTTAAATGTAACTGTGATTCCTACGATAGTAAGTTAGGTTCTTAGGTTAGTTTTTCTTTTGTTTTGCTCAAGGACGAGTACAAGATAGGTGTGGGGGTATTTGTTGGGCGCTAATTTGTCGCATTTTACATGCATCTTTCACCTAATTTTAGCTCGTATAACGATATAATTTTTAGAATTTTTACTTGTTTTATTCACTTTTGTAGGTAATAAGTTCAGCCGAGCAAGTGCAGCGAAAAGGAGCAAAAAAGGAACAAAAGAAGAAGACAAGGCAACGGGCAATGGGGGGGCCGGTCGACTGCGCGACAGGTGTCGCACCCCAGCCAGCAACAGCCACCAGCTAGGGGGTGGTGACGGTCGTCGCTCCCCTAAGCTGCCTGCGTGGTCTTTTCTTCCCGGCCCGATTCGTATAAAACGAGGCTTGTTTCGGGACTTTGGGGGGTGTGCTCTGGCGATTACGAGAGTAGTTTAGCTAGGTTTAAATGCTTGGTTTTTATTGTTAATTCATGTTTAATTTGCTTGACTAGATTAGTTTAGTTTCTTTCTCTCTTATACATAGTTCATGTTTATTTGCTTGTTTGTGAGCCTAGGTTTAGTTAGGTTTAATTATATTTTTATGATGATTAGAGCTTAATTAGGTTGGCGTGAATTGTGATTGGCCTCTTGATGGCTAATTAGGCTAGGATTAGGCCTAACTACACCCGACCTATACTTAAAACGTAGAGTTTTCACTCACGACCGCCAAGTGTTCGATGAAATGCTTAATAGAGCTTTCATCTCTATTTTTGGGTGATTGACTTATGCTGAGAGGTGAGGTCAATTAGCTAGTGTGGGAGAGGGGATAATTGGGTTCGATATATGAAAATAGTTCCGATCCCAATTAGGTTTGAGGGTTGCTAATTTTGTGGTCTAATTGGGCTACCCCCGTGAAAATAGGCGGCTAGACTAATTAGATTAGCTTATGACCCTTGAGAGAAGGCTTGGGTGGTCTTCGAAGGTGTAACCAACCATCTCTTGTTTTTGGTTAAGGTTGAATAAATTAGGGTTCATCTTGACTATTTAGTTCATTAATTCGTCAAATCATAGTCTCAAGCCGCCTCTTTTGCTTTTTTTAGTTTAGTTTAGCCTTGTTTTCATTTCCTTCCTTCTTGTCCTAGATTGAGTCGCTCTACCTAATCCCGGTACTCGAAACCCAACTCCCAATGGACGACACCCCGAGTTCTTGATGATGAACCTTGCCCTTGGGGTTACAAATTTAAACTCGAATTCTTCCTATCACTTGCTTTTGCTAAAACCAGATTGAGTCAAGTCTCGAGGGTTCTAAAATGAAAGACTAATAATACAATTTTTGATTAATTATTATTATACTCTTTCATGATTTGATTTGTCCTTTTTGATAAATTTATTTTGTTATTATGTATAAAACTATTAATAGCAAGTGATCACGAAATTTATCAATGTTGTTTACTCTCTCATTTTTAGCTTTTAAATTGGTTAAAACCTAAGTGATTACTATCAAAATTTCTATCTTAATTATTTAATCATAAACGATTAAACTTTGTATAAAATTGAATGCTTACATAGAATTTTGAAATTTTCATTGTTTAATTTAATTCTTGGTAAAGGTCATTAATGAATGTGCAGTGTCATTTGACGGATTAAAAATTCCTACCCATTAATCATACCTTCACCCCTATGCCCAAGCTCTTGGTTCTGGTCATGGAATCAAGTCAAAACACCTATTCGAGATCTGGGCATTGTTTTCAAAAAGGGTTTTGGCACATGAAAGCAACAAGAGCCTGCCTTTGGAGTGAGACAATGCAAAAAGACTTATCAAATTCGAAGACCATGTCCTGCAAGACTATAGTTCATTCTAGCACTCTAACAATGTCAACAAATGATATCTCAAGCATTCAGCTAGAAAGTAAAAGACAGAAGGATAAAAATTGGAGACATTATCTTAAACGAAGTAAGAATTTCAATTGCAGACCATCAAGGGAAATTTAGACCCTAATGGGTGAGGCAATACTATCTCAAAGACATCCTAACTAGAGGCGATGTCAAACTTATAGACATTGTTGGTAATGAGTTCGCACAAGTTATCAATATGGACCAACTAAAATAATTTTACTTCTAAAAGAAGCAACTTCCCTAAAAAAAATGATCATAAGCCAAGTGTCATGTTCTTTAGCTTAACCGACATGCCACTAGATGTGAACAGTAGTTGTCAACCTCTTGTTCTCGATTTTGATTCAAATAAGCCCACCCTATGCCAGAAAATAAGTTGCTTGTTCCCACAAAATTAACAAAACTTGCTATTTGCATTATAAATGAAAAGACCTACACTAGACTAACAAATGCATGCTAGGAACCAAAGAAAAGAAAAGGACAAAAAACAAGGACCCACACAAGGAAGGCAAAATAGTAAAGACAAACAACCTTGTACAAACCATATACGACTAATATTAGTTCCTCATTAATATTTCAAAGGAAAGTTCATAACATAATTCTTGAAACATAATAAAGAGTGCCAGAAAAAGCATAAGTCCTTCCCCTAGTCGGTTTTCTCTTTTGGCTCTTGAAACATAATTCTTAAGACAAATAAAAAAAGTCCTAACAAGGGCCACATAAGGCACAAACAAAGTTGCGAGCCTTCTTGAGCTTGTTCTTCCTTCCCCTTGCTCTAATTCTAGCACACTCTGGGACATTGCAAGAAGGGCTCTAGCTGCAGCTATAATACCAGCAAATTCCTATGGAGGAGATTTCATCCATTCAAGATAAATAGGGTGAACAGATGGAAATGAAGACATTATAGGCTTAACACCTACATAATCCTATGCCACCATTGGATCCAAGATCTAAGCACTTTCTAGTTAAAACACTGTAATAGCCGAGGATTTGCAGGTTTGAGCTGAGTAGTTAGATTAATGATTATATTAGTTGTGTTTATTAAATTAGCTATATTCCACTAAATTTTTACGCATTAATAAGTGTATTAATTTATGTAGAATGATTTTTGAAATTTCCTTAATTTATTACGTGGACGCGTAAAATTAGTAAGCTAGGTTAAATTAGGTCGAAGCAAGATTATGTGAGATTGGCAAGTGCGATTGGCCAATTAGTTGTTGGAATCAATCGAGCTTGGTTTGTTTAGGCCCAAACTCATTCTTGGATTAATAAGTGAAAGAAAAAAAGGGGGAAATGGGTAACAAGCAAAAACAAGCATTACACACCTCCTTCATCACTTGCCACAACATAACCCAAGCCATTTACTGAGACCATCTTCCATCTTTAATCCTACACACCACCGTTCCACCCATCTAGAGAGAGAAAGAGAGAGAGAGAGAGTGAGGGTGAAAGTGAGAGAAAGATAGGGATCGAGCGACCGGGTTGAAAAAGAAGGAACTAGCAGCAATAGTAGCACAAGCAGGCGCGAGAGGAGGAGGACGAGGAGGAGCGGGACATGAATCAATAGCCACATGGAAGAAGGTCAAACTCAGCCCCCAAAATGCCCCAATTAGCCCATGAATGGGTCCATGAGCTTGGAATTGAGATGAGTGGTTCTCAACCCTTCAATTTAATAATTAATTTCAAAGATTTTTAAGTTTCGCTATGGATGAGTTTGAAAAATTAGTCAAATAATTTTCTATGATTTGTGGAGTTCTGGAGAAGAATGTGGAATCTATGAGTTTTTGGGTTGATATTGATATGAATTCAAGGTGCAGTTTAGGGAGGTGTTGTGATGAGGGAAATTGTGAGTGCAGAATTGAGGATGTTGGACGGATGAGTGCTTCTTGAATATTTCTTTTTGTATGAATAATTAGGACTAACCTGGATGCGGAAATATACTGTCGGTAATAGTCCACGTTGATAAGAATACCAATCCACGTCAATAAGAATACCAAGCGGCTACTAGGGTCGCTTTAGAGATGTCACGTCCTAAAACCCGAGAACTCGATAGATGGTAGTTCAGCCGTGAGAGGGAAATAGGAGAATATGTGAGATTTCTATTGTCTATGTCTTGGCTATCCCTTAAACTCCCCTTATATAGTTTTGGGGAATAGACAGGGTTGTTGCCCTAAGCAACATACGTGGCCGTTGGGCCTAATTCTATTAGGCCCGACCTACAACTCCCACTCAGCCACATATGCCACAAAAATAAATGCTCTCTACATATCGTTACTCTTTCACGCTTCATACCAGGAATAGGACGTGCGACCATAAACAACCAGTAGTGTTATATTAAGTTACCATCCAACTAACATAATACTTTCACGAAATACGATACCCCAAAACCATCCCAAGACATCACTAGTGGCATCTCTAATCCCTTATGCCTGATATATCATATGATTATGTTCTCAACATAATCGCCCAGGCTGATATGGTGATGGTGGATCGGTTTTTCCTTAAACACTCATGAAATTTCATCTTAGCTTAACTGCTTTCTTAACGTGTTCTCGCTGAACTGTATACATTGTGGTTCTTGAGAATCACATTAAAGTAGTAACATCAAGCTTCGACTTAATATTATAGTTTTAAGTCAAAGGGTCATCGTTCATAGGGTCACACAGTGACAAGTGATAGGGAAATCAATTGTCACTCCATGCATGGGTCATCTTATAAGCACACACAGTACGAGATGTGTGTCATGACATATCTCCCACTTAGCTGGGTACGTTACTCTTTATGCCATACGAATCGCCAGTCTAGATTTTCACCCAAAAAATCTAACCTGAGTCACTAGATCAACATACTGAATGTTAATCTTGACACTCAAGATTCGGCTTTTAAAGCTTCAATATGAAAACTTATTTCATACTCGACTCCCTCGAGTCTCATCTTAGTCTTACTAAGGTGACTATATTCATTTCACTCATATACTTCAAGTGTGAGTAATCAATATTGCACACCAAGTGCCAATATGATTCAGTCTCATCCTACCCGCTACTCAAGTGTCAGGGTGATTGCCTGTGTGACTAGGCCAATCAGAAGCCTATGACATTTCAATATGCCTAACGTACAACAATGAGCATCTTGCCCATAAAAGAAACATGTCCATCACGTAACAGAACATGTCTAGATACCAAACCTTATGAACTTCAAGACTCAAGCAATGAGTTTTGAACACATCACTAGGAATGGGTTTAGTTAAGGGAACATATCACCTTGTTAGTGTAAATATATACCTAATGGCAATGATTTTTGTCTCTATGGTACAAGACACACAATCTACCTCCATAGCTGACATTGTTGTGCAGCTATGCTTCTTTGTTGCACCATGACATGGCTCTCTCACTCAGGGTGAAGGCATGTCTTGAGGTTAACTTAGACTCATCCGAGTTACCACCCCAATCAATATTTGAGTATCCTCTTAACTTGAGGCCTGCTCCTTGATAGCAAAAGGCTGAGTTATCAATACCACGAAGGTAGCGCTTGATTCTCCTGATGACTTGTCAATCAGGAAGTCTTGAGTTACTTTGATAATGACTTATCAAACTAACCGCAAAGCAATGTCAGGCAATGTACATAACATGGATTACATTAAGTTTACTATGATACTAAGGTTAGGGACATTTGTTCATTATCTCTATTTTGTCATATATTTTAGAACATTGAGCAAGACTCAAGGTTGGACCCTTCTCAACTGGAGTATCTACGGGTTAGGAATTATAAACCCAAAATCGTTCCAAGACATTTTGATGCATTCTTATTGGGAGGACTTTGGATTATTTCCACTCCCAGGACATACTTGGTTTCACCCGTGTCCTTTGTCTCAAAGACATGGAATGACTATATTTTAGTGCTTTAATCAGCTCCAAGTTGTTCCTAGTAAATAGTATGTCTTTAACGTGAGAAACATAATCCATGTGTTGATCTTTCGACATACACAATGGTCTTTTGAAACCATACATAAGCCAAAAATGGCTTTATGGAATCTAGAGTACCAAGAATTGGAAGATTGCTTAAGATCACATATGGATCTTTTAAGACGACACACATTGTCCTTTTATCCCTTTGATACAAAATCAACGGGTTAGTGCATATAAATCTCTTTCTCAAGATCACCATTGAGAAAAACAATCTTTACATCTATTTCAAACCACTCAAAGTCCGAAAGGGCAACCAGGGCTAGGAGTATTCATGCCTGAACTTATCAATTGAACTATCCACCCTATGTTTTATCTTGAAGACTTTACGTCAGGGTGGTGTTCTCAAACCTTGTTAGTGAGTCAATCTCATCCCTTATGGCACCCAATCACTCTTTGTGATTTGGGGAACCAACCGCCTCTTGATAAGAGGTAGATCCCTCAACTCCCGATGGAGTGCATAGGAATATTTCCTTTTCGATTTGAAAAAAAAAACATCGAGGAATTCTTCCACGCTTAGTCCTTGGGATCCTGAGACCTTCATTATTTGTCTGCCTTGGTGAGAAATCCCCCCCTCTCTCTAAGAGGTATGGGACCAGGAGTTTCTCCCCTTTTCTCTAAGAGGCATAGAACCCTGATTATGGGGAGAAGATTACTCCCACTATCCATTGGACATGGGATCCTGAACATGGGGACTAACTGCATGTTCATGAATAACTCTCCTCAATGGGAGAAGATTACTCCCACTATCCATTGGAGATGGGATCCTGAATATGGGGACTAACTGCATGTTCAGGAATAACTCTCCTCAACATTTGGAGATTGAGGATGAATCTCATTCTCCTTAACAGACAAACCTTCACCATTCTTACCAAGTAAGGAATGTGTACCATCCTCGGTGACTTAATGAGAATTCAAATCCTCCCCCTCACCGAGAGGTGGTTGAAGGTATTGTTGTAATGCATACAAATTGAGGTCCTTTTAAATGTTACCAAATGCTAGGGAACTCATCCTTAAGAAAATCAACATTGCGGGATTTTGTTTCACAAAGAAAATATTCATGATCTCAATTGGTTCGAAGAGTTTTAATATTTTGTCTCAATTGAGTCCTACTACTGCTATAAAGTATATGGACACATCAAGTACTTAACAACGGTGAGATAGTAGGTACACATACCTATATCATGAATATATATGGCTCCATGATGTGCTTTCATATTCATGGACCCGCAGATGTTTAAAGTGAACGAACGCTAAGGGATTTGATACCCTTGAAACCTTACAAAAAGGATTTCCTATTGCTTTACTAGCTAGAGATAACTCACATTTTGCACCTTAAGCCTAGTGAGTTGGCCTTTTAAAAAAAGAGAGGCCATCTTTAGCTAGTCTATTAACTCTATCTTGACCCCCATGGTCAAGTCGAACATGCCTAAAACAGAGTCGAAAATGAGACAAGGATGGAAGATGTTCTTTTTCGTCCATTGAAAACACCTTTCAATGTGACATGGCCAAACAAATCACCATGCCATATGATACCTAAGACATCTAGACAAAAATTAAAGAAAACTAAACTTAGGGACAGAAGACACAAGGAAACATCGCACCCCAGATGCATAGAGAGCATCGGGAAGAGACAACGTAGTCCCTTCAAGGAGCCTAGAATGATTTGTCCTTAATTCAAGAACATCGTTTTCATCGTCGTTACCTAAAACGACAATTTGTGAACCCATCGTGTAGTGGTGAAAGTTCACAAAAATCAACTTGTTCCCGAACTATGTGCTTGGTTTGTCCCGTACCTGTAATCCACTAAGGATCACAGTTAGCAACAAATGCTTAAGAGCGCACATATTATCCAAACTATGAAAAAAGGTAACTTAATCGACTCAAGACGATTCCAAGCATAAGATCCCTAATTTCCACAGTCATAGTACTCACACGTGCTATATGCCCCTCTTTATTTCCATTAGTCTTTTTCTCTTTCGTAATACCAATCTTAGGTCTAGAACTTTATGAGGGAATGGGTCAGGCGAACCTAATCCCACACATACTTAACAGTGGGGTAAGTTTCAATCCCTCACTAGATTGTCATTCATGCGGTACTACAAAGTATAGCATGTTGATCAATCCATTCTCGAACCACTTTTGGTATGTTTTTAAGTTCTCTCGATACTGTTCACTAATAGTACCATCTTTGTCATCCTATGAGACCTAGAACTTAATGAGTGTCCTAACATTTCACGTGCATTAAGAAGAAACTGAATTCTCTGACATTATGTATCATAGTCAGCGCTATCAACAACAACAACAACAACAAACTCCTGGTGTGGGTCCCGCTTTCGCGGGGTCTGGGGAGATAGCGCTATCAAGTTCTTTATTGGTAAACAAATTACCAACCTTATTTTAATTGCCATATCTAAAGGTATATATTCTGTAAAGTGGACATTAGGCATATTTTCAAATAAATAAATTATCAAAAACTCCATTATCCATGTCGTATGATCGAAAATTTCGCTAAGCTCATAATCATCTCATACAAACATGAATTAGAAGTTTTTATAACTTGTTTATCACAATTTTCCATAAAATAAAATTTATGGAGAACATTATGGTTAAACAAATTAACATTTCAGATATATCACAAAGATATCCAACTTTATGTAAACCAAATTTACATAAAGTTATCTCATTATATATAACCACCAATATGTCGTCTAGAACTTTATCAAGGACATATCAAACATGAAATTCAGATTATTATATAAAATGCATTTATATAATAAAATGAATATATATTGCGAAACATATTCGAATAGTAACATGTTACAAAAGAAGTTCATAAAAAGGCCCAAATAGCATTATATAAAACACATTTATATAATTATATATAACATGAAATTTATTCAAAAATTACTCGCAAATTATAAAACACATTTATAATATTACGAATTTAAATTTCATCAAACCAATTCATAAAATACCGCTAAATTACATAATTAGCATATAACATGAAATGAATCCACATTCATTAATTTGGGCAAGGAAAAAGTGTTAAAATTAGCAAATTCACAACAACTCATGTAGTTCGTATATATAAAACACATTTATACAATACTACTAATTGGTGATTGACATGAAAGATATCCATGTAATCGAACGTAACATAATTTGTAACATGAAATATATCCAAATATTAATCGCAATTTGTTATATATAGAACAGATCCATATAACATTGAAGTTTGGATGAAACAAATTCATAGTAAGACTCGCAAATTATATAAAACGTATTCGTATAATATTGCAAATTTGATTTTCATGAAACAGATTCATAAAATAATCAAATATCCTATACATCCAAATAATAGTATGAAACTTGTTCATGTAAAACTTAGTGAATCATTTTTGTTAACTACAACAATGACAGAACAATTAACTGATTTATAATTGCTCATATTTTTGCATAAAATTATTAAATCATGAAACATATTCATGTGACGAGATATTATATAAAGCATATTTATATAATGTAACTTATGAAACATATTCATTTATCGACTAAGGGGATCTTTATATCACATAGATATTTATTAAGTTCGACTAAAACAAATTTACGTCATACACACTAATCATATATATGAAACGAATTCATATAATTTCAACCCAATTGATCGATAACAAGTTACTCGGCATGAAAATTTCAAGTTGATGTATATAAAACGAATTTAAATGCCACATTAAACATATTAATATTTTCATAGCGAAATCATGCATTTTGAATTAAAACTAATTCAAAATCTCAATTCAATGAATGAATCAACTGCATAAAACTTTATCAACTTGAACGTTATTATAATTTAATTATAAATCATGCCATAACTAATAACCTCAATAATTGAGTTAAAACCCAAAAGCAACAATTACCGAAAAATAATTAATCCCTTAAATAAAACTGTCTTTTAATTGAGGCCCATCCCTCTCTGGCCCCTCTGTTCGTCCCTGCCATAGCCGAGTCTCTCTCTCTCTTTCTTCGACCTCTCTGCCCATCTCTATTTGTCTGGCTCTCTCAGTGTCGTGGCCATGGAAATGTAGCACCAAGCTCCTTCCTTGACACCACGAGCACGACAGCCGCCACCACCGTTCTGGGTTTTCCAAAAAAAAAACCGCCCAAATGATGTGAAGAAAACACCACCACCAACCCAAAAATTACCCACGAGCCTCGATCTACGCTAGTCCGATGAGAGCCATCACCGCCCCTGTAATAGCCCGACCCTAAATTACATTTATTTATTTAATTAAGCGATGTTATTTATTTTTCACATTTATTTATCTCATTGAATCATCCCAGTTGAAAAAAAAAATTCATTTCGGGCCCCACTTTGCAATTCGAGTTTCATTTAACGAAAACAGTCGATTGCAATTTAAGACTTGCTTACATTGCCCAAACTCTTGCCAGGAGTCAATTTGCCAGCAGTCCATTGCCTAGTCTATCGTTTCCATTGTGCATAAGTATTTTCAAGTGAAATATCATTTTAAAGACTTCAGGTACGTCCATTGCCAGTATCTTTAGAAATCAGAGTGTATTTATCAACGTTGTCATATTTTGGTAAGTACATCAATGAATCAGTTTACACAGTGATTTATCAATTAATTAGTGACCCCGTCAGTTATCATCTATAGGGCATTTGCCCTTTAGTTACCCGCGCGGCTTCAGGCCAGGTCCCTGATCGGCTTGGCAAGTGTACACCTATCCATAGATCGTAACAGTATCAAGGGGTTCACTATCAGATAATAACTAGCAATACAGTTTTAAATTTATTTCATTCACTGTTTTAACTTAAAATGAATTGCAAAGCGGGCCCAATCAGTGTTCAATGATCATTTAACAATTCAGGAACGCATGTACTGAATTTCGGCTCACAGTTCAAAAAATTTTCATGTTTTGTTTTAGGCAAACGCTCAGAGTATTGCCCTCATGGCAGCAAATCAGTTGAAGAGAATAAGTGAAGTAGGGAAATCCAGATGGATCAGAAGTAATGTCGTATATGCATACTTTAACGTTGTATTTTGAATTCTTCTGTGGATGAAGATGTAGATTACATGGTGAATTATCTTACTATGGTTTATAAACCTTACATTGGTTAACACTTGATTGTGAATGGATGATCATGTGTGAATGTGTATGGTTGAGATTATGCTTAACTATGTTATATATAGCACTCATGTTTCAAGCCTTGTCCTTTTGGACGGCGGTAATGCCCCTATCATTGGATTCATCAAATTACAATTGAGTGATTTCTTAAGGAGAATATGAACAATGAAACATGTTTAATTTGGGGCGTTACAGATTTGGTATCAGAGTCAGGTTGAGATTTTCTTTATGGGATATAGAGTATGGAGTTAAGATACTGAGAAATTGGTTAGTGAGGACTGAGGATTATTATGATATCCTTAGAGATTTGTGGCACTGGTAATGTCTGCTTATCTCACACATATTCTACTTGCATATTCTTCTTTGTCAGATGGATCCATACAAAGTATATATAGTTTGATCTCAAGCAGCAAATTTGATGGAGATTTTGAATAACAAGTTGAAGGTGCTCCAATGCATTTAGGTAAGTATGGTCATATGAGCCACCCATCTGAATGGTATGACATCCGTTTAGCTGGAATTGTTTATTTTTGAGATGTAAACTCTTGTACTCCATGTATGTGGCTCGTAGAGTTGTGGTCTCCGGTGTGTAGTCGTTGAGCTTGATTTTATATCCTTTTGTACTTCTATTCAATGCAGGGGATGTGATGTAAGGCTTTAAGCCTGAAAAATGGCCAGTTTGCAGGCAAAACTCTGTCCGTTTCGCCCCAGAAATTTAAAAATCACTAACACTCCTAGCCATAGGGTTGGGGGTTGTTACAAATGTGTCCTATGAAAGGCCCTTGACTCATCTTTAGGTTAAATGTATAGGGAAAACCAATGGGCAGAACACACAAGTTCAATCAACTTGGCAGTTTTGATCAGTGCACAAGGATCGATCTTGAAGTAACTTCTGTCCATCATCACCACGATTTATGCAACGATTTTCCATCCTGAGTTTAAGTTTAAGGAGATATCATATGAAACAAGTTTCAAGTGGATTAGAGGTCATTTGGTCATTCAAAAGTATTAGACAAGTCAAAGTCTACAAAGTTAGCAGAATCCTAATGCACAAGGTCTGAGTTTAGTCCACTTGCAGCCATACATTCCATTAGATATAGATATTTTAGTTATTCTATATCAAAGTTTAGAAAGTAAGCTTTCCAATGACCCATGTTGTAACACATTTGGAGACCAGTGGCTAATGAAATTCAGCCTAGAAGTCTGATGGCACAGACTGTTCAAGTCAATGTATACATACAATTTTGAGCTTATATTTCCTCATCATATGGGTGCCATTTTGTGCGCTTCTCCAATCCAATTTTGTGCGCTTTTGTAACTCAAGGATTTCATCTAAGTGAGCTATGTGGGGTTTCTTGATGTAGTATCCCCTGAATTGTAGGATTTGAGAGAGGCGTGTTCTATGGTACATAAGTTTTAAAACCATTAACTATCGATGATTCCATATAAGAGAAACCAAGGACACTTGAGAGAGACATTTTGCTTCAATCTATTGCAATTCAAGACTTGCTTACATTGCCCAAACTCTTGCCAGCAGTCCATTGACTCCACCTCCATCCGTGGAGGAGACATTACTCTTGAAAATATTTCACTGCATTTTCTGGTAACTTACCATCTACCATTGTCCTTGTTGGATTAGCAACTGTTGAATACTCCTCACTTTGACCAGGGGCTTCATCTTTTTGTCTTCATGGCATCTCCCCATCAAGTTTGCATTATCATTTACTCTCATGTCACATCTTCATCAGTTCTGGTCACTTTTACATGTTTTTAAGACCCCAGTCACTGCCAGTAGCTGGGTTATGGTCGGGTTGCACCCATGACTATATATGATAATTTTGTAGCACGCCTGAACAGAAGGTAGATCTTAACTACGCTTTGTATAGCGGTTGATTGTTGTCCAACTTGTGGAAATCCAACTTGTGGAATCCATTGCTAAGGGGAAAGCGATGTGTCTACTTTTTTTGGCTGATTCAACCTCAGTTTCCTATTGAAGATCACTTTTATAGAGCTTAAGTTGGACAATCAAAATCTTTGTCATGCATTTGGACTGCGTTAGTGAGAAATTTTGATGGGTTACTACCCCGTGGAAAAATGTCTTTAGTTTATTCACATTAAAGGACTCTAGAGTGGAACGTATGACCCAGTGGAACCTTAAGAATGGATTCGAGGAGTGGGGAAGTTTCACTATAATAGAGGTTCCAGGAGATAAAAGGGTGAATATTGGAACATTTTCTATAACTAGCGAAACTAATATTTGGTGGAACATTGTTAAGAATAGGCTCTTAGGGCCTGACTTCACTTTAACTCACTCTGGATTGCTAAGTGGGAACTAAGAAATGCACATGGTGCGATAGCCCAGAGCACCTGATCGCTGCCTGTTCCCGAAAACTGAAGGTTGTAGAGAAGGGCTCTCACTTTCAAGGCTCGTAGCTGTAGGAAAGGCTTATGTGTTGAGCAAGAAGGAAGCTGCCATCTCTGGTACAGTAGTTACTGAAGCTCTCTTTTAATTTCAGAACCCCATTTGTCTATTGATTGATCCAGTTGCCACTCATTCATTTATATCCACTCAATCTGCCATACAACTGAACCTTGAGAATAAGGAGGCATAAACCAATTATGGACTCACGTTATCCAATGACTCTAGAGTCGAGTGTTCTATCCCTCATAAACTTGTTTCAATTACTATTGGTGGGATAGTATTCCCAGGAGTTCTGATTCAATTTGACTCGTCAGACGTTGATATCATGCTGAAAATGAACTGGTTGTATACTTATGGGGTCAAGATAGGTTGTGATGACCCTAAGGTTATTTCAAGAGATGAACAAGGGAGAGACATATGTTTCATGGGCAAAGAAAGGAAAAATCTTGTCCTTTCAATTCTGTTATGAAAACTAATGAGCTCTTATATCAAGGATATATTGTGCATTGGTGTGATGCTATTAACATTCAACTTAAGGAAGAAAAAGTAGAAGACATCCCTATAGTTTGTGAGTTCAGAGAAGTTTTCCAAAAAAGTTACCGGGACTGCTCCGCCAAGAGAAATTGATTATGAGATTGAATTCATCCATGATGCCCAATCTATCTCAAAAACCTCATATCGTATGGCCCCAACTGAGCTTAAGGAACTACAGATTCAGCTAGATGAGTTGTTACAGACGGGCTTTATTAGGCCAAGTGTATCGCCATGGGGTGCCCCAGTGTAAAGCTTGTCGAGGGCTACAAATTTAACCACTACTTCGGTTATTAAATACTTTTTATAGCACAGGAAAGTAGGGATCGATCCACGAGGAAATATTGCTTTAAATTCATAAATATCTTGGGGCAATTCAGCAATAACATCAAGTGCATATACGCAACTCACATCAGCAGGGAATCTCATGGCATCAAAAATATTAAATTTAATCACTTCACCATCAAATTCCATGGTTAATGCTCCTTCATGCACATCAATTTTAGTCCTAGCTGTTTTCAAAAATGGCCTGCCCAGCAAGATGGGAATATCATAGCATGCATTGCCCATGTTCAGCACATAAAAATCAGCAGGAAACACTAATTCATTTACTTTAACCAAAACATCCTCTAACACTCCATCAGGGTAAGTGTTGCTCCTATCAGCTAATTGAATCACTATGCCAGTTTTCTTTAATTCGCATAGGTTCAGTTTGTCATAAACAGATCTAGGCATAACATTAATAGAGGCACCTAAATCAAGCACAGCTTTATCAAAGCAAAGGTTTCCTATTTTGCAAGGAACAGAAAACACACCAGGGTCTTGACACTTAGGGGGAAGTTTCCTTTGAAAAACAACAGACGCATTTTTCCCCACACTTACCTTTTCATTCCCTACTAATTTTCTTTTAGTAGTACATAATTCTTTCAAGAATTTAGCATAACGAGGCACCTGTTTAATGGCATCAAGGAGAGGTATGTTGATCTCTACCTTCCTAAATGCCTCTAAGATATCTTGGTTAGCCTCATTTATCTTAGAAGTAGGGTTTCTAAATCTACTAGGAAATGGTGGAATTGGCTTATAAGGCTCTCTTTTCTTCTCTCTTATTTCCTTAGTAGTTTGATTAGAATTGTTGTCTAACCCTGGTTCAATCCCCTTGACCTCTAATTCATGCTCAACCTCTTTACTCTTCCTAGGCTCTTGTAACTCTTTCCCACTCCTAAGTGTTATGGCACTAACATTTTCCTTAGGGCTAGGGTAAGGCTGAGATGGAAACCTATTTTACATTTGAGCCTGCAAGTTGCTGACTATGATATCAGTTGCAGTTTGTTTCTCTTGAACTTGCTTAAGAGCTGTTTCCATACTCTGGAACCTATCATCCATTTTCTTAAGGACTTGTTCTAGGAGGAGATTAGTCCTATCCTGATTAGAAGATTGACGAGATGTTTGGTCAAAACTAGGTGGATTGGTTTGAGGGCCATACCTAAGATTAGGGTGGTCTCTCCATCCTTCATTATAAGTATTTGAATAGGGGTCATACTTCCTTTGATTTTGGTTAGAGTAAAGAGCATTAACGCTACCTTCTTGTAGAGTAGGACATGCATCAGTAGGGTGCCCCTCTAGACAACAAATACCACATACTACTGCCTTTTGAATACCCCCAGTAACAATCTTATTTAACATAGCAGTAATGTGAGATAGCTGATTCTCTAGAGATGAACTAGAACCTATCTCATTTACCCTTTTAACTTGTGAATCTCTAGCACCAAATTGCTGAGTATTTTGGGCCATTAAATTAAATAGATTTCTAGCATCAGCTAGGGTTTTATTAACCAGAGCCCCCCCACTAGCAGCATCAACCATATTACGGTCCATAGGAAGTAAACCCTCATAAAAATATTGAATCAATAGTTGTTCGGTTATTTGATGTTGGGGACAACTAGCACATAGTTTATTAAATCTTTCCCAGTATTCACAAAAATTTTCCCCATTCATTTGCTTGATTCCACATATTTCTTTCCTAATAGATCCGATACGGGATGCAGAAAAAAAAATTTCTAGAAACGATTTATGCAATGCAGTCCATGTAGAAAAAGATCCAGCAGACATATAATATAACCAGTCCTTAGCATTACCAAGCAAAGAAAAAGGAAAGGCCCTTAGTTTAATTTGGTCCTCAGGAATTCCTTCAGGCACCATAGCAGAACAAGTAATAAGGAATTCACTAATGTGTCTATAGGGGTCCTATCCAGCCAATCCATGAAACTTAGGTAATAAATTAATAAATCCTGAGTTTAATTTCAAAGGCTTATCTAAAACAGCATAGGTAATGGACATTGGTTGAGTTTCTAAGTTAGGAGCAGCAAGTTCTCGAAGAGTAGACATGCTTACCTCTTTAATCTTAAGACTTGCTGGCAATCTGCAAAAAATCAAAATAAAAACAAAGCAATAAAAGTAGTAAAATTAAATAGGAGTAAACTAGCAATTTAATTTTCTTTCCCCAGCAACAGCGCCAAAATTTGTAAAGCTTGTCGAGGGCTACAAATTTAACCACTACTTCGGTTATTAAATACTTTTTATAGCATAGGAAAGTAGGGATCAATCCACGAGTAAAGATTGCTTTAAATGGCTAGTTTGATCCTAAATAATTCTACTAATCAACTTGTTAAGTCTAATTTTAATAATTCTAAAACAATTAAAATGTAACGAATAAAAATCTAGAAAAATACCCAATGATGCTCCTAAAAATTCTAGGTCAGATTCGGGAAATAAAACAGTAAAAATATTTCCTAAATAATTCAGAAAAATAAAAACAGATTAATAATCCAATCTTCAACTAAAAATTAAAAACAGAAATTATTAAACAGAAAATCAATATTAAAAATCACAATCAGTAACCTAAATTGACAATCTTAGATTTGGCAAACTTATAACCCCAGAATAATGTCTGATTTATTTTAGGAGCATTAAATCAGAAATTTACTGCAGGATAATCAACAGAAAATTAAATCTGAAATTAAAAAGAAAAATAATCTGCATAAATAAAATACGAAAGTAATTAATAAAATTACCCTAATTCTAGGAAAAAAATTTCTGGACCTAAAAATACCTAATAATCGTAAATTAAAATTAAAAACCGAAATTTTCAGAATTAATTACCTAAAAACCTGCACATACCAATTTCACAAAATAAATCTGAAAAATTATCAAATAATTTCCAAAAATTACGAAATTGAATATGAGAAAACTAGGACACTATATAAACCCTAGGAATTAATTAAAATCTAAAAATAACAAAAATAAATATTTTTAGTCTAAGTTCGAACAAACCGGTAATTAAATACTAAAACTGAATATAAATCAATCTAAAATTATGACCACTCCACTAATCAAAATCTAAGCTATCTAAAATTACATAGACTCTCCTAAAAGACTATACTTTGGGGGGGGGTTGATCAAAATTATATTGGAGCTAATAAAACTAGAACAAAATTCAACAACTAATCAAATTAACTCTAAGTACCAAATAATAATCGAAAGTTATCAAATTTATGAAGGATGCTTAGTATAATCTCAATCCACCATGCAAATTAATATTTATCATTAACACATAAGTTAATTTCATTCATGAGTTAAACTGTAGAAGATATCCACCAGCGGTTCTTTCCCGTTTTTCCTTAGATTCTAGTTTACTTAGGTCCAACCCTAATATAAACCCTACTAATTTGATAACCTTTACACCAGCGCAAAAATTTAACCAAATTAGAGCATTACGTATTAGAAAAATATCATTTAACACTTTGTAACCAATTTACCAGCAAATCGATTTAACAAAGATCTAAAGTGATTACATAATTAAAAGAGATGGATTTGAGCCATCCATGATTAATTAGGGTGATACCTAGGCCTAAAAGATTATAACTTTTACGTATTATAGTCTTCTAAACTATCAATCGAAATCGTATTAAACTAACTAGCATGCATTCTAATTAATTTAAAACGAATATCATAAACGATAAACGTTAATTGCTATAGAATCATGAATATGAATCAACTAGGCAATAAAGCATAAGACTTGTTTCAAAATAGTAAATTTAGCATGACTTCAAGAAGATTATACTAAGCATAAAAAATTTACTCACTCATATTAAAAGTAACATCACAATACTTAATCAAATAATTCATGGTTAATAATCAACTAACAAAATAGAATACTCTAAAAATAAAATAACATGAATATTACAAAAAATAAATAAAAAAAAAGAACTTTACTTTGGCTTTAGAAGCCATGGGTGGTGATAGTGCATGGGGCTGTGAGGAGAAGGAGGGATGTTGATGGTGTGGTTGTGCGTGAATATGATGGACGATGATCAGGACGATGATGATGATGATGCGTGATGATAATGAAGGAGATGGAGGATGATGGCGTGAGGTGAGAAAGAAGAGTGGTGATGTGGCGTGAAGGAGATGAAGAGATGATGGGGTTGAGGTTGATGAAGATGATGGTGATGTGATGGGCTGCCGTGAGTTCTTATACATGACAAGTGAGGGAGATTAGGGTTTGTGATGTTAGGGTTTCCTTCATCTCTTCCTTAGATTTCTTCTCTCTCAAGACTTCTAGCTCTTCTTCAATTCTTGAAACCCTAGCCCAAATAAATAATTACGGAATAATAATTTCCATTAATTATTATTCTTGGCCCGTCTTGATAGCCCAGCGTGTAAAACTTGTACTTCGACATCATATCTTCTCCTCTTTATTTAATTAATGTTATTCCTGAAAATATATAAAACAAAACAAATTAAACGAAATAATATATATAATATACTCAAAATAATTATGAAAATAATGCATGATTTTTGACTTAACACCCAGTGTTGGTTGTGAAGAACAAGAGTGGAACCTTAAGATTATGTATTGATTTCAAAGACCTGAACAAGATCACCATAAAAAACACATACCCATCGCCCCAAGTAGATGAGTTATTGGATCAACTACAGGGATGAGGAGTCTCTTCTAAAATCGATTTGAGGTCAGGGTACCATCAACTTAGGATTATACCTGAAAACATTACCAAAACCACGCTAAGGATCAATTATGGGTCATGATGACTTCACTGTGATGCGTTTGGCCTAATCTAATCAATGGCCCCGTGGCCTTTACGGATCTTATGAATAGAGTTTCAGACCATATCTAGACAAGTTATGGCGGTGTTTATAAAAAAGATATCTTGAAATACTCCAAGGATAAAGATGAGCATATTGTTCATTTGATGACAGTATGATATAGACCTTGAAAGAGCATCATTTACATAGTAAATACAAGAAGCATGAATATTGTTAGAAGCAATGATATTTTTGGAACATATGGTTTCAAAGGAAGAGATTAAGGTTGATTTGCAAAAGTTGAAAGCAGTTATGAAGTGCTCAAGACCCACCAATGCACTGAGATTAGAAACTGTTTGAGTTTAGCAAGGAATTATCGAGTTTAGAAAGGATTGTCAAATATCATCTTTCCTTACCAATTTGTTGAAGAAATCTATAAAGTTAGCAAGAAGTTAACCTGGTGGCTTATGCCTCCCAACAACTCAAGCCTTATGAGAAGAATTACCCTACCCATTTCTGTAGTTTTTGCATTACAAAGTTGGAGACATTACTTATATGGGGTACCATGCAGAATCAATACTAATCATCAAAGCTTGAAGTACATCTTCTCTCAAAAGAAGCTCAGTCTACATGAAACATCAGTTGTGGCAGATCAAATGCCAATCAAGAAAGAGAAATATTGTGGCAGATGCCCTAAAAAGGAAGACACAATATGCCTTGAACACTGTAGTAAATACTCAACTGAATCTCTTAAAAGAGCTTCAGGACTTGTACATTCAATTAGTGTCGCACAGGAACGTGAATGTTCAATTGCTGGCACTTATCTTACAGCCCTCCCTAATGGAGGAACCTAGAGTGAATGAAGATAGTGATCCTGAGCTCCATAGAGTAAATCAAAATATGAAGAGAGCAAAGCTTAGAGGAGGCTCACAACACTTACTATTCGGTGCATCCAGGGGATACCAAGATGTGTAAAGATCTGAGGCAATATTTTTGGTGTAATAATATAAAAAGAGAAATTGCAGAATATGTGGATGAATGACTTATTTGCTAAACAGCCAAAGCAGAACACCAACACACCATAGGTGAATTGAGACCTTTAGAAATCCCCACTTGGAACTGGGATTCAACTTCAATGAACTTTATCATGGGATTCCCTCAGATATAGTGTCTAACAGATATCAGAGATTTCAAGCCTGTTTGGCATGCACTTTAAGGAGCCTTTTGAACTAAATTGAACTTTAGCAGTTGTTATCATCCCAAGCATCTAAAAATATCAATGGATCCAACTCTTCTATGTTGGCGCCTGTCGTGCTTCACGACCAACATTGCATTTGAAGAAAGTATGGAACTCCCAGCAATCAACGTTGTGATAGCACTAGCAGAGAATCCTTCATTAAACATCAGGACAAAATGACGGCAGATATCGACAACAAATCATCTTATGGGTCATGAAGATCTTCTTCAGCATTGCATACGGCAGCATAATTCAGAAGACTCTTGAAAGCATACCATTGGAACCGACAGAAAAGCTATGTTGATAAAAGAAGGAGATTTCTGGAATTTTCGGTATATGATAGGTTTTCAGAAAGTTTCACCAACTAAGGGTGTAAGGAGGTTGCACTGCGACCTAAATTGAGGCCAAGATCTTTTGGATCATATCAGTTCATTGAAAGGTCATATTCCATGACTTGTCTACCAGATCTGCCTATATAACTCAAACAAGTGCATAACATGTTCCGTGTTTCTTACCTTACAACTCAGGTAATACATTTCAGATCCTGACCATACTGTCATAATCAAATCCGTTGTAGCCATTGAGGGTCTTGTGTTTCAAGGGCATCTAATTCAGATATTGGATCACAGGGATAAGCAGTTCAGCATCAAGCAGATACCTTAAATCAAATTGCTTTGGGCACATAATACCTCCTCAAAAACTACATGAAAAACTGAGGATCAAGTGAAAGTCACGTACCCATATTTATTTGGGATAACCTTGCATCTATTGGTAAAGTTTATCAGTTTCGAGGACGAAACTCTTTAAGGGGGGAAGGCTGTAATAGCCCGAGCCTAAATCATATTTATTTATTTAATTAAGCGATGTTATTTATTTTTCACATTTATTTATCTCACTGAATCATCCTAGTTGAAAAAGAAAAAAATTCACTTCGGGCCCCACTTTGCAATTGGAGTTTCATTTACCGAAAACAATTGTTCGGAGCAATTGATATTATGCCTCGATAATTATGGGTTAAAAGATTACAATTATTTTTCATGACATTTCAAAAACTAAATTTCGAGCTATGGAGAATTTAATCGCCTACGGTTTAATTTCTTTTGGGCCCAAATTAAGCCCTATTTTGGCCCAACAAGTTCCTAACCCGTTTGCTTATCTAATTACCATCATTAAGCCTTAATCATCATTAGAAAAAGCTGATTTTTTGTGCTTAATTCTCAACCAAGTAATTTGGGTCATTTACATCCAAGTATTTTAAGCGCTTTGCAAGAGATAAACTTCAAGGCTTTCTCTCTCCTCTCTCCTCCTTCTCTCTTCACATGGCCAGCAACCCCCCAACCCCTAAAGTGGTGTTTTCCGGCTACTTTCCGACCACTCTCCGGCAAGGATTTCAATCCCCAAACAACCTCCCTCCATTGGCTACCATTTTCCATCCTCAAAATCACCCAATATCATCTCCATCTTCACTTATTTCAAGCTCAAAGTAAGTGACTTCAATCTTGTTCTTTGAATGTTTGGTTTTTACTTCTTGTTTTGGTTATTTTGATGTTGGATCATGTTTTTTATTGAATTAAGAATCATCTTGGTGGTGGATCATGTTGGAGTTGAAGCTAGGTTTAGGGTTTTGTCTTAATCATGCAAGCTTCATGTTCAAGTGTTGAATTTTGATTGCTTTAAATGAGATTTTGTGATATTTGGCATTGGTAATGAATATCAAGATGTTTATGCTGATTTATATAAGTTAAAGAGTGATTTTAGTGGGTGGTTATGTGAAGAAAAGATTAAAAATATGTGAGTTAAAGTTGGGTAACAGACCTGAAATACTACTTTGGGAATTAACTGGTACTGTTCGGCACATCCAAAATTCATGAATTTTAGTGTAGTTATAGCTTGATGAGTTATATTTCAATAGGATTTGTAATTACTCAATTTAGAGTTGTGTGGACAAAGTTATGACCAATTTACTCAAGACTATGCAGAATACATTGAAACTGAAAACTGAACTGAAATAGTAACTTTACGGAAAAACTGGTATTGATTAGCTCACTGAAAAATTGTGATTTTTGGTGTGTGGATAGATAAATGAGTTATATTTCAAATGCCTTTCTAATCTCATTAATCCGAGTTCTGTGAAAAAAGTTATAGTCATTTTGCTACGACTGCGCAGATTGAACTGAAATTGTGCACGTCTGTGTTCTACCCTAATTTTAGGGACTTTACTATATGAATCATGATTTTTGTCCTGAATGAAAGTTTTAGTGGACATTATGACCTTTTCATATTGGGGTTTTATATCTCAATTGGAGGTCATTAGTGAAATATATGGATTTTCCAATGCAGACTATCAACGGTAACATGAGTGAATGCAGAAATCGAGACATTTGGAAATATTTTCAGAAGTTTCTATATAATTATGGGTATTGCAAGGAAATTACAAAGGGTAGTGAGTTCAACAAGTTTGTTAGTGTATAGAAGCTTACTTGGGTTTGAAAACCGAGTTACATAAGCATGAAAATGAAATTGGGAAGTGAGCAGAGTAATAACTCAAAATCAGTGCATTTGGACCAAATTAAGGTGTTATATGAGCTTTTATGAACCTCACAGCACCGCTTATGGCATTAAACCATTTGTCACCCATTTCAGAGGCATTAACCATTCTATCATCCATTTCAGACGCATCACACTTTCCATTATCTATTTCAGAAATATCATAAACCCATATTTCATTTATATCAATTAAAATCTTTTCATTATTACATCAATCATTTTCATTTGGTCTATTTTTGCTTCAATTTATTATATTTCAAGTTCAATAACCCTAACTGATTTATTATTCAAATTATTTTGGTTTAACTTGGTTTATATTGAATTAAAATCAGTTCATTTTGGTTTAACTTGTCTTATATCGAATTATTGGAATTGTAGGAGTTTTTTTAAATAAATTATTTTACTCAGTGAATATGGTTTACTAACTACATTTACCTATAATTACATTTCTTTAGCAGAATTGAGGCCTAGTCTATCGTTTCCATTGTGCATAAGTATTTTCAAATGAAATATCATTTTAAAGACTTCAAGTACGTCCATTGCCTGTATCTTTAGAAATCAGAGTGTATTGATCAACGTTATCATGTTTTGGTAAGTACATCAATGAATCAGTTTACACAGTAATTTATCAGTTAATTAGTGACCTCGTCAGTTATCATCTATAGGGAATTCGCCCTTCAGTTACCCGCGCGGCTTTAGGCCTAGTCCCCGATCGGCTTGGCAGGTGTACACCTATCCATAGATCGTAACAGTATTAAGGGGTTCACTATCAGATAATAACTAGCAATACAGTTTTACATTTATTTCATTCACTGTTTTAACTTAAAATGAATTGCAAAGCGGGCCCAATCAGTGTTCAATGATCATTTAGCAATTCAGGAACGCATGTATTGAGCTTCGGCTCACAGTTCGAAATGTTTTTCATGTTTTGTTTTAGGCAAATGCTCAGAGTATTGCCTTCTTGGCAGCAAATCAGCTGAAGAGAATAAGTGAAGTAGGGAAATCCAGATGGATCAGAAGTAATGCCGTATATGCATACTTTAACGTTGTATTTTGAATTCTTCTGTGGATGAAGATGTAGATTACATGGTGAATTATCTTACTATGGTTTATAAACCTTACATTGGTTAACACTTGATTGTGAATGGATGATCATGTGTGAATGTGTATGGTTGAGATTATGCTTAACTGTGTTATATATAGCACTCATGTTTCAAGCCTTGTCCTTTTGGACGGCGGTAATGCCCCTATCATTGGATTCATCAAATTACAATTGAGTGATTTATTAAGGAGAATATGAACAATGAAACATGTTTAATTTGGGGCGTTACAGCCCCCTTGTAGATCGGCCGAAAACCGTTGTGGGGAAGGTGCCCACGCGCTAGACGCACCACTGAGGCGGTGGCACGCGGGCTCCACGCGCTTCCTAGAATCATGTTTTCCGGCTCCGTTTTCTCAAGTTTGCGTAGATCGGCGATGAGAAGGGGCTATGGGAGGAAGAAGATCGTGGAACAACCTTCGTTGGCGGCATGTGACGGTCACGCGCCACCCCTCCACGGTGTTTTCTGATAGGTATGGTTCGAGTTCCATTTTCTACCCCTTCTTCCTCCCTGTTTTTCTTTGTTTTTGGTGTTGAGCAATTGACGGATTTAGTGAAGACCACCGAGGCCTCACTGGATCCGCCACCATCATTGCCACAAAGGCATGGGTGGTGGAGACAGTTTAGCGGCAGACCACCGAGGTCTTTGCTGCCGCCATCATCTCAGTGGGAAAGTTCTGTAAGGGTTAGGGTTTTAGAGTCATAGGGCAGAGAGTTGTTAGGGCTAGAGTTTCGGGTTCTTCCCCCCCCCCCCCCTTTTGTTTTCTCGTATTAGGGTAACGAATTATGCCACTAATTTGTGAATCGCACATAGCATGAACATGGTAGCATAATACTCAAGCAACAACTAATCAAGTCTGGTATTTAAATTCAGACAAAAAAAAATGCTTGTGTTACACGACCAAACTAACCAGAGAAAAAGAACAGTCTTTGGTTATTGAAGCATGCTTGGCAGATAATCTATACTGAAAACATGCTTGCATATAATTGCATAATTGAACTGAAAAATTCAGTCTTTGGCCAGAACCAATTACGTAAACATGCTTTCGTCAATTTTATATCATAATTCGATCAATTAGAACCACTGGTTATAAAAAAAACGGATCTATCTATGATTGATAGCTGCTGCGGCACACTGATTTCACAAAGCATATACATCCACGACTGTGAATCAAAACACTCTATCTTTTGTTGATTCTGGACAAAGCAATGATATGAGCATGCTGGTAGAGTATTAGGGTTGCATAATTACGAAAATTAAGCAATTAAACATATAAACTAGCATGCTTTCAATAACTCAGGTTTAGCAAATTTATCAACCTATCAATCGAGACTAATCCGAACAGCTTAGGCTCTTATACCACTGCAGGAATAATTAGGACTAACCTGGATGCGGAAATATACTGTCGGTAATACTCCACGTCGATAAGAATACCAATCCACGTCAATAAGAATACCAAGCGGCTACTAGAGTCGCTTTAGAGATGTCACGTCCTAAAATCCGATAACTCGATAGATTGTAGTTCAGCCGTGAGAGGGAAATAGGAGAATATGTGCAATTTCTATTGTCTGTGTCTTGGCTATCCTCTAAACTCCCCTTATATAGTTTTGGGGAATAGTCAGGGTTGTTGCCCTAGACAACATACGTGGCCATCGGGCCTAATTCTATTAAGCCCGACCTGCACTTTTCTTATCTCTATTTTGTCTGGATAGTTAGCAGTGGTGTTTAGCATCATCGTCGACTAGCTAGACCATCTTTTGTATTTTTGGGGCAGTACGCCCTGTTGTTGCTTTGCCTGTGTATTTGTGCATTCTATCTGGAAGCAGAACTGAAATGGGATGTGATTGCCCAGTACGAGATAGCAATTCAATAGAGAACCGGTTTTGTAGGTCAAGAGAGTGGCTGCCTCACATCAGCCCTACTTCCCCACTTTTGTCTCTTTTATCTATGGTATGTGTGCTAAATTAGTGACAAATATGGAGACCTATACCGTTTTTGGGGCTCCTATTGCTCCAAAATCTATCTTGGCTCCATGGTCTCCTAGATAATGGACTTGGCATGTGTAAACCAATGTAACCAGGATCAAATCAACCTTAGCCTTCCTTTATTGGGTCATACATGCAATCTTATGGGTGACCCAATCCCAAGTTGTCATCCTAGCTGCCATGACTGCTCGTGAGTTAGAAACTCAAGTGAAATTACACCATAACACTAGATTGAGCATATGTGAGTTGACTTGAAATTTGCCACACACCAATCTTCCTTTTTAAACAGAAAGTTGCTATCCGTTTCAAAAGTCAACTTTTGTCATTCCTAAGGTGCTATTAGCTTTTCTAAAATTGAAAATTCTATTGTTGTTATGTTTTGATAAATTCAATGTCATACATGTTTGAAAATGAATTGCACTTGAAATATTTTAGGCTAGGAGGATATGTGCTAAAGGTATGGACTCAATCTGGGGAGTAGACCCGAAAAGCGGGAACCCTAATTTATTTAGGGAGTAGGCTAGAAAAGCTGAACCTCAGTTGTGACTACCCTAACGACAGTGTAAGTTCATTAGCTTTGAGAGATCCTAGGGATATTATAAGTTGTGAGTTATATTACTCACCAAAAGAGAGCACTAGCCTGTGAATCCAGTGCCCTGAAAGTCATTTCATTACCTGTTATAAGTTAAAAACTTCTCATTTACAAAATATGCCAGTGCAAAGATTCAGAAAGTATGTGTGTTATTTGAAATGACTCTTATGTGGCGTTTGGTTGAAAGTAATACAATTACTATGCAATGGAATCAACCTTGTAATGCAATTCTTAGTGTAATGGAATGGGATAATAATTAAATTAAAATATTTAGTTACAAAGTTTTTACAATTGTAATGGGATGAATTCATTTACAAACAAGACTTAATTTTACATGTGGCGTGAAGTACTTGCAAGTTAATTCGCATTTTATTTTGCCTATTTTAATGATTTGTAGTTTTGTTGATAATTATCATGGAATATCTTATCATCATAATTATGATGCTTCACATGAGACTTACTTCACTCTATTTCTTCTAAATTACAATAATGTAATCTTGTTCAAGTCTAGCAAGTAGAGAGAGATGATGATGATGCTGATGATGATGTGGGGGTGTGTGTGTGTGTTGTGTGTGTGTGAGAGAGAGAGAGAGAGAGAGAGAGAAAGTGAAAGAGAGAGAGAGAGATGATGATGCCTAGAACATACAAAAATGTAGTTACAATAATATGATCATGGTCTAGCTTAAACTGTATCTAATATGGAGAGGGGAGACAGAAGGGGGCGTAAGGGGGGCTTCAAACCTTTAAAAATGTGGTGGTGTAGTACTAAGACATGGGAAGCATATGAGTGACAATGGACACAGGAGAGAGAAAGTCCCCAAATATAATAGCTTATGCTTTGGCAAACTTTGATTCAAAGGTATGCAATCACAATAGTTTAAAAAAGTAAAGTAATTGTATTTTCATACATTGAGGTAAATATGATTACAATGCAATATTAATTACATCCCTTAATGGTAACTAAATGTAGTAATGGAATCATCATTATCATCTTACTTGCATTACCTCTTTGATTAAGCAAAACCAAATGAGAAATTATTGAATCACAAATCTCCTTCTTTAGGGAGAAACCGTTTTATAAAGGCTAAACTTAGTTTAACTGATGCTTTTTGTCCTTTTTGCACGTTAAACTCTGTTCTTACTAAAGAACTCAAGTTGTTACCTCTAAAAGAAGTTCCTTTTATGTTAAATGGTTAGCTAGGAGCCGAACAACCTACTAACCTTAATGCTTAGGATGTATTAAAGGATAGCTTGATGTTGGGGTCTTGTATGTTTAATATGTTGTTACTAAATACAATTCCTGTGTGGCTGCTACGTAAAAGTATTGTATGCAACTATTTTGTTTCTTTCGGGATGAGAATTATCCTTTGAGCGTGTGGTAGCTCACCCCCTCAAGTCACGTAAATCGAGTTAGGACCTCCCATTGCTCTGTGAAAGGGTCATATGTATGAACATGTTAGTTCAAGAGTATGTAATGTGATTGATTTGTAAGTCCTTGAGCATATATAAGTTAAATAATTTGGTTCATGTATTGCATATTATTCAGTGGTCGCTCTGAATGGCTGAGTGAACCATATGATTCGATCCTCATATTTTGGTTGTTAGAGTGCTAAGGCTTTGGTATGTAAGCCTGTGTGCTCTTGGTGTGTAAACCATAGAGCTATAATTGATTTGTTTAATTTTCATTTAATTTAATAGTTTGCCTACTCCGGGCATGTGGCTCGTAGAGTTGTGGATCTCAGGCGTGTAGCCATTGAACTTGTTGATGCATCCTGTATGTTTTTATTATTATAGGTATCAAATGTAAACCTATAAGTCTAGGATAATGGTCAATGTTTTAGGCAGAACTCTATCCATTTCGTTCCAAAATTTAAGAAGTCGGTAAAACCTCTAGTCCTAGTGCTAGGGCGTTACAAACATGAACCCTTGGTGGAATGCTGCTGTGCTTAGGAATATTCTGCCTCTAGCCAATCTCGCGAGAGAGGTGAGAGGCGAACACTAGGGGTGAGCGAGACCGGGTACCCGATTGAAATTTTAGGAACCAGAACCAAACTCGTTTGGAATCGGATCCTAGAATTTGGACCAAGTCCGGTTCTTTACTAATATTTCTTTTGTTCTCATTTTCCCCCTAGCTAATAAAATGGGGAGAGTAAAGGATTGAAAGAAATTGAGAACTCATATCTGAAGCTAAATTCCTAAAAATCATATTATAAGGCTAAATCAAATACGAAATAAGCAGTAAAGAAGATTCAAGTACTTTAAAATATACTAAGAGAATTGCTGACAATATTAATCAAGAACCCACAAATCAAGATTACAAAATGAACAATAAACCGAAAAACTATTTTAATTCACTTGAAATAGAGAGAGAAAGAGAGGGAAACTATTAAAATAATATAAAAACAAATATGTAGTAAGCAACAAGGCTCATGAGGAGAAGAGTTAAAGCTTGAAGGAAGAAATCCATAGCAGTTGAGATACATAAAGAGTTAGTTGGGATTAAATTGAAAGAAAAAAGACAAAGGCTTAACTCAGGGTAGTTGAGAGTTGGGTCTCGGTGCAAAAGATACATCACTTGAAGAATAAGAGTTTACTTTTTATATTTTTTCAGTAAAATTCATTAAATTTTAAACGGGTACCGGGTATTGTGTCTGGGTTCGAGTCCAAATTTTCAGGACTCGGTACCGAACTCGTTTATAATCGGGTCCTAAATTTTGGAGTCGGTCCCGGAACCGATCTAACTGGACCTGAGTCCATACCCACACAGATCCAAGCGGGTTTTGGGTCCGAAATCGGGTACCCAATATTTTTGCTCACCCCTAGTGAACACATAAGCGGAGCTAGTATAGCTGAGAAAAGGAAGATAGTTCCTGCCCCCTCACCGACACCCTAAATCTATGGATGTGCCACTGCTCAATATATTAAAGCACCTTGGTCCTTACAAAAGAAGGCTCTTCTAGCCTTATGGCCCTCATGTTTATGATGACCGTAAGGGCATGTCCTCACCACATGTGCTTTGGCTCGTGGAAGCACTCAAAAAGCCAAATCTACATCATAAAAGGAGAAACTTGTATTTAATCTCTAGGAAAAGCAAGAACAAAATAAATCTTGGTTTTCGATCTTAGCTATAGAGGAAGAACACCACCAGAAAACCATGATTAGGGTTACCTCTGAGACCATCAAGACATAATATGATCTTCTCGAGCACCATAAGCATGTAATAATTCTAATAAAAATTAAAGAAAAACACAGAAATTCTTCTTTAGCATGAATATTAGCCTCAATTAGAAATTCAATGGAGTATCTAAATAGTGTTAGCTTCTTTGTTGATTTCACGTATATATAATCGAAGTTTATTTGTCATTGTAATTGTTATTAGGCCTGTCAGTTTGGACTGACAGGTTAAATACGAGTTGAGTGTATTTGGATTTGGGTAAAATATAGGTTGAGTGTATTCGAGTTTGGGAAAAATACAAGTGGGCGTATTTCGGTTTTGCGAATTTCGGGTCGACCCAATGGGTTTATAGCGCATTTCTTATGAATTATTTCCCTTTTGTCAAAATTAAAAACCCAACATATTTTTTATTTAAAATTGTCCCTATTTGATGAAAATCCATTGTAATTATAATTTATTAAAAGAACATTAAAAATGTTCAAACTTTTCATCATCAAATATGAACATCAAGTACTTGAGGACAAAGAATTGAGTATGCTTTGGGTTGGGTGGGTCGGCTCATCTAAAGCATGTTAATATGTTGGAGTGGTTCGGCTTACTAATAACCCATATAATAATTTGATATTTTCATTAACTCACTTAACATTACCAAATCAGGTTCACTTTATTAGTTGGCTAATCACAACACGAACACAGGCCAACCAATTGCCCAACATTAGCATCATAGTTTGAGACAAATTAGAATGGAAATCAAATGAAAGGATATTGGAGAAGCATAAGATATTACAATTATCTTTTAATTGTAATGTTACAATTTTAGATTAATATAGAGTAATATTATTTAAAAATATGATGAGACATATTCATTTCACTAAAAATATAACGGTATGACGTGCGCAAGTTTAATATTTGTCTTGGTCTAAATTGATTTTCTTAATACGAGATAGTTATTTGACACTGTTTCATATCCATTTTTTTAAAGTTGGTCAATTTACAAGTTGTGCATAATCTTATTTTATGAAAACAAAGTTATAAAAGAATGGGTACTATTGTTTAATTTGGAAATGATGTGATAATTATATAGCGTTCTCTAAATGATTCGATATAATAATAACAATCATTGTTTAGAGGGATAAATTCAAGAAAAATCAAAAAATAAGGTTATAATATTCGGGTCAAGCAAGTAGGTTTGGGGTCGGATCCGGTTTGACTCACTAATGTGCGAATTTTTTGAGTTTGGGTAGAGAAAATCGTGTTTAAAATTTTCGGGTGGGTTCGGTTCGAATTTTCATGTCAGGTCAACTTTTACTAGGTCTACCTGTCATGTTGGCAAAATTAAAACTTAAAGTGAAAAGAAAAATACTTAAACTCAAGTCTAGTTAACTAGGGAGAATGACTAAAAAAAATTCTAGGGAGAATATAAAAGGCTTGTAGAAACTATAGAGAAATAATATGTATTTGTGGAGGCGAAGAGCCCTATAGGTCAATGACGTCAATGTTTATCTCCCAAGGGGGAGGTCTTAGGTTCAAACATTGAGAGTGGCAATTTTCTCAGTGGAGGAAATTGCCTAGGCTAATAGCTCACCTTATGGGTCTCGTTAGGGCTAGGATCCCGTTGGGCCCAGTCTGAAGATGTATAGTCCCTTCCCCACCCGTTAAGTCCATTGTGTCAAGCCCTATAAATGGGGGTCATTGGGTGGGGCACTACTTGCCAGTGCACTAAAAAGACGTATATGCGAACTATCTGAAGAAACTGTTAAGAAGATGACGTACACTCCCTCCTGTCCATTAAGCCCATTGGATCAAACCAAGTAGAAAGGGTCCATTGGGTGAGCACTACTTACCATTGTAAAAAAAAAAAAAAAGTATTTACAGATTATTTTAAGGACATATTGCCTATGAATAAATTTTAAAAAAAAAAACAGAAGAAATAAACCAATTGTGTTGTGACATTTGTCAAGAATATATGGTGCCACCCAATTTTATATAAATTTATATTTATATCCTTTGTGGGTCTGTGTCAACTTAACTACTAAAGTTATTAGAGACGTGGGTTTGAATCCCGCTTACATTAGCCTTTGCCCTTTAACGTACAAAAAATATTTATTTTTATACAGAGATAGATATAGATATAGATATATACAAACATAGGGCTAGCAAAAATTTTTCCGACCCAATTATCCGAATTTGTCTAACTCCAAATACCGGGTACAATCATGAATTTCTAAATTTTATATTTGAGCGCAAATTTTACATATTTTTATTGTATGAACCTAATTTTCACTCAAATTTAGGCTTATCTAATTTGTCTTCTTAGAAGAAGCCTTATATGGTCATGAATTTTTTGTCCCACTTTTGAATATTGTCCAATTCGTCAAACCCAAAATTACCCCGAATTTGAATTTTTGATAGATAGATGGATCCCATTATCTCCATCTTACATATAGAAAACACTTAGAATTTGTTAAGGATGAGAAGAGTTAATAATTATATCTAGCAAAACTGACCCAAGACCCAAAACCCAAACCGAACGATCCAGACCCATACCTGACTCGACATTCGAAATAGACTCATCCGAAAGTAGACCTAAAATCCGAATTGACCTAAACTGAACCATACTTGACCAACATTTTCTACAAAGTTGCTTATTTTTGCTTGACAGGCGTATTGAATCAATCGAAATATGACCTAACCCAAACTTAGCTCGACTCGTATCCAAACAAAATGACCCATTTGCTAAGACTATAAATAGTAGTTAAGAATGTTTACATGTCCTTACTCCGATATTGTGATTAAAGGCCTATTTGGTTCACCATTTGGTAAATGCCAACTCTTCCAAACACTCCTAAACGTTAAATGCTATTTCTAAAAGTTGCTAACTGCTCCCAAATGCTGTTGATGCTAACCATTATTTTTAAACACTATTAAACGTTTCTAAAACATGTAGTGTATTTCAACAACGAAATCAATTGTATAGCCATTAACGATAAATAAGAATAAGAAAAACTCTTATAATATTGATGTCGTTCCCAAATGCCTACTAAACGTTAACCACCCTTAATCACTCCCAAACACTGACAAAGGCTAACCTCTGTTTTCAAAACTCCTAACAGTTGTTGAATGCTACTAACCTCTCCCACATACTAGTTTTCAATGCTAAAATGAAACAAACACTAAGAGGATAAGTGCATGCATTATAAATGCGAGGCTTGTATCCCATCCGCTCATCCAAAGTACTCATTTGCGTGGCAAAGAACGCGTGTTGGACCATGAACTCGATCCAACACACGTAGTTTTCGCCCTAATGGTCAGGTTCAAAATGCACCGCCTTGAGGAGAGGTGTGAAGCTTGTGCGTCATTTTGGGCGCCTGGTTAAATAAAAGCAAGAAAAATTGAATGCATGCCTTAGATTTAGCCATTCCACAGGTAATCATAATAGGGCTTCTAACTGTCACTTAATGGCTAGTTTGGGGGGGGTTGGTGATGAAACTTATTTGTAAATACCCCAAATTCTCAAGGTAAAATTCATACCAAAAGCTATCTCATCTCATTGAATTGCGAGGGTGAAAAGGGTTGTGGAAGGCAAATGAAGCGAAGCATTTTGGCTATGTAACATTCTATGAGTTTAATATGATGACTTAATTTAGTAATTTAGCTACGTCTATGTTTTACTTAATTACTATTTGAATTATATGTTCGAAATAATAATTATTGTTCATGGTTTTGTTTGTATACATATTTGAGCATATTTGAAAAATCAAAAAAGAAGTGAAGTGACACATTTTGTAAGATATTCTAACATAGTGAATCTTTTATTCATGCTTAATCATATGTTCGTGTAATTCATGTTACATGTTTAGGTTAAGTTTACACGGTTAAATTTAAGAAATAAATATGCTAGAATTTACATGTTTAAATCTAAGAAATAATTATGTTAGAATTTACATGATGGTCAAGTATAAGAAATCATTATGTTGGAATTCACATGCTAGTCAAGTATAAGAAAAAACTATGTCGAAGTTTACATGATGGTCAAGTTTAAGAAATAATTATGTTAGAACTATGTTGGTTAAATTTAAGAAATAATTATGTTGAGATACTCATGTTGGCTTAGTTTAAGAAATAACCATGTTAGAATTGGCACGTTCGTTAAATTTACAAAATAATTATGTTGGAATTTACATGTTGGTTAAATTTAACATATGATCATATTACAATTGGCATGTCGATTAAAGTTTAAGAAATAATTATGTTGGAATTTATATGTTGGTCAATAACTATGTTAGAGCTGGCATTTAGTTAAATTTGAGAAATAGTTATGTTAGAATTGGCATGTTGGTTAAATTTAACAAATAGTTATATTAGAATCTACATGTTGGTTAAATTTAAGAGACAATTATTTAGAATTGTCACGCTGGTTAATTTAGAACATAATTATGTTCGAATTGGCATGTTAGAATTTATATGTTTCTATTAGATTACATTTTGTACATAATAGAGTTAAACTACTATTTGAGCACAAAAATGCCACATGATATATCTTTAGTCCCTTGGTTTTTTTTTTTATCAGACTTGTAGTTTTTTTAGGATTTTACTTGGGTATTTCGTATTTGATATACAGAATAAAAGGCCAAGATAGAACAAGTCTAAGCCAAAGAAATGAACAATCTTTGACACTAATGAAGTCTAAAGATTTGTTTAATAATGTTGGGGCCCATTTACATGAAACTGAAGCAGTACATGTGTTAGAAAATCAACATTCAGGGGGGGGAGAATTGAAGTTAAGGGCCCAAAACAACCAACATAGTCATCACCATCATCAATCATCTTGATCATAAATCAAGACCCACATGTGCAGCCTATAACATTATGCATAATTCTCTCTAATTCACGGGTCATGCATAGTTGCTTCATAATCCAATTATCATTCTTAAGATGCAAGGCCCTTAACCAGAAGATTGCTTCACGCTGCATTGACCTAGTGGCCAAAGAATTCTCTATTACATGTCTAGTACAGGATCGTAATTAGTCCTTCATGCATGCCCATCAAAATAAGATTGCAAATTGCAAAATTTTGAATTCAGCTTAATTAGACCAAGGCGGTCGAAATATTTTCCAAATTGTTGAGTAATTATATTGACGATGGTGTGGCTTGGCAAGGGGGAAATAATGTAATTTAAAAAATTTTGTGGGCAAGCATTAGTCTAAATAACGGTCTTGGGGATATAATATTATAATTTTAGAGATTATTGCAATTTTAGGTGCTTTTTTGATTTGAAATTTAATACAGTTTTTGGCTATATTTTTGGTTTCAACGTTTGTAGCTCCCAAAATTCTTCCATTTGAAGTTTCAATTTTTATTAGTCTCTTGGGTTCATTGTGGATTTTGAATATTTGAGATTTACAGTTATCGAAGGTTAAAAAATTCTACATTGGCTTTAAGTAGTTGTGCTAATCTCTTCTCTCTCCCCCCCCCCCTCTCTTGTCTCTTGATTAGTTATAATTTATTACTTTTCTAGCAGTTGTAATGAAATCGCTGATAGCTATTCAGTTTGTAGTTTTCATCATGTTTAGTTTATGTTCAATTTCTATTAATTGAATGATTCTATTTTGCTTGTTTGTTGCTTTTAGTCTAATTAGTATAGGCTAGTTTTTTAATTCTAGTGGTGATGTAAAGCTCAATGGAAATCACTTACAATCAAAGGAGAATACAAAAACAAACAAAGGAACTCACGACCTTAGCTTGCTTTCAATGCAATCCGAAACTAAAAGTGAGTTTTGAATTGTTCTAAACTTAAATCTTGGATATAGTAATCACCACCAAGACCAAGTTAGGGCCCCTAAGCTTGATTAAGATACAGAAATCACCACTTAAACAAGATTAGGACTAGAGTTGAACACCACCTTAACTGGCCCAGTTAAGGATAAGCAAGTTTAGTGTTTCAGTTTTATGGAGCAAAAGCTCTCTTTCTCTCTTTTCAAATGCACGAAAATCTCATTGAAAAATGAAGAGTACAAAAGCCTTATAGGCTAGCAAGCAAGCAACCAAGTAGCTAAAGCCTAGGGAGTGAGGTTTCTTTAGAATTAGGAAACCTCTTAAACTAGCTTAGTTCACAGTTTTTGCTAACCCATGAGGTTACAATGTTAATCCTAGCTTAACCCTTGTTAAGTACAACTATTGCGTCTATCTAATCACTAGGATTAAAGCTAAACTTGATACTAAGCAAGCAATTAAGCAAATAAGCTGCTGCCTTGAAGTGAAGAAAAAGAGTGATGTTGACGGGCTGCTTTATGTTGTACCGCTGACCATTAGGAATGAAGCTGTCTTTCTCACTTGCTTCTCGTTGGATAACTTGGTGGCTCTTCCATGATTGTGCCCAATAGCTTGTTAGTTACTCATCCTAGAAGCTAGACACGGATTGGACACCAGAAAGGACTTCAACCACCAAATGCACCAATTAGGTGCGACCGGGTAGGAGCTGGCAGTTTTCCGGCTCTGGTTGGAGGCCACGTTTCACATGCAAAATGTGGGCATGATTTGGCTTTCCACATATGGTTGGAAATCTCTAGAAGTCGTCTAACTCCTCCATGTGGAATTACTCTATTTAGAGTTCATTTGCCTGCCCAAAAGATCAAAATACCCAGACTGGTCCAAACCAGGTCCCAACTTGCACGGTTTGGAGAATTGACCTGGTTCTTCGTCTTCCACTTGACTTAACTTGATTTAATCTCTTGGACCAGGTAGTTAACATCTTGAGGACCCAAAATATGCAAAAATTTAGGACTTAAACCTCATGGAGGCCTAAGTAATTAGAAACACAAAACCGAGCTTGAAAACTGTTTTGAACCCGTAGGGTTCTATTTGTGTCTCTAGCGAAAGGTGAGCCATGTTTTGAACTTGTGACCTTGTTCTTGGACGCTTTGGACTTGATTGATCATGAATTTGGTCTTGGCTTGGTAGGACTCCATCAAGTGGCCTACGTTCAACCCGCCTTTGTGGATTTGACTTTCAAGTATTATGGCTAACATGCATGCCCTTGTATTTGAAATTTTCCCTCTATTTTGGATCGTATAACTACTTTGATAAATTTGATGTAAATTAATATTTTAGGAAATAATTTTAATATTTTTTGATGTTAATATGTTCTAAATATGGTAGCCTATGTTTTTTTAAGTCAATATGTTTAAAACATATATTTGAATTTAAATTTGAATTAATTATTGGTGAGATGTTTACATCTTAGACTATATTCATAAGAAATATTTGTTAAATTTAATGTTTATTTTAGATAACATGTTTCAATTAAGATGTTGGAATTAGTTTAGACTTGATACGTTGGGAAATAATTTGAACACGTGTTTTAAGTTAACGTTTGTAAATAAATTATGTTAGAGTTAAAATTAAATAAATAATTGTCGGTTACTTGTAGGTGTGCTCACATGACCCCCCACCACCAAACTAAAATGCACCCCAACCCCAAATTATAGGTACGAGCCAATGTCCCTCAATATTACCTATGGCCTCCTCAATCTAACTAATTTTTGTGGGTAAGCAACTCAACCCTCTTATCAACTCCCACCAAATTAATTGTCAGCACAAGACATTCTCAAACAGATAATAATTTGACTAAAGGTGAGGCGAGAGAGAGGGAGGGAAGGTGCATGGCAGGCGGTAGAAGGGGGAAGAAGTGAACGATAGAGGAGGATCATTGTCTGGTCCATTCTAGGATTAACACAAGCACGGACCCAATCATCAGGGCTGATTAAAAGTGTAATGCTCCGACCCCTCTCGATCGCGGGTCTTACCAATACGGCTTCAAGGACCATCGACTGGCCCCACAAATCACCACAAGCCTTTCCAGCATGCTTCGTCCTCGCTCACGCACTGCCTGGGAAACTTCCCAGGAGGTCACCCATGCCAATATTGCTCCTCAGCAAGCACGCTTAACTGTAGAGTTCTTAAGAGTAGGCTTCCCGAAAAGAAAGGTGCACCTCTGGTGATATAAGTAGTCACTTCGATACTTTTAAGCCACACTCGGGATGTTACAAAAATAAGTCAGGCTTTTAGGGTAAGGTGGACGTTGCCTTTAACAAATACTCTCCATTTGGGCTGCACAGAGAATGGAGAAGATTTGCAACACCTGCTAAAACTGATCCTCCTCATTGGTCTCTATCCATGTGGTCTAATTGTGTTGCACAATACTTGGTATAAACCAAAGTAGCACAAGATTCTAATGAGAAAGCTCATGATTCTTATTTTTAAAAAGTGAAGAGGAAGTTTGAGCTATTACATTGGTAGGTGTTACTTAATGATCAACCTAAATAGGAGATCTTTTGCAATCAACCTCAAGAAGGGTCATCAAAATGATCCAAGACAAAGGAGATGAGAGCATATTCTGCCAACTCTACACCGACACCTCTACCACCCCCGTCAAACAACCGAATCAGGGGGCAGCCAATCCGCCCCATGGGAAGAAAAGCAGCTAAGAGAAAGACGAAGGAAAAAAGTTAACGGCCCTATTATGGATTTGGTGAGTATAATTGTCAGTGTTAAGCACAACGAATGTGGAGAAGACTAGCCTCTTTAGACAATATGTGTAAGGCAGGAAGGTGGTAGCAGCTAAGGAAACATCATTTCAGATATTGGCATCAATTATTCAAGGAAATGGAGCAACTACTAAAGGAGAAGAAGTTTGAGGACTAGATACTAAGAATGAACCTTGCTAAAATGTGTAATGGGGATACCGCAAGATATGACCAAATGCAAGAAGAAATTAGGAGTTAGTATCACCAAGTGCCTTTGTCAACTAAGTAAAATATATTTCATATCTTCTTTAGAATGAAACCTAGGTTGTAATATGTTATTAAAAGAAATATGAGCTATGTATCCACCTATTTTGTAGTGGTTGATGAAAGTAACTTATGTATGTGTGCTATACGTTGTATGAAATCTCTACATTTTATAAAATGAAATATATTTTTTTCATCCATTTTATGTTTATCCATTAAGTTTATTATTTATATCAAGTTTATTATTTACGATTATGTATGCACAGGTGGTTGACAATATGTGATTCATCCTCCTTGTCTTCCTCCTCATCATCACCAAATGGCTTAGGCTTCATACTCAGAGTGTAAGGATGATACACCGATTTTGGAATATCTTCTTTAGTATGAAAATGATGCCAAGAAAATGGAACTTCTTCTAAAGTTTAGACAAGCTAGATAAGAGAAGTGGGTTTCATCATCATCGTAAAGAACAAGAAGAAAAAAATATTTATTTGGAGAGATCAAGAAGAAGCTCATGATCCCCTGTACAAAGACTACTTTATTAGATTCTGTTTACAGTAAAAACCAATTTTGACACAGACTTAGGATGCAAAAGCACTCATTCTTTCACATAATGGAGACCCTCGAGAACTGAGTACTTTTGTTTGATGTATGATGGACTTGGGCAGCGTGGGATGATGCTAACTAAGTATACTATAGCTATGTAGATGTTGACTTATGGTATATTAGAGTACTTGAAGATTGGTGGAAGGACAACACTAAAGTACATGAAAAATCTTTGTTGTTGGGGTCATTATAGTAGTTGTGGAAAAGTATTTAAGAAAACTAACCCAAATTGATGTCAATCGTCTATTGCAAGTGGGGGGGTGCCCGTGTCTCTAGTATGCGCTGGAAAGCATTGCTTGTATGCATTGAGAGTGGAAGAACTGTGCAATAGGTTGGAAAAGTAGGGTTTGCTAAAGGAATTTATAAATGCCAACTTTGATTCTTGAAGCAATTGCTTCTTATGACATGCCTTTTTTGGGTGCTCAGGAATTTTCAATAACACAATCATCCTTAACCGTTGCCGGGTCTTCCAATACTTATATGAAGATCGGGTCAAAAATATGAATATATCATCAATGATCATATGCATAATATCAAATAGCTTGTATATGATGATATTTATCCAAAATGGGTGATTTTCATGAAAACTATTCCCCTTCCGCAAGGGTCAAATGCAAAGTTGTTCAATGAACATCAAGAAACCATTATAAAGGACATGGAGCGAGCCTTTGGTGTGCTACAAGCTTGTTTGCCATAATCTATGGTCTTGTTCGACACATTGGTGAGGATGCCTTGACTCTGATAATGAAACCATGTGTTATACTCCACAACATGATCGCTAAGGATGAACCTAACTTGTGTTGCATTGCTTTTGACTACAAGCATGTGGAGGCTAGTATCTCAGAGCCTAATGTCTGACATGACCATTGTCTATGCTATGCAACTTACTTTCGCAGGTCAGTAGAAGTTCAAGACCTTGAGACACATGCATGTCTCCAAGAGGTGGTTAAAGAAATATGGAAGTGACAACTAGTTTGACGAAGACATCAAACATAATTCTTATTTTTTTTGTCGAACTTTGTATTATAATTTTTTCTGAGTCAAATGTTCGTATTGTAATTTTTTTTTTTACATGTGGGTTTTTGTGTTGCAATTTTTTCTCAAGTCGATCTTTCATATTGTAATTTTTTTTTTGAATCGAACTTTTCTACTATATTTTTCCACAGTTGAACCTTCATATTGCATTTCCTTTTAAATGAGTAGAATTTTCGTGCTGTATTTTAATCGAGTTGTGTTATCAATAAGAATTAGTATATTGTTGTCTGGTATTTTTAATTAATTTGCCCATGGTAAATTACAACAATAACAATAACAATTCCCAATGTAGGTCTCGCTTGCGGGTGGTTTGGGGAGATCTAGATGTGAGTGCCATTACCTTTGCAGGTATCATTACTTACAAAGAGACTGATTCCAATAAACCCATAAAAACGGTTTGGGAAAATATTTTATAGTAGTCAATCCTTTGACTAAAATAAAATACAAAAGTAGATAGATGATAAAACTAAAAGTACTATAAGACAAATAACAATAAGTCACATAATAACCTATACAAGCATACACAAGAGCTGGGAACAGACTATAAGTGACAGCTAAATTCAAGTACCAGCAATTTTTAGTGCCCTTGAAACCAATAAAGGGGCAAGCAACGCTTTAACTAAAGTCAGCAACCCTAATCCTAGATTTTTATAACTTCATATCCTGATCCATGTTCTCCGTTAATACTAAAGTCTTCAAATGGTGTTTAATCACTTCGTCCTAGCTCTTCCTCGATTTACTACGACTCCTTCTATATCCTGGAAGATCGATCTTCTCATATCTCCTCATTGGTGCACCCACGCTCCTTCTCCTTTTATGACCAAACCATCTTAGTGTACCTTCTCTTATCTAATCCTCTATAGGTGCTACTTCTGCTTTGTCTTTAATCACTACATTTATAATTCTATCCAATCTCCTTTGGCCACACTTCCAATGAATCATCCTCATCTCCACGACTTTCATCCTCTAGACTTAAGACCTTTTGATATGCCAATACTCCGCACCAAATAATAATGTTGGTCTAACAACCATGCTATAAACCCTCCCTTTCAAACTTAGTGAGATCTTCTTATCGCATAGCACCTATGAAGCATTCTTCCATTTTTGCCATCTTGCATTTATTTGATGGATAATGTCTTCATCAATATCCCCTCTCTCATGAATGATTGATCCCAAATGTCTGAAAATTCAACCCTTGTTACAGCTGCACCTCCAATGGTCACTTCGTCTTCAATACCTCCTTCCCCCTCACTAACTAAGCATCTCAAGTACTCAGTCTTTAACCTACTTAACCTAAAACCATTAGCCTCTAGGGTATCTCGCCACCACTCTAACTTGTTGCTGATCCCCTTTCTATTATCATTAATAAGGACTATGCCATCGCCAAATAGCATACATCACGGTACCTTATCTTGAATCACTCTAGTGAGTTCGTCCATAACCATAATAAAAAGAAAAGGACTCAACGTTGACCCTTGATGAAGTCCAATCTCTATAGGGAAGTCACATGTTACCTCCCTACGATCCTAACTCTTGTCCTTACTCTATCATACATATCTTTAATAATTCGAATATAAGCAGCAGACACACCTTTCTTCTCCATGAACTTCCATAATACCTCCATAGGTACTCTATCATAAGCTTTCTCTAAGTCTATGAACATCATATGAATGCCCTTTTTTCTTTCTCTGCAAAACTCCACAAGCCTCCATATGAGATGGACAACCAGCATCGTCGACCTACCTAGTATAAAACCAAACTGGTTCTCCACAATCCTTCTACCTTTCCTCAACCTTCCCTTAATTACCCTCTCCTACAACTTCATTGTGTAGCTAAGCAATTTGTTTTAATCTCTATAGTCATTGCAATCTAGAATATCATCCTTGCTGTTGTACAGAGGGATAACTGAGTTGTATCTCTATTCGTGAGACATCTTTGCTGCCTTCAAAATAGAGGAATTGCTTGTGGGCTTCATAGAAAATACTTTATTTGGTTAACAAAGTTGGAGTTATATTGGACGTGGATGTTGAATTCCGAAGATTGGAACTTGGGATGATATGGAGGGTCAACCCCCATTGAAGTTCCCAAAATTGGAACTTGGGCTGTAGATGCTCCAAGTAACTCTTCTCCTATTCTTCTTTCTTATTCTCTGCAAATTATTATATGCACCTGGGAGTTTATACTCCCAGATCCACATCAGCGCCCTGTATACATGACATGTCATTTATTTTTATTTTTTTTAGTGGCAGTTTTGCTTCAATTCTGGTAACCGTTCTTCCCTCCTTTAAAAAAAAAATACAAAATGACAGTTTTCATTGCTTAATTATTATACTTTTTTTTCTTGAATTTAGAAATCCTCACGTTGAATGGTTGCTGATGTTGCAAACTGACAGTTTCATGCACTGAATTATCAGACATATTTTCATTTTTTTTTAAAAAAACAATTCTTCAACGTGCTTGGTTGTTGAGTTCAATGCGTTTCATGCTTGCTGGTATTGCATTCGTTTTTTGAATGCTTTAAGAGGGTTATTGTTTTAGTGTTGATTTTGAAGATTGGAGGTATTGTTCGTTTGCATTATCATTTTGATTAATGGAAAAGAGTATTGATCAAGTTAGAGTTGTTGATGTTGATGATCGTTCAGTTTCTAAAAGCTTGATTCGTAAGTTATCTAATCTCGTAATGTTGCTTTTTTTTTTGTTTATGTCACTTTTGATGCATTGTATATGCTGTTTTTGGTAGCTATATTTGATGCGGAAGCTTCGGATGTTGTTGCTAATGAAGGCGAGGAAGACATGTCCGGTGAGTGTTGTATGTATGGAAGGTATTATTTGTTCATTATTTTGGTTAATAGGTTCATATATCTTTTAGGTGTTGTCGTGTTCACTTTTGCACTTCTTGTGGTTCACTATTTATTTTGTATATGATATTTGCAAAGTCTATATGTTGAATTGTGGATTTGTTCATAGTATTTACTTTGGGTGTTTAACTTCTAATTATATTGTACTTTGTATTTGAAAATTTTGAACATATTAGTGTGGGCTGTTTGAATGTATATTGGGTTGAACATATTGTTGTGGTACTTTGGTAGCTTCCGATGTAGATGTCATTCACTTATGTATGTGTATTTGTTTATTATTGCCCTTATACTGTTCACTGATAGAGTCCATGTTGATTTCTGCACTTTCAGTTCACTTTTTATTTTGTATATCATATTTGCAAAGACAATATGTTGAAATGTGGATTTGTTCATTGTATTAACTTGGGGTCTTTAACTGGTAATTATTTTGTACTTCGCATTTGAAATAATTGAACACATAAGTTTGGGTTGTTTTTCTGTCTATTGGGTTGAACATATTATTGTGGTACTTTTGTTGTTTGCGGTGTAGATGTCATTCACTTCTATATATGTGTTTGTTCATTATTGACCTTATTAATGTTCACTGATATTGTCCACTATTTATTTTAGGATGTCGGTTATCTAAGCGGGACATTATTGAAATTGAACCGTTCCGAGAAGTGTTGGTTGGTGCTACTGCTACCTCAAAACGTGAAGCATTTCATATTTAGAATGATTATGCATATAAGGTTGGTTTTAGTGTTCGGTATTCGAAGGTGCGTCATTGATGTAAAGCGAAAGGAGGTGGGTTATGCATGCGCCAGTTTTGTTGTTGGAAAGCTGGATTCAAGCAAGATAAAGGTCGACATCACAAGGATCATACGAATGTAGATGTCCGAAATGGTTGCAAGGCGTTTATTCAGTTCCATATAGATGAGGATGGTAAGTGGATTGTTACTCGGCATGATACTGAACATAATCATGATTTGTGTAGTCCAAGTAAGCGATATTTGTTGCCTTCACATCGAGAAGTATCTGAGGAGGATATTTTATTTGTTAAACAGCTTAGGGAGTCGAGAATAGGAGTTGCTGATGCATATCGTGTTCTTAAGAAACAAGCTGAGGGGTATCCTTCTTTGCGGTATGGTTTGAGAGACGTATACAACAAGTTGTCACAATTGAAAGATAGAACATTTGATGTTGGAGATGCACACTCACTAATTGAGACATTTAATAAGCGTCTCAAGTATGAGGATGACTTCTTCTCTGCATTTGAGCTTGATGCGAGTAATTGTTTAGTTAGTTTTTTTTTTACGTTAGATGATTATGTATTATTTGGAGATTTGGTTGTCTTTGATACAACGTATCGGACGAACAAATATGACATGATTTGTGCGCCGTTTGTTGGGATGAGTCATCATTCAAAGAATGTTATATTTGGTTGTGGTTTTCTGATGAATGAGAAGATAGGGTCTTTTGTTTGGTTGTTTCAGACATTCTTGAAGTTTATGGGTGGGAAGCACCCAATTTCTGTGATGACAGATCAAGCATTCTCCATGGCTGCTGCAATTAAGTTGGTGTTTCCGCTTGCTCGTCATAGGTTGTGTTGTTGACACATTATTGAAAATTCAATGAAAAATATTGGACGCCTTAGATTGTGTGAAGGTTTCACTAAGATTTTTAATAGAGTTTTGATGGATTGTGACACTGTGGATGAGTTCAATTTTTTATGGGATAGGTATGTACTTGTTGTAGTGTATTGCTAGTGGTATAACCTATTTCATTGTAAATTTGTTCTCATTATTCACAATCATATTTTTGCGAGTTCACTGCATTCTTCAACATTGTTCACTTTTGTTGGTTTTTATTGGAACAACATAAATGGTTTTTTTTATTAAATGGCATGAAGCGTATTGTGTGTAGGCTATTATGATTTATATGTATTCCACATTGGACTTCTTTTATGGTAAATTGCGTGGCCGTCTTTTTTTGTCATATGTTTAGAGGACTAGCTGAGATTAGTATATAAGGTTTGTGTATGTGTATAAGGTTTGTGTATGTGTATGTTGTGTTTGGTTTATTTTTATTATGTTGTTAGTTCACTAACATCTTTAGTATTATTCACTGCAATATGTTGTATTTAATTTATTTGTAAGTGTTTACGCAACTTTAGCTTTTGCATTTGTAAGTTCACTTCACATGATGTATTAGGTATGCATTTTTTCAATTATTTTGTGATATTATGCTTATAAATTGCATTTTTAATTTCAAGATGATGGAAAAGTATGATTGTAGTAACAATCGTTGGCTTTGTAACTTGTATAGTTTGCGTGAAAAATGGTGTCCGGCATTTTCAAAACAGTTTTTTTCTGGTGGTGCATTATCTTCTCAAAGGAGTGAAACAACGAACAGATGTTTGAAACGGAGGTTGCGGGCTACAGCTGATCTGTGTGACTTTTACAACATCTTTTGTGATGTTGTATCTGAGTGGAGGAGCAAAGAGAATGGTGAAGATCATAGATGTAGCAAAGGTAATGTGGAAATGGCTTTCCCTTGTATAAACATCTTGAAACATGCAATGTCTATTTATATTGTTGAAGCTTTCTTGATGTTCGAGAAGGAGTTCATTGATGGTGCCGAATATAATTTCAAATCAATTGAAAGCTCTTCTCCTGATATGTCATTTGAGGTGTGGGGAATTCGGTTTGCAAGGGAATCTCATCGAGGAGAGCCATATGAGTTTCGGCATATCGTTAATTTTAATAAAGAGGAAGACGTTGTTGAATGTAGTTGTAAGATGTTTAGCGAGGTTGGAATTTTGTGTTCCCATAGCTTAAGGGTGCTACATGCTTGTTGTGTTGAACACGTGCCTGATCGATATATAATTAAGAGGTGGTTGTTTACGCTAAAAATGTGTGATTTTTACAGTACCTTTCTGCCTAATTTATGCTCGAAATAATTATTATTTTTAGATTTTTATTTGATTTTATTTTATTTTGTAGGGATTGAATAATTCGGGAATAATGCCAGGAAAAGATGAAGGAATGCTGAAAGCTGAAGATTTGGGCCAATTAGCTTCAAACCCGACCCAAGAAAAAACTTCCAAAAAAAAAAGAAGAAAAAAAATAAAAATAAATGCCTCAGCCGGTCACGTGCGCCTCACGTGACTCGGCTAAGCCCCCCTCCCCCTTAATTCAGACCATCTTCTCTTTCCTCTCATTCCCCTGCAACCTGATTCCCCTCCCCCTTCGTTGCTCCTTCTTCTTCAATCACCCAAAATGAATCGAAACCCCTCATTTCACCATGGCTCTTCACCTTCCTCAACCTCGCGATCTCTCTTTGTCCTCCTTCAATGCGTGCCATTACTCATCTTCCATGAAACGTTCGTCGCCATTCCACAACAAGGGGTAGATCGAAGATCGGTGAGGAATTAAAATGGAGGTCGAGTGGCAGAGAAGGCTAGACAATAATTAGGTAGTAAGTGTCGAGTTTGCTTTCAGATTTGATTTTAATTTTAATTCTAGTTTCTAGGGAATTTTCAAGCTCAAGTTTATTTTTAGGGATTTATTTTTGAATTAGGTCATCGATTTTGAGATTCAGTTGTTGGATATGTTTGATTTTGCTTTGCAATTCGAACCATTAGAGTTGTTTAAACTTTTGATACTTGGTTGGAAGAGTATTCTAGTTGGATTAAAGTTGAATTTTCGTCCTGTTTCCTCCCTAATTTCTGCTTGATTTTGTGGCCTTGCGCCTGAGTTCTGGGCTTTGAGTCTTGTTGTGTTTCAGTTTGCAACTGATAGTGGGGGTCGAAGGTAAGCTTGCCAGGTTGGTGATTGCTAGCTATTTCGCCCCTGTCCTGTTTTCTCTATCTGCTATGGTTTGTTCATGAGTGTCCAGCTTTTCCGAGATATATGATTTAGGTTCTGATGGTTTAGTGAGTTTCCAGTTTTGATGGTTTTGTTATGTTCTGAAGGTTATGTTTTGATGATCTATGTTCTGCTAGTATGTAACACCCCCAGCCCCTAGGGCCGAAAGCGTTACGTTTTCCTAACTTCTTACTTAAATTCTGGGACGAAACGGATAGAGTTTTCCGTGAAAACTGACCGTGTCCAGGCTAAACGCCTTACAATAAGTCCCTGTAAATCAACGGAAGCGTAAACATATAAAACATAGCTCAACGGCCACACGCCGGAGTTCATAACTCGACGAGCCACCCGCTCGGAGTACACCAAACAGAATAGTTCATTATTACAGAAAAAGTAAAAGATACAACTGAACGGTTCACACAACCGGAGTACGGGGTTTACATCCCAAAACATAACCAACTTCAACCAAAAGACATCTAACTGACCGGATGGTTGGCTCATATGGCCATACAGAGCGACTCATACCCAATATGCATTACATGAACTTAGAATACCGTTTACAAACGTTACATGACTCCTTAAAGACATAACTAGGCACAAATGACACCTTGCAAGCAATAATCAATTTCAGCTGATTCAACTTCTTCCTGTCATAAAGAAAACCAGGGGGAAAAGGGGAAAGAGTAGTGGGATGAGCAACCACACGCTCAGTGAGTGTCCCCCAACCCCCTTAAAACCAAAACCGTTACAGGCAATAATATCTTTATTAATCACATATCACGTATTCATACTATAATATCATAATAGGCATTCACGAAGTTCTTATAGAACTATCACTAACCATAAGCTTCACTTTAACCACTTAACGCATTTTCTAGGTCCTTAAATGACCAAACTTCTTGACTACAGGCAGTTAAACACTTAGGCAAGCAATGAAGCTAAGCACATAACGTTCTTTCTCATAAACATAACTCATATATCCACTTAATGAACATTTAGGTCACACTATGGCTATAATTATAAGCTACATGCCACAGATTGTAAACACTTAAACATAATAGGTTCTTAGTTTCAATAGGGGTGACATGTTAGGAACTTGCTTACATATCATGTGACTCTAAACAAAACATGTGATACACTATCACCTATATGCTCAATATGTACTTCAAGAAATCACCACATGATATATCATGAAAACAACATGGCTACTTGCTCGCTTGAACACATGCTTCTAACTATAATGCTTGTACACTCACTTTGAAGTCACATATTCTTTACAATCACATGCTTTGAAGTTTCAAGTATAGACACTTTCGTTTCTTTCTTTGCAAACATAACTCGTTCATAAAGTATACTTAGAGCATGCATATATCACACATAGGAAGCTTTCTTGCGTTTTACTGAAAACACTTCATTCAGCCCTTGAGGCTCTTAAAAACTCTTCTGTTAGCCTCTTGATGCTCTTAAAACTCTTCTCTTTCTTCTTGGTCGCATAATGACCCTTCAAACTTTCTTTCTGAAATATCTCAAAAGGCAAAGTGCCAACTGCTTTTCTTATTTAATAAGAAATTACTTCTGGGCATAAGATCATAAAGTGCTAGCTGGGAGAGATCTACACTCAATCCCCAAAGCTTTTACTCCCGGGATGGCAACTAACTTTTTGGACCTTAACCCTCGTCAGGGTCTCTAGGGACTACGCCCTAGGCTATATAGAGATTCCCCCGTTCAAGCAGGTTCACTCCCTATCTGATGTCCCTATGCACTTATCTTAGCCATTTAAACTTGGTCTTAACGACTAATAAGTTTGCTGCCTCTCACAGCGAAATCTTTTATCATACAACTCACGCTTTTGTAAAACTCTTTAGGGATTCCCCCGTTCAAGCGAGTTCACTCCCAAAACTGCTTTCATTTACTTAAAATAGGCCATCATGCAATAATAGTTATGGCTACTATCATTTCAAAACATGAAATCTTTCTTTAAAAACTCACTCTTATGCACATAATGCAATCTAAGCATTTAAGCACATATATTACATATATCACATTTAAGCACTTCATATCAATCATATCAATTCAACACAATAAGCCACACATGGCCTCGCAATCCACACGATTGCGGTTAATTCACAACCCAGTCTCCCTCCTCACTTTCACCGTACACACAAGACCTCAAACGCTCATAATGTTATCCTCAAACCATCCACCTACTAGCTCGTTTCATCAATTTATTAGTCATAATAAGTTATCATATAGACTTATTTAAAAGAGGGTGAGATTTAAGCTCTTACCTGAGCAAACAGCACCTTTCAGCCACATATAACCATATTTAGTCGTCAATTGACAACACTTTACTAAGTAAACCAAACATGATTCAAATCTGACATACACGATGTATTTTAAAGGAAACTTTCCTAAGCATGAACGTACTTCGCATGAAACTAAGCACATCTCAATAACTTCAAGTTTAATTCAATTACAAACATTAGTTAGTTTAACTCGAATCGAAGCTAAGCATACTAGACTAACTTCATTTTTAACCCTTTTTATACATTAGCTAACTTTAGTCACATTCAAGCTAACCACGTTCTTATAACTTCAAAATTAATCCCTTTTCATGCATCACTGATTACTTGAATCGAAGCTAAACATATTAAACCAACTTCGTTTTTAGTTCTTTTTATACCTTAACTTACTTTAGTCGTATCCAAGCTAACCACGTTCTTATAACCTCAAAATTAATCCTTTTTCATGAATCGCTAAACACTTGAATCGAAGCTAAACATATTAAACCAACTTCGTTTTTAATTCTTTTTATACCTTAGCTTATTCTAATCAAATTCAAGCTAACCACGTCTTTATAACTTCAAATTAATCTCTTTTTATGCATGGTTTTCATTCAAGTCCAATTCACGCATGGTTCCCTTTATACGCACATAACTTGCATCGATTTACAATCTCAGGCATAAATTAACCGAATAGTTCGAATCTAATCATGCACAGCCCATTTCTTGACATTTCTAACGAATCTAACAAACCCTAACTTGACATGCAACATCAATCTGCTGAAAACATTTTCGAAATTAATACTAATTTAGGAGGCAAGGAACACCCACCTCGATTCCATGCTAGAGGACTCTTTCTAAGCGTTTTCGAACTCGATTTGGATGCTAGGAAGGTTCAATCTTCGACCCAATTAGTCCCAAACGCACGCCCAATAGCTGAGACCAAACCCTAGCCCGAATGCCTTGCTTGACCGAAACCCTAGGTCCCGAATTGGTGACGTTGGTGGCTGATTTGGGTTGAATTCGGCCACTCGACTTATGGGGGAGGTTGATTCTGGGTGTTTGGTCGGATTCCGGCATGTGGGTGGTGCTTCGAGGCCACCCAAAGTGCCGCTGACCGGCTCTGTTCGCGGCGAGGAGCAGAGAGGAGAGGGGGTGGTGGTCGATGGTGAGTGGTCGCGCGCAGGGGATCGCCGTGGTCTCTCCCTGGCTCACCGGCGACGCTCAAGTGGTGGTGGTGGTAGGTCGGATTTGCGAGAGGAAGGAGAAGAGGAGATGCAGAGGAGAGAGAGAGAGTCGCGAGTTAGAGAGAGAGGGGGGGTCGGGGTGCTGTGTTCGGGTTCCCAGGCCCGAGAGCCTCCTCCCCCTTTTTTTTGCTCTAGTTTCTTTTTCCCTTTTTTTTTGGCTCAATAACATCATTCAACTGATTCCCGATCCCGTACTCGTTAGTGGTTAGGCTAAACTTAAGTTGAAACGAAGTACGACTAACATTTCAGTTTAAACGTTTGAAATCGATTAAGTAAAATGGAAAACGATTTTAAAAACTCGGTTTAGCATCGATTCAAACATTTTATAAATAGGTAACGTCAATAATAACATCAATCAAATAGTCGTTCTTTTTAATAAAATTAATCGTTTAACGACTAGATTAAACTATCAATATAATTTAAACACATAAACGGCACGGATTAACTTTAAAATCAATAATAGCAATAATAATCCCTTTTTTTTTTTTAAATTATAGCTTCCAAAAGCAAATCGATAATCATTTAACTCATATAATTACTAAAAATACGATTTTATAACATAAAAAGGTAATACAAGCAACTTAACATAAAAATAACGAAGGCGGGTCTTACACTCTTCCCCCCTTAAAAGAATTTTGCCCTCGAAATTCTAAATCTAAGTTCGGTCTTTCCTAGAATGCATGCACACAACTAAGATCTACGTGATAGGTTTTCAAAAGGTTTCATTTTGCAAACACTATTTCTTTTTAAATCAAAAGGAAATGGCTTATGGTATCTAGTCTCCTCCTCGCCAATCCTCTTCAAGTGTCTACTCACTCTATTTAGGCGCCGAGGGCAAATCGCATTGAAGAGGGGCAAATTAGTTGGCATGGACAACCATATTGGAACATGAAACATAGATTTTCGATGGTCTAAGCTCAATTCGCATGACAAGCAATAATGCTAGACATAGGCATCTATAAGTGTGCATCTAAAGGCATGACAATCGGGACAATGACATATTAAGGTCATACGCTAGTAGTATTGTACTAAAACATGAATTCAAGTCACTTTGAAATCACAATGATTAACATGGAGACTCTTATAACTCATTTAGAATAACAAAAATGTCACATAGCACCACATAGAATCATTTACGCATAATAACATGACAAAGTATTGTATAATATCAGCAAATTCAACATTCTCAAGTTTAGGAATTGGGGGTAACATAAAACCGGTTGATATGCATATAACAAGCAATTCACAAAATGAAAACATGTATGATTGACAATCCAGGTTCGTATGAAAGCAATTATCTTAGTCAAGCTCATTCAAAGGCAGAAAGATATTGGGTCAATCTAAGGTTAAATCATTTACGAGAGGTTACCATGTCACCATAGGACAACAGAGACATCAAATTACATCACAGGGACAACGAAGGAACTCGGGGTAACACTTGTATTCACATTGACATCACGTAGGGGTTAACAACGAAGCACTGAGATCAAAAACCACGAATCAACATAAACTAGCGTATCATGTCGATAAGAATAACTTTGAGATGGAAATGCTAACGCATAATGTAAGTCGATGGTTTTGATGGTGGGGAGACTTTCCCTAAGGTCTCTACTTGGAACTGATTGTCCCTCAAGTCATAAATTCATACAAATGAAGGTTATGCTCATCCAACAGCTTTAATGTTTGATTTATTACAAGAATATGTGAGTGCAGGCTTCTAGGGTCGTCTCATCATGCTCTAGATATGGGTGTATGCAGTTATTCAGCTATATTATGGAATCATAGAATTCATGGAATGCAAATAACGTATCAGAGGTCAGGTCATGCCCTTATTTACAAAACTTAAATAATTGACTAATCAAGCCCCATGCCAAGCCAATCTTAAGTCAAGCAAATACCAAATTATGCATTCACTAAGCCAATCATTCACAGGATACTTGATACATGACCTCGAGCATTCTACCATGCCACTTTCTTAAACACGAAATATATACTCTATACACGTGATTCATGTAGATATAGCTCTATTGTCATTCAATCATGCATTTCATATATCGAGTTCAACCAGTCCAATTATAACACAAGAAAACAGTGTCGATGGGTTGTACATAACGATTCAAGAGTCATGTCGTGTAACTAACTGCACCAGTCAAATTGTTCTAACTAATACAGTTACATGTTTAACCAATTCAAGCAAGCAGTTGTCGAAACTCACTTTGGTGGCATTTGATCACGAACACATCGATGGCCTTATAGGTGCGCATTAAGGTTTGGTGAGGTACATCTATCCATCCTATAGATGATCACAGGAATCCTACTGCTGATGTCACTCACCTTGGTAAGAATTGTTTACTACGTACAATTCCAAAGTCTGCTAGGTTCTTCCTCCCTTTCGCTTTCTAAGTGTATTAGGGTTCGTGCGGGCTAAAACATTGTCACCCCATTCATGAATCATAATCCATATAATAGAAAGCAAGTAATACACGTTTTAGGCAACAATGGCAAAGAAGGGAATCAGTAGGTACACTTTACGCAATGATTAACGAGGTCTTACTATTAGCACATAGTCTTTCAAGCATGTATACAAGTTCAAAGAATTCGGAATTCAAAAGAAAGAGGGAAGATATCGTTCAGTAGGATTACCAATTACGGCAATCCTACATGAACTAAGATCAATTAACATGAGCTAACATGAACTAGCATAATAATTGACTTGTATAACATGAACTAACATGTGACTTGTATGGTAGCATAATAATTGTAGCAATCATACATTAGGGGCTATAGCATGTTAAAAACCAATTATAACACTCACACATAAACTAGCATGAACTAACATGTGACATAGAGTGTATAAGCTAACATAAAGTGTATAATAAATGAAGTCAATTTTACATGAAAATGACATAAATAACCACATGCTAGCATAATCATAAGCATGAGTTGTACATGAACTAACACATTTTAAAAACATTGAAAAACATTGTTTCACTATTCAGGCTATTATACAAGTTAACATAAAAATAACGAAGGCGGGTCTTACATGAACTAGCATGAACTAACATTGTGTGCTTTATACACGATTGTTTTGAAATAAGTGACCAATAGTAGGGTATTTGTACTGCTGCAACTGTTGGACTACTTTTTCGCTTTGCTGGAAGTCTTCTTTTGCTGCTTCTTGTGCTTGCAACCGTACTTGACTGAGTTCACTCTCTAATATCATCGCCGCGTACCTTGAACGTAGATGTCTGACGAACTGTTCCTGCATATTTCACATGTGTATTAGCCATAAGCAATTTTAAATGTAATACATGTTATTCAACTTTGAATTTGAATTATAGTTAGTTTGAAGTTGATATTGGTTCAAGAGCAAAATGTATAGGTTACCTTGTTTTTTTCAAAACAAATTGACCAGTACTTGACACTTCCTCCTTGGAACAACTCCATATGCGTATGGCATAAATCCCGCAATCGTGTATGTTATTGTCATCTTGCCGAGATAAATTCCAAAATACGAGGGTAAATTTCCTGACGTCAACCCCTTTTTTAAATCGTCCATTCAATAAGTAGATTGCGAACAAGTTTGTCTACACATAATTTCTTAATGTTATGGGGTGATATTTTTGTATATGAATTCAGGGTTTTGTGTTTGAGATATCTTTACCATGGCCATCACACTATGCTTATATCTAGATGTGGCATCCTCTCCTTCCAAGCGATTGTCAAGTACAATTATTTTCTTACCTCCAAAGTCATAACAGAGGACAAAAAAATGATGGTCTTGAAGTATGGGGAAAAACACATGCATGTCATAAAAAATATATGAGGTTATGTATATTCATGTGTACTGTGCTGGTTATAGTGAACTGCAAATGGTTCCATGATGAACGACCTAATATGGTGTAGTGAACAATGAGTTGACTTAACATGAAAGAATACACATATTAAATAAAGCTTCCTAATGAACTCAGTGAGCTGATGCAAACTTTATACTATACTGAGTAAGACCTGCGTATGGACACAAGTAGGATGTTTGCTGGTACATTGCATATGTTTGCATCTTTTATGGGTGAATTTGTCAAGTCCTTAGTGAACTAGTTGTCAACCAATAATGAATTAATTACGAGTTAAACATATACAAATTGTGCAACTGTTACACATTAAGGGAATCTTACATTTCATTTCAATGGCAATCAAAATGTATAGTATATATTCATCAGTCACTTAGTGAACTCAGTCATTGTATTCAGTGAACTAATTGATTATTCATAGTGAATCAATTATAATTTACACATATACAACTCGTCCAACTATTACACATGAAGGCAAGTTTGCATTTAGTATCACTGCTAATCAAAATATAAAGTGAACCATCATCAGTGACTCAGTGAACTCAAGCATTGTACTTAGTGAACTTGATGGCCACACATAGTTAATCAATTGCACGTTACACATATTAGTGAACATTGATTAGTCACTCAGTGAACTCATTCAATATACTTGGTGAACTAATTAGACATTACATGTACTTGCATCTAGTTATACATATTCTACAAGCAGTGTTATGGAACTTACCAATTGGGGTTCACCCAATTTCATTCATTTATACCTCTTTCTCTCAAGGTCCATTACTGCCTTGAAGATGTTTGATAATTCCAATGTTTCATTCTCTATGGCCATCTGGAAATGCAAAGTAGGCATTTAAATGTTAATGATGAAAATTGTGTTACAAAAGAGAGAACTATGTTGTATGTAATGTGTTATGGTCTTACGAAAACATTGGTGGTGAAGAACATTCTTTGCTTTGTCATCGGATTTCTTCGCCTTTCCATCCAATTTAGTAGTATACATAGTACGTCTACTATAGACTTGTCTAAGTCTTGGTCTGCTCCTACCAATGTTTCAAATGCTTCCCTGAATATCCACAATTGTGTCTCTTCCTCCTCATTTGCATACTCGAATAGTTTCTCCCTATACTTTAGATTATAGTCATTTATTCTTTAAGGAGGATAATATGAACACAGTATAATATGTATAATTGTGTATGTGTGTGATGTGGTTGTAAAGCATAAAACTTACATAGATGGGTGCAAATCATCTGGGGGAAGGAAAGCGTAGTCCACCAACATCAGCTATTTATGAGTTAGACAATCCCTAACCTCTCTATAATCTTTAAGATATGGTGATCGACATTGAAATGACACTTGTGTGACCATCCGCTTTAGCTGTTGCCGTGTTACTACTTGCTTTGGTTTGTTGCTTTCATGTATTTATGTTGCCTTGGCTGTTCCTTCGCTGGTTTGAGGTGCTTTCTCAGGGTTGACAGCATGTTCACTGGCCTCATTTGTTTGTTGCTCAATTGATGTGGCAGGTGGGTCTGTTGGTGCTGTCTTTTCTCCCTATTGTTCTTGATTTGTGCCAGGGGTAGGTTGTGCTGAAGGAGCTAGAGTTGCTTCTTGTTCAAGTGATATTCCAAGGCTGAAACTTGGTGGGCTGCAAGCGACCTTTTTCTTGTGCTGTGTTTCCTCTCTAGCTATGCTCTCTAGTTTGTCAAGTTGTTCGAGGAACTCTGGGCTGCAGTAGTATGCGTCCTCTGGGGAAATGCACTCTTGTATATTCTCATGTACAACTATTGCCTGTGTAGTTTGGGGTGGAGTCTTCTGAGTTTGCGTGTCTGTTGCTGTCTCCCCTTGCTGCGCTGGAGCTTCTTTGGTCACAGTATCCTGTGCATAACTTATACATTAATTTGGTGAAGTGATATTAGAATATAACATTAGTATCTTACAGTTATTAAGTACCAATTACATTTGAGAATGCAAAAACAGCTACGTATGGTTTGTTAGTTAGTTAGTTACCAGAATTGGATCATCATTGACAGGTATGAGGCCTTCACGTTGTCCATTGCAGTGTGGGCAGAATGGACAACGCTGATCTTTACTTGGTCTTCTCCGGGACATCTCACTAGTTCCTTCTTTGTGTGGCTGGCATCTTTCCATTTATTGCATGTTTATGTCCAAATCCACTTCAGCTAAGCGCGTTATTGTTTGATACTCAATTCTCTCCAGTTTCTTCCTTTCCTGTATGCCCTTGATAGTTGTTCATCCTTGTCTCTATTTCTCACCTTATCTGTGTCCCAATTAATGGCAACTGGAAAGGATCTATCAACCTTTCTTCCTCTGAATTGCACTCTATCCATGTAGAATAGCTGTCATAATAGTACCGTAAACCATATTAGAGTAAGTTATGTATATGTGTGAATAAGAATGTTATTGAGGTGAATTAATGTAACTGGATGCTAATGTATGTGTATTTATGTTGTTCACTTATTCAGTGAACTACATTCATTATTTGAGTGAACTACACGATAAACACCAGTGAACTAATGCAAACTACATAGTGAATACGCATAAATATTACACAGTCTAGTACTTCATACACTCTTCATTGGGTACGCTTTTAAAGGCAACATTCCTTAACTCCTTAGTGAAGGTATTTAAATTTAATAGTGAATATCATCCTCAAAAACAGCTAATAGTTTTAGTCTAATATCATTATACAGTTAGTTATGCATAGGTATGAGTATCAATGTCTTTAAGGTTCCACATTATGATTTGAGGCTACTGTAGGTGACTTTTTGTTGTTCTCTTCTACAGTGAACCTCACTCATCACTATAGTGAACTCTATGATACACACAAGTGAATTGCTGCCAAGTCAATTATGAAACAATTGAATTTTGCACATGCACATAACTACCATATTTCTCCATGAACCTTAAGCATCCTCAGTGAATTGGGTAAAACTTTCATTAATTGAGTGTGTCGTAGTGTATTATGGAATCATATAAGTATACCATTTAGTGAACTTCACTATATTACTCAGTGAACTTGTCAAACTATCAATGTGAACAACCCTGAAATGCTCAGTTTACTAGGCCTAAGTAAATGGTGCAAGCAGGAAAGATTTACATATACACAGAACTTGAATGGGTTTCAGTTAATCTTTCTCATGTACCTTGTGAATGTATTAGAATTGCATAGTGAACATCATTCTATTACTGAGTGAACTAATTCGTAGTGCATAGTGCTTGGTTAGATATTAATGTAATGGCTTATAGTGGTACTTACCATGAGGAATAATAGCGATCCTGTGAAGAATTTGCTCTTGTCTTTCTTCCATTCTACTACCGCATCATTCGAGCATTTAAGGGTATATGCACACCAATTGTAGCGTTTGATTTCATCGATATTGCGCAAATATTTGATTACCCAGAAGTGATAGGTGCCATTTGCATTTCCTACGATGCAAGTAGATATTGCATATGTTATGAAGTCGGTGATGAACTCATGTCCATGACCCCCACACGCTAAGATTACTTCATCCACGCTCCCAGTTGGGGGTCCACCTCTTTCAACATGCCATCTTCTTCTCCAAAGATTCTAAGAACTGTATGTCAGCATCTGATGTTTGTCCTTCAATTACTTCAACCTCTCCCATAGGTAACCCAAGTGTTGCGTACACATCCTCCTCATCTATTAGGAGTTTTCCATTGGCCAGGTTTAGTGAATTGTCCCAAGGATCATATCTTTTTAATAGCCACCTTGCTATTGATTTTGGTATCAATTTTGTTCTAACTGATAAAATTCCACCAAACCCTGCATCAACTATTGCTGATCATTGTTCGTACTCTAGCCTTTCTACCAATCTTAGAAACCCACCTGGGGCCATTCTATGCCTGAGCAAGCCACTCCATGATCTGGTTGTTATAAGTGTGAGATTAGTATGTTCACTTACTGGTTCCTCAACATTAACATGCTTGAATTAGACGTTCCTTTTTGGAGTTCTTTTAGGTGCCCTTTTTAGCATTGGTTGCAGACTGGGTGAATGATGCTGCTTCCTCCGTCTCTTTCTTGCAGACTCAGGCTCAGGCTCAGGCTCAGTATTAGGATCATGCTCATCTTCTGGCTCTGTCTCAGGCTCATCTTCTGGCTCTAGTTCAGGTTCGTACTCTGGCCCTGGATATGGCTCATGCTCAGGCTCCACTTGAGTCTCAGGCTCCACCTGAGGCTCAGGCTCAGGTTGATTGTTGCAAAACCTTCTTTGCCTTTTAGCTTCATTAATTAATCTCCTGCAATACACAGTTGTCGGTATATTTATAAGTAGTTTCTAGCATATCTTTATATGTCATGTGATCATTTAATTGGGGATCCTTTATGTTGTTCACTTTTTCATTCAGCATTGTTCACTATCATTGTATTTTCAATTTCTGCCTCCCTAACCTCACAGGTACTTAGGGTTTGTTCACTACTATTATGATTGTCATTCACTTTGGGTTTGCCTTTTTCATTTTTGCAATTTTCCCGCCAAACATAATTACCCAACATCAAGAGGTGTATCTGCTTTCGAAATTCAGACTTGCCATACATCATTCAGTATTTGGCGTGTCGTTTTTGTTCATTACAATTGTTCACTCACAAGATTACTCCATACCTAATCACTCAAGCATTTCATCCTCCTATTTTAATTTGTCTTTCAAAAATTTCATCAAAAATCACATAACGACTTACATGGATTTCCTCTTGTATGTGAGGGTAACTCCAGAGTTTCTTGCCCTGTTGTCAGTCGTCGAATTTTTGGATTTACTACCAATGTCAGCTTGCATGTGTTCATCTAAATGTGCCATGGTTGATGGTTCACATCTTACACCCGAGATTTTGATGTTCTTCTTCTTCCTGCTATGGAACCTTGCTGTCCCGTGGATGGTGGAAGAAAACGGAGGTGAGCAGAAGTTGTGTAGTTGGAGGAGTGCTGGTGAACTAAAGGTTGAGGGAAGTTGAAAGCCGGCAGTTATGGTGAGTGAGGTGTGGCGGTTTCCTTTGATTTTCGTTTTTGTTGTTTTTTTTTGCTTTTTTTTATTTTCATTTTTTTTTGTTTTTTAATAGTTGTCCATGCTGGATATTAATGTCCACGTGTACCTGGGAGTATATACTCTCAGGTCTACAATGTATGTATTGCTTATTCTCCTCCTAAGGATACCCTTTAACTCAAATTTATATTGTATTTCTAAGAGCATGTACTCTTACAAATAGATCAACACATACATATCAAAAAAATAAAGCTTAGGGCCTATTCTTTTCGTGGGTAAATGGGAGTGGGTAAAAGGTTGAAGTGGGTTGAGGTGTGTTGGAGTTGATATTTTTTTATTTTTTTTTTAGGTGGGTTGAAGTAGGTTGAACTGGGCTGAAGTTGGTTGAAATTGGTTGAAGTTTGTATATTTTTTTGTGGTGGGTTGAAGTGGGTTAAAATAATGAGAATGTAATTATGTGTGATAATTTATGAAGTTATTGTAATTTTTAGTGCATTTTTTCACTAAATGATAATTTTACAATTTTGTAACTATTTTTCTGAAAGTTGGAGGCCGGCACAACTTGTTAAATATTTTTAATGATTTGGGTTACAAAATTTATTGATGACAACTTTTTATATACGTGCCTTTTTTTATGGGTAAATTTGAAAATACTAACCTAAACCCACTTCGACCTACTTCAACCCACTTGCACCATCAACTACTACCTGATGATGATAATTTGAACCTAAATTTGAAAAACGTGTGATAGCAAAATATGATGATGATAATTTAAAACTTAAAATGGAAACATATCTAATCAATACTGCCTGATTCATCATGATAATTTAAAAATTAAAATCGAATGTATCCAATCACAAATGACATGCATCAGAGAATCTCACGCCTCTCATTTGACTAATCAAACACCCCTATTATTTTACCCCACCACCATCTGCTTATTTCTCCCAGAAGGCCCCCCTTCCCAATTATGCAGGTATGACCCCCCATTCTCTACTACCCACAAATGACATATCCTGTCCCCCTTGAATTGCCCACATAAGCCCCCCTTGATTTACCCACAATGGACACATGTTCTCCCCCCCTCTCAATTACCCAGCAAGGCAGTAAAACCCCCATCTGCATTCCTTGAAGTACGCAACCCCCTTTGAATTACCCACACAGACCCCCCTTGATTTACCCACAATAGACACATGTTCTTCCCCCTTCTCAATTACCCAACAAGGCAATAAAACCCCCATCTGCATTCCTTGAAGTACGCAACCCCCCTTGAATAAGCCAGACACACAACCCCACTTGCAATTACCCAGAATTGAAGCGAGCACAGCCCCTGGTGGCCAGCGCAGATCGGGTTTGAAGGCATTAACGGGACAAATATGTACCTCATTTCACCCAGATTTGATTTAGTCAATTGTGGTGGATAATGTTTGCAAATGTTGGTGTTGTGGGTAGGCAAATTTAGGGGGTTGAGCAATTTTTTGATTTTTTGAGTTGTTTTCGATTGCCTTATGCCTGTGTTGTTGAACATGTTACTGTCTAATGTATCCGTCGTTGTGAATTTGTTACATTAGAAGTGACCCCCCTTCACAGTAAAAATGCAAAGGTGAATTTGCATCCTCCTTGCTTGTGTGTTTGTAGTCTAACCATGGCATGTGCATGGGTATAGAAAATTGAAAGTGATGGCTGCTTCTACTTCTGGGAAAAAATCTGCTAATTGGATAAACAGTGACGATGAGAGATTGTTAGATATTCTGATCGAACAAAGAGCGCAAGGAGCAGTTAAATTTGAGTGGAGTTTAGTGAGAGTGATGTTGAAAAACGAAGGGATCAATAAGGAGAGCATCCAAATCAAAACACCGTTATAATGATTTACAAAAGAAGTTGGGAGCTTGGGAATTTCTTATAGGTAAAACTAGGGTGGGTGTTGATTACAAAACCGACGCTGTGGTTGTGTCTGATTCAACTTGGCAAGACTTCCTTAAGGTAAATGATGTTCACATGACTAAGTTTCGAATATTATACATGACTTCATTTTTCGGAATTGTAATGTCAAACATTCATGTGTGCGGTGGTGTGCAGAGATATGACGGGAAGTATAAATCATTCCGGAAGAAGGTGCATGTGAACTTGGAAAAGATGAAATCGGCATTCTACGGGAAGCAAGCCACTAGGGAAATGAGCTTTGCTCCTGGGATGCTTGCTTCTCCTAGCAATCAAACCCAACGGTCAACGGGGAAAGCGCTTGATATGGATGAACATATAGGTGACAGTGACGAAGCAAATGAGGATGGATCTGATGCCCATATGGAATGCCTTCCTGCGGAGGAAAGTCAATCTCCTCCTAAGAGTGTGCACAGCTCTCGCAAGCGAAAAAGTGAAGGCGGGAATTCTAGTGACGGCAAACGGCAAGAGCTTTTGAACTGGTCATCAAGAGATGAGGAGGTGCACCAAGCCCTCGCTATTATTTGCATGAGGGAGGAGGTAAAGCAACAACCATCCCTTACGAAGCAAGTGCAGGCACGGCTGAAGCAACATTCCCAAATTTCTGCCATGGGATCGAATTTCATATGGAGTGTGATGGACTACATCCATAAAAAAAAATGAAGAAAGTCTTTTCTTGGATTTGGATAATGAGTTTGTGGTTAGATACGTGGCATCAACAGGGTTCTGGATCTGATGGTGTATGCTGAGTAGAGTATGTATGTCTTAGTTTTCTTGTGCGTACTTCTTATAATAAGTTGTTTCTGCCACCATTAAGTGGTCATGGACATGTTGCTTTCTTTATTGTGGATGTCATGTACGTTGGATGGCTTTATGATTTTGTTGTTTGTGTACTTTATTGTATCGTTGTATGTGGAGCAAAACCATGTTGTGGGGACTTTGAGTAATTTAAATTTGTTTAACATTTTCTAATTGTTGTGTAACGATATCATGTAGAATGGATGAGGATGATTGTCGGATGGATGAGGAGGATTGTGCAATGGATGCGGTGGAAGACCATGCTATTGACACTATTCTCGCTTACACCCTACAACGAAATCATGTGGACCAACCTCAGCCCACGTTTAAAGAAAGATTGCCATGAGCAATTGGTAGGGAGAATGGGGCGAAATACATACATAGATTGTTGAATGGGAATCGTCTTGATTTATGTCGTAAAGTTCTTCGCCTTGACAAAGATGTTTTCACACATCTCGTCAACATTTTCATAGAGAGGTGTTTATTGGAATAGGGTTGTTTTATTAAAGATTCCGAAATTGTTGCAATTAGCTTGTTTATTTTGTCAAGAGGGGCTAATTATCGAGAGGCTGAAGATCGTTTTCAACATTCCCCATCAACAATAGGCAAATATCATAAACAAGTGCTAGACGGTCTGGTGAAATTGTCTTATGATATTATTAGGCTGTATCAAAGTCAAGATGAATTGTCTGCTGAAATTTTCTAGAAGCAGGGCTTCTATTGGCCTTATTTTAAGGTATGTTTGTCACCTCCCTACACACATTCACATGTTCTTATCATTACATACAATTGTGAAAATATGCTGAATTGTTATTCTGTGTTGAATGACTGCATTGGGGCTTTAGATGGGATGCATATTCAATGCGTAGTAGGAGATGATGATGGAGGCCAACGATTTAGAAATCGTAAAGGGCGAAAGAGTTGGAACATTTTGTGTGTCGTTTCTTTCGTCATGATGTTTACATATGTGAATGCTGGCTTGGAGGGAAGTTCTCATGATCTACCTGTGTTGACGGATAGTTTGCGTCAGCGTAAATTTGATTTTCCTCATCCTCAACCGGGTACTAACATATTCATTGTCGTGTTTGTAGGTAATTTGGTTGATTATAACGCAAATTTCATGTAGTGTCTTTCTCTAATATTCTCCTACAGGAAAATATTATTTGGTGGATTCTGCGTACTTTAATACGACGGGTTACTTGGCTCCTTATTCAGGGAAGAGCGTTCGCTACCATATTCCAGAATTCATAAGGGGTCGGAGATGCAGTCATGGGCCACAAGGCATTCAAGAGTAGTTTAACTATCAGCATTCGTCTTTACGTGGAGTAGTTGAGCGAACATTTGGAGTTTTGAAGGCGACTTGGAAGATTTTGGATGACAGGATGCCTCAAGTGAGTTTAGAATCACAAATTGAAATTGTTATTGCAGCATGTGCACTCCACAATTTCGTTCATTTGCATGAGAAGGGGATGCAAATCTCACCAATGCCTTTATGCGCTGACCCAAGGCCACCTGTTAACCTATTTGATCAGGATGCTAAGAATGCCATGAAAGAAATTAGGAATCAAATAGAGAATGAAATTTGGGCATCTCATTCCACCTGAAATTATAAATGTTTGTAAAAGTTGCACTGATACGTGCTTAAATGTTTTGCGTCGTTTAATTTGTGCGCTTCATTCCTGTAATCATTTCCATATCTGAATGTTTTCATTTGTATCTCATGTTTACAAATTGCGATTAGAAATGAAATGATTCCCAAAGGTATGGATTTCGAACATGATAAGAAATTATCAATTTTCATAGTTGCATACGGAATACTACTTTGTCAAATTTTGTTAGGTCCTGTTCTTTTCGTGGGTTAATTTAAAAATACCAACCTCAACCCACTTCAATATCCTTCTATTAGTTTAACCAAGTTTAATTTATCACATCAACAAAACTCAACATACTTCAATGTACTTCAACCTATTTCAACCTACCTTAACCTACTTCACCCTTTTACCCACCCTAAGTTACTTATAAATTTCCATCATTTTTAAATCATACTACTTTGTAAAAATAATTAAATCTTATATGACACTTTACAAATTATTAAATTTATGAAGGGGTGGGTTGAGATTGGTTGAAGTGGGTTGAGGTTGGTAATTTTTTTTTTAGGTGAGTTAAAATTGGTTGAAGTAGGTTAAAGTGGGTTGAGATTCGTAAATGTAAAATGACCTACGAAAAAAACAGGACCTTCTATTGTGTTTCCAAAAATTTGTACTTTTACACACTATAAATCAGCAAATACATATTCAAAAAAATATAACAAATAAAATGCGAGGGTGCATACCATTGGTGAGCGCAATAAATTGCCCTCTTTACCAACCAACGTTTTCTTCTCATTTTCTGGGATAACATAATAACATAATCTTTTTACTGCGGCAGAGAGACAGAGGAGAACAGAGAGGATGGATTTCAATGCCAATGCTTCCCCATTCAAGGTATCCAACTTTTAATTTTTCGATTTACAAGTTTATATTGCTTCTCTCTTACGTTGTTTGACTATATGGGACTACGACGTTGTTTGACTATATGGGACTACGGGAGTCCGTAATTTGCAGTTTACATTCTACTGGGTTTGATTATTGCTAAGCTTATTGCAGTTTAGATAGAGATTTAAGATTACCTTTTTTGGCTTTAATTTGATGCTCACTTGTGCATATGGTGCGGGCATCAATTTCGTTACACGGCTATGTATTGTGTTTGTTTCTATCAGACTCTGAATGAAAAATATATGAAACCCTTCCCCTTCCAAGGGAAAAACAAGGGGGAAAAAACCCAATGAAAAGACATGAAGATGAATTAGCAGAATTTATAGCTGACTGCTTAAAGTTGTGCAGCCAGATTGGCTTCTATGGTCTTCCATCTGGCTATATGACTGACATGATGCCCAACTAAGCTGTTATATTAGTTTTTGAACTTGCCCCTCTAGCCCAAAACTGAAAATGTTTCCTTAGTGTCTGTTGCTCCGAGTGATTGTTGAAAATGCTGTTGTACTGGTTGATTGGATCATTGGATATGGCTTTAAATGAGAATTTGCGCATATATCTGGTTTTTAAATCTCATCATTTGGTGGTGCAGATAATCTTAGGTTCGAAATCTATAGCCCGTAGGAAAATATTGGCGGAGATGGGGTATGAATTCACAATCATGGTAACACTCAATGCCAGGTATCTTCTTCTCTTTTGTGTTGTGAATTGTTAATTGTTGACCTACATTCCCTTTAGACTGCAGACATTGATGAGAAAGCTATACGCAAGGAGAAACCTGAAGAGTTGGTGATGGCCCTTGCTGAGGCAAAGGTGTGTTGTTCCTTCCATTGGTTTGTGAACATTCACTTGTTTAGTATGGAATTTGTCTGGAAGTTTTTCTGAAGTTCTATGTTCTCAATTGTTAGTTTGAAAAAGCAACTTTTTCTGCTCTTAAGACAAACTAGTTGACTTTTGTGTGAGATGAGGCGAATAGCTTTATTGATAACTAAGTGGTTATGCCAGTAGTTCTTTTATATGCACATAATTGAGTATTTATATTCTGTGACCCTATTTTACTCAGACTTGGTATTATTAGAGAGTTGGATCTCCCCAGACCCTGCGTAAGCAGGACCCACACTGGGAGTTGTTGTTGTTGTTGTTGTTGGTATTATTAGAGAGTTGGGTTTTCTGTTGATCTTGTTTGATTTCTGTTGATCTTGTTTGAAGTGATCAATTGTGGTAACATGTATGGATCTCCAAGGAATGGATTTGTAGTTTGGGTTTGAGTTGAGTCTGACTATATGTTTCCTTCGCTCATGGTTCACCTCATGCTGAAATTTGCTCCCCGTTGACAAAATCTAGCACCTTTTGTTTTCTTTAGACATGATGTGTTTTTTCCCTCAATTTTTTTGGGGGTGGGTGAGATTTGCGGCCCACTGGGCCCCCTTTGACAGAGAAGCCCAATAGTCCTAAGTGGGTCGAGGAGTGGGGTAATATATTGTAAACTCCACACCTCTTAGCCGCACCCAAATTTCCACTCTAGTAAATTGAAGCCCGCCAGGGCCCAGGATTCAAACTCTTGAGCTCATTGATTGTTGACTTGCTATGTAGTGTATAAAATTTGAGCCTCTTTATCCAAAAGAAAAAAAAGAATATTTAGCATGCGAAAGCTTATTATCACAAGCCTAATCTTTTGAGTGTGGATATCATTCAGGCTGATGCTATCATCTCAAGGCTTCAGATAGCTGATAAAGAAGTGAATGATACTGAACCAACACTGCTTATTGCATCTGACACGGTATGTATCATTTTCTCAAATAGGCCCTTCGTTTGAAGTAGTGGAATAACAACAGTGTTATTGAAGAATATTATGTCACGACTCACGAGGATGCTTTGATACCTCTTTGATGGCACATGTTCAGAGGTGACCATTGCTGCAGCTGCTGTTAATGTTTTGATACGCTTTCTGCAAGTTCCTTGAATTTTTATTTAATTTGCTATGTCGTGCCTGTTCTTAGTCTTTACCATACTATGGGTTATTGATAGGAGCAATCTGTGTAGAAGTTTGGATTTTCATCGTTTTTATTGTTCGTGTTCAATTTTTCTGTTCTTTCGGTTCAAGCATCAACGATGTTGCGAATCCTGTTCTTTTGTCGTGAAGTTGGCTGTAGAATCTGGGATAAAGAGTAAGTGTGCTCTCAAGATTGATGGCAGAGGTGAAGTGGTGAACTTGTTATATCAGTCAAATTGAGGTTGGGACATTATTGTCGTAGTTTAATGGAGATATCAAATACAATGACACCGACTTGGTGCTACTGCTTTCTAGGTCGATTTTAGTATTTATGTTGAATTTTGAGCTTAGAGGTTAGGGCTGTCAAATAGGTCAGGTCGGGTCGGGTTCGTGTTCGGGTCGAAGTTAAATGGGTTGAAAACCCCTCGACCTGATCCTGACCTGTTTAATAAACGGGTTGAAAAATCCAACTTGAAACCGTTTAACATTTAAACGGGTCAACCTGATTTTGACCTGTTTAACCCGTTTAAGTTAAACGGGTTAGAATCAGGTACAACTTACCTGTGTTAACCTGTTTAACCCACTTAAGTTTCAAACTTTAAATGAACATGCGTTTGAGCCTGAGATTGCAGCTGGAACACTTTGTAAACAATACATGATTACATGAATTCTTGGTATACCAACTAATGAACGAACCGGCTTCTGAGGAGATCAGTAAGTCCTAGAGATCAGCAGCGAGGAGATGAGGTGAGGGGAGTGGAGAGGACATGGGGAGATCGGATCAGTAGCGAGGATAAGAGACGGGCGACTGAAGTTTGAAGCAACTCAAACAAGCTCTAGCTCTGTGAGGAGGAGTGGTATTGCGAATGAAGAACTGAAGAAGGTAAGAAGCCTTTTATATCTAGGGTTTTTACTTGATAGGGTGGGCTTTATGGGCTTAGGAACAAAAAATGTGAAAAATATAAAATTTGAACTCCCCACCCCCTAGCCAAAAATCTGAAAATTAAAATTTTAATGGCCCCCCAAAATGTTCAAAAAGCTACACATAATTATATACAGATAGACGGGTTAAACGAGTTACTGTAAATGGGTAAACGGGTTGACCTGTTTAACCTGTTTATTTAAACGGGTTAAATAGGTATTTTTTCGTGTCGAAAATTTCAACCTGAACCTAACCCGTTTAATTAAACGGGTTAATCGTGTCAACCCATTTAATAAACGGGTTGAAAATCTTTACCCAAACCCGCCTAATTTCGTGTTCGGTTCGGGTCGGTAATCGTGTCGGGTCAGCTTTTGACAGCCCTATTAGAGGTAGTACATCTTTTTTTTTTTTTTTCCAGTGCATTAGCTGCAGAAACTGGATGTGCGATAGTGGCTACCTCATTCCCAAACCATGATATTATAATATTCTAGAGTCTCTTATGATCTCATCCAATTATTGTTGCCTATGCTGCTTGCTATTTCTAGAACAATACAAAATAATTCACCACTTTCCTTTTCGCAGTTGTATATATTTTATTCACAGCTTTCTCATGTCTTGCCGCCCTTAAAGACATAGTTCTACAAATTTATGCTTTTGCAAATGAAAAATTTAGTGTGCTGGGAGGGAGGGGGTTGTGGTATGTTCACTTTTTAGGGAGATGAAAGATCAATGTTTGGGTTGCATTTTTCATCTTTGGATTACAATGGACTAAGGCAAAAATTCTTACTGAACTATCCTCGACTTCTTTCCTCATGATGTAGGCGCTTCTCGTAGTAGTGCTCGGAAAACAAAAAAAATCCGGGTCCAGACAAGTTGGATGGTGGGACAAAAATATCACTCCCAGACCTGTTTGGATCACTAATTTGGACAGTTGGACAGTTGGAGCTGAGTAGCTGACCAGGTTGTCCGAATTTGTGATGTGTACTTCTGGACATTCTGGCCAAAATTATGTTTGTGATCAAGCCCTCACCTGATCTTTGTAGTTAGTTACTTAATACCTAATTGTCCAGATTTTTGATCTTTCAATATTTCACACGGGGACTATAATTGTACTTGATTGTTTGATGTCCAAATCCGATTTTCTGGTTTTAAGGTTTTGTCCTGATCCAAATTGGTCCACAAAATCCAAAAACCCGAACCCAATTTCTCAGGCCTGAACCTGACCAGGTTTTCTATTTGGACATGACCAATTGTCTGATTTTTAAAATTTGGATGGAAATTTTGCATTTGTATTTGGTTTTTTCGGGTTAGGTAAATTCAGGTAATTTGAGTGGATGATTTTTCTAGGTCTCTATACGAGGCTTCACATTTAGTTCACAACAGGAATTGTTCATTTTTTTGGGGGGGGGGGGGGGGGGGGTTGGGGGGACCCGTCAGACCTAGCCCCATGCTTGGTTGTGCACCCACACAGGCGTACCTCAAACTCAAACGCCTTTTATGTACTGTGATTCAAGCCCTGGTCCCCAAATTGGAGCAAAGGCATTGATGTGATCTGTGCTATTTATGATCAATCGGGGTCAGACGAAACTTTGCAACCCTATTTACTATTTATTATCAACAGGAGCAGGGCTGCATCTATTTGATCCTGCTAGTTCTAGGTGGGACTTTAGGCTGATTCTCTGTTATGGTGGCTATGGAGGGATTTGCAATCATAATGCTATGACAGGTAAACGGTGTGTGCTTAAGTTTTAGCTTAGTGGCTGAATCCTGTCGGCATAGTTGCTGAAGTCATCTTATGCGCTGATCATAGGATCAAATCAGCTGTGGAGCTTCGAAAGGCTGATAGATATACTTGAGTTTTTCTTACTAGTGACTTATCAATAATTTCTTTTAAGTCGGTCTTTCATCACTAATGGGTTTTCTAGCTGCAATATGATACCAAATAAATAGATATGCCTGGGCGAATATGTTCCGGCTTGCTGATGGATTTTGACCTTAAGTTAGTCTCTTATTTGCCAAGTACCTCGATGTAGGCCAGCTGCTGGCTGCACTTGTATGCTCGTTTATTTCATGAGCCTCTTGTGGGGATATCAAAATTTGGTTGGGCAAATAATGACTTTTCTTTTGCATCTTGCTGCACCATTAATGCTGTGCTTTTGTCGTGGTAATGGTCTTGGTTAGTAGTAATATTGTGGATTCAATATTTACTTCAGCTTATCACCATATCTTCTCAGGCAGAAGCCAGAGCACCAAATATTCTCAGTGGTGATCACAGAATGGATGCTGAATCCCCTATCTTAATTACAGGCGATCAAGTATAAAGAGTCTTCTCTTTTGTTATCATGTCTTTCTTTATAAGAAGTCATATTCCATTTGTTTCTTGATATTTGGACATTGTCGAAATATGTTCTCTGATTTGATGACATGAGATTGTGACATATTACAGAAGTCATGAGTAAACTTCTTTGTCTTTGCTAGATTTCCAAAGAGGAATAGCATAGGGACATGTAGGGATACAAGTCTCTGAGAAAACATGAGATGTCCGAAGAGGCGGATTCTCTACTCAAGACGTAGCACAATGACTTGAAGCAACTTTCTCAAAATAGTCAGTCTTGTCATTTGCTGAATTCTTGAGTGTCTAGAATGTAGACTGAGGAGAGATTTCTCTTTCTGGTGATATGGAAAACAGGCTCCAATTAAGAATATTGGTTAAAGCATCCACTTCTACTAGACTAGTACAGTCCAAAGGTATATAGAAAGGAGACTAGAGAGCTTCCTTCGCTGCCACAGCCCATAGTTGCCTGGAACATGGGACGCTCCGGTACGGGGGACGGATTCGGGTACGTGATTCGCCACATAGTGGAGAATCCGATATGCGACGGTCGTTATTAGTACATCTAGTCCTCCAATTCAAAACTCCACATATCATAGAGACTTATAAAATGATTTAATAATATGGGTTCTCCCTCTTCCCTCTCCCCCCCCCCCCCAACACAAGGCAACATTTTCACATTAATCCTTATTTCTTTCTCTCTCACTCTCTCTCTTCTTCTCGTTTTCCTCCGTAAAAAGCTTGCTCATTCATCACAACCTCAAAAATTCTTCCATTTTCTTCAAAATTTGGCCTATGGATCATGACAATATGCAATACCATTGTGGTAGGAGATGGGTTCGCTGAATTCGCCATATTTGGGGAATTGGTACGCTGAAGTATCGCGTTCTGGTTCGCGTGAATCAGTTCGCGGTACGCTAGGGGGTTGAGAGAATCCGGTAACTATGCCACAGCCTCGACAATTTTGGATGACAAAATGTTTGGTGCAAAGATGTATTTATGGCCAGAAACTAACCCTGTACTGATTGTCACAAAATATTAGCTGACTGCCCAACAAGCTTCTAATACTTGTCCACATCTGAAAACCTCAGATCTCAGTGCTGCTGCAACCCACTGAAGGTTCTGGAATTTTACTGGATGCTACTGCTGGAAATCTCATATTGCTGGAGGACTCGTCTTTGGCCCTCCTGTATGGTCTCTGATACGGACTCCAGGACGATGACGTAATGAATCAGCCTCGAGAAGCTCTGCGCAATTCTCAGTGAATCAACCAGAGAAGAATATAGAGAGAAGAGTATTGATGATTCCTTCTCCGTTAAAAGTGCTCATATAAAATCCTTTTTGTAAGACGGTAGTTATAACTACCACTAAGCTTGGTGGGTCCCTAACCTCCCTATTATTCTCCAACTAATTCGGTTGCCTGGAACATATTCCCCCCCCCCCCCCTCAAAATCAGACTTGCCCTCAAGTCTGGTGTTGTGTGAAAAATTGTGGAAACCTCCTCTCCATTTTCGTAGCCTCTTCCCAAGTTGCCTCAGATTCTGGTTGGCCCTCCCATAGCACCACATAGTGAACCATAGCTTTTTTGTGTCGCTTGACCATCTTCCTTTCCAATATAGCAGCAGGAACCAGCGAAGTTGAGCTGTCTTTACCTCGCAACCCAGTAGGAATGTGGGGGTTAGCTGGTAATTCCCCTCTTGAAAGCCTTAAGCTTTGACACATGAAAAACATTGTGGATTTGGGTGGAAGGAGGGAGATTCAATTGATAGGCCAGCTTCCCTATCATCCTTTGGACCTGAAAGGGGCCAAAATACCTGGGGCTAAGTTTATCGTTCACCCTCTGCTGTACTGAACGTTGGTTATAGGGCTGCAACTTGAGCCATACCCAGCCCCCAGCTGCAAATGACCTTTTTCTCCTGTGTTGGTCAACCAATGTTTTCATTCTGTGCTGAGCTCTCAACAGGTGAAGTTTCAGAAGCTGAATCATTGCTTCTCTCCTATGCAGTGACCTATCTACCACTGCATTGTTGGTTCGCCCCGGCAGATATGGAAGGTGTAAGGGAGGGGCTTGATTATAAAGTATCTCATAAGGAGTGAGCTGTGTAGCTGAGTGATAGGTGGTGTTATACCACCATTGTGCAACTGGCAACCATTTAGACCACTTGTTAGGTTCATCTAAGGTCATGCACCTTAGATAAGTCTCAAGGCACCTGTTAAGTGCCTCTGTCTGCCCATCAGTTTGTGGATGATAGCTAGATGAAAGTAACAGATTTGTTCCTTGTAAAGTAAACAGAGCTTGCCAAAAGTTGCTCAAGAATATGGGATCTCTGTCACTCACTATCCTTCTAGGCCAGCCATGGTGCTTAAACACATTATCTAGATATGCTTGAGCTACTTCCATAGCGGTATATGGATGAGCCAAGACAATAAAATGAGCATGTTTACTTAGACAATCAACCACCACAAATATCACCTGTTTACCGAAAGACTTTGGCAAACCCTCAATAAAGTCCATCGAGATATCCTGCCAGACTGCATTTGGGATATGAAGGGGTTGGAATAGCCCTGGAGAAGCTGATGTGTCATTCTTACAAGCCTGGCAAACGTAGTGCTGAACAGACTTAGTGAGTCCTTTCCCATAGAAAAGACCTTGCTTTGAGGGTAGCATCTCTACCAGAGCGTCCTCCAGTAGGAGAAGTGTGGACCCAAAGTAAAAGCTGGGCCTTGAGTTCCTCATTGGGACCAATGACCAATTTTCCTTTCCTCCTCAAACATCCATCCACCACATAATATTTCCCATAGTTTTGCTGTCCCTGGCAAGCTTGAAAGACTGCTTGTCAGAAGGGATCCAACTGATAGCTGTCTTTTATTTTATCCAATATGTCAGTTTTTATAACTGATATAGCTAACGGTAATACCTCAGCACTAGGTATTCTAGATAATGATCAGCAGCCAGATTGTCTTGTCCCTTCTTGTAGTGTATTTCATAGTTGTAACCCATGAGTTTTGACACCCAGAATTGTTGAAATGGTGTAGATATCTTTTGTTCTAACAACCATTCCAAACTTTTCTGGTCTGTTTTGATAATCAATTGCTGGCCAGTCAAATATTGCTGCCACTTTTGAACAGCAAACACCAATGTTATATAGCTCCTTCTCATAAACAAATAACTTTTGCCATTTGGGCCCTAGAGACCTGCTTATAAAGGAAATAGGATGGCCTCCTTGCATCAAAACAGCTCCTATTCCCCCATTGGAAGCATCAGTTTCTACCACAAAAGGTTTTGTAAAATCTGGTATTGCCAATACAAGGAATTGACATAAAGCTTTCTTAAGAGCCACAAAAGTTTCCTGTGCTTTGTAATCCCACTTGAACTCACCAGCTGATGCATAATAAGGGTAAAGAATGGGTAAAAAGATTTAGGAAATTAGAATATTTTGATATTGGAGATCTTTTGTATTTTTTATTATTTTCGTAGGTTATTTTTAAGCATATTTTATGATAGCCAAAATGAGGATATTTAGTGATATTTTATTAAAATTTAGTTTCCTAGTCATTAGGATAATATTAGGTTATATGTTTTTATCCCTTTCTAGCTTATATCATATTATTTAGGTTTCCTAATACTAGTTAACCTCTTGGTTATATAAACCCCTTTATGTAATTCAAGAAGACAGATTATGGATAAGAATTGATATTGAGTTTAATTGAAAGTTCTTGTGTGAATTTTCTCGGTGTGGGAATTGCTCTTAGAGCGTCCTACATCAATTTGGTATCAGAGCCATTTGATCTAAACCGTTGCAATCCTCTTTCCTTGCGTCCTAAATCAGCCCAGGAAAAAAAAAAAACCCCTAATTCCATAACCCACGCCCCAGCTACCCTTCGATTGCACAACCAGCTAGACAACCACCAACTCCTGAACCCTAAAACCCCTAATTCATGAAATCCTAACCACAGATCACGAATTCTCCCTAATTCCTGAAACCCTAGATGTCGAAATTCACCCTTGATTTATGAAAATCATCCAAAACTAGTTTCACCCCTGTGGTGCCCAAGTAACTTCAACCAAAAGCCCCATCCCAACTGAAAGGGAATGCTTTGATTCAACCTCCAATTGGTTGCTCCAATTTCGCGAACTTTATTAAGAATTGTTGTTTGCTAGCAATCAGTGGCCTGCTACACCTTCGATTGACCATAGAAAGGGTCGAAAACCCTCTTGGCTGTGCTGTCGTGCCATCACCAGCCCTCTTCTCGCCGAAAACTGCGCTTGTGGCTCGACTGCAACTCGTTGTCCCTGGCTGCTCCTGTTCGTTCCTAAGTGTTGTTGCTGGAAAATTTTCTCTTCGCTATTACTGTTTGCTGCCCAGATTTGTTTTCATCTTCTGTTGCTATTCATCGTTAAGGGATGTTTTGGTTTCCAAGTTCTCTGCCTTGTTGATTTGTTGCCATGGAGACATTCAAACCAACCTGGTTATTGGAGCGAGAACTTCCAAGCCAACTTTTACAAGTTGGGACTCAATTGCTAACTCTCCCATCATCTTCCAAAGATCTTATTGGGTTGTTGGATACAGTTGGAAGTCTTTTGTCTCAAGTATACCAGAACCCTTCAAAATCCATACAAGATGTGCTAGTGCCTATAAAGGGAGTTTTGATTTTGGATGTGCTTACAAATCAAGCCGATCTTGATGTCCAAATTTCTCTTGCTTCCTGCCTTTCTGTGCTTATACGTATTACAGCGCCAAATCCCCCTTTTGAAGATGAGCTGATGCAGAAAGCCTTTCGAGTCATTGAGTCATCTTTTCGAGCTCTGCCTGATAGTGCTAGGATAGACAAGTCATACCACAAGAGAGTTCGCATACTTGAGTCCATGAGCAGAGTTAAGTCTTATGTGGTGTTGTTGGATCTTGAATGTGATGCACTTGTCCTAGACATTTGCCACAATCTTTTATCATCAATTAAAGATGGATCATTCTTCTATGATGCTTGCATATGTAGAGTCCGTCCTCGTGGGCATTCTCACTGAGGCGGATGACTTCTTGTTGGAATTTCTTATTTCCATGCTCTCTCGAAGTCATCAAGTTATCAGTAAAAGGGTATTAGAGACATGCGCATCTCGGATTCCACTACAACAAATTCTTTCATCTATAGATGCAATGATGCACAATAAGGAGAATGAAGGTCATAACGGTCAACCCCAGGTAGAAATTATAGAAAGTGATGCATGTAATGCTGCTACACTAGATGAGGAGTGTCGGAAAGCTACCTTTGAATGCAAGCTTGTGCCAACTACTAAGGATATTCAATTTTGGTATCAAGAAGTTAAACATGTGCAGATGTCAATGCTAGAAGGCAGGAACTTTGATATGTTTATCCCTAAGGAACTTCTAGTTGCTAAGAAGCTACATCCGCTAATTGAATTCTTACTTTTCCAGGAGAAGTTGTACAAATTATAGTTTTATCATATGTGCGACGAAGTGAAGATGGTCTCTTGCTTGATTTTCTTCATTCTATCCCTGTACAGAACTCGAGGACGAGTTTTTTCTAACCAGGGGAGAATGATGCAGAATAAGGGTAAAGAATGGGTAAAAAGACTTAGGAAATTAGAATATTTTGATATTGGAGATCTTTTGTATTTTTTATTATTTTCGTAGGTTATTTTTAAGCATATTTTATGATAGCCAAAATGAGGATATTTAGTGATATTTTATTAAGATTTAGTTTCCTAGTCATTAGGATAATATTAGGTTATATATTTTTATCCTTTTCTAGCTTATATCATATTATTTAGGTTTCCTAATACTAGTTAACCTCTTGGTTATATAAATCCCTTTATGTAATTCAAGAAGGCAGATTATGAATAAGAATTAATATTGAGTTTAATTGAAAGTTCTTGTGTGAATTTTCTCGGTGTGGGAATTGCTCTTAGAGCGTCCTACATCAATTTGATGCAGGATAAGGATAAACAAGAATTAAGAAGATATGGATATATCTTAATATTGGCATATGTGAAGTATTTTTATAATTTATTATCTTTATAGGTTATCTTTTAGGATAAAATCTTTTTATTTTCTTAGATTATTTTAGTTTTCAAAATCTTTGCGTAATCTTTAGATTTATTTTATATTCCTTTTCTCAGTTGTATTGATTCTTATATTAACCCCCCTCGTGCTTTGGGGAAATACACACTTGAATGAATTGAATTATTGAGTTTTTCGAAAGTTCTGGTGTGATTTGTCCTGGTGTGGGAATTGCTCTTAGAGCGTTATACATCAAATTGGTATCGGAGCCTTTGCGATCTCTTCCGCTGTCCTTTGAGTTCCCATTCTTTTTGTCCATTCACGTTCTCAAAAAAAAAAAAAACACACTAGAAACCCTAAGCCCTTGCTGCCTGCCGTGACACCACCACGAGCTCGCCACCTCGGCCCGACCACCACCAGACGTCCACGGCCGTCGCCGGAAGCCTCAACTCCCCGATTCAGCAAAGCCTAACCCTAGTCGCGCACCACCAGCGCTCGATTCCTCCACCCAGCCCCGTCACCCACCAACACCCACCACCACCCCTCGATCCACCGTCCTCAGCCGACCCCCACCACGCCACCGCTCGCCGGAGCCCTACTCCCTGGAACCTAAACTCCAGCCACAACACCAATCGCGATTTAGCCCCACCAGACTCGTCGAACACCACCACCCTCCACTACCCTTTGGTCGAAACCACCACTCGACCACCACTGCACCCCCACCACCGGTTGCCGACCACCGCAACCCTAAAAACCCCAATTTGCAAGCCCTAATTTGCGAATTGCTCCAATTATTTGAACCCTAGTCCTTAATTCAACCTCAATCCATCCAAGATCTACAAAATTGACTCGACCCCTTCCATCTACTCTTCAATTCGTCCCAAGCCCGCGAACAATTGGGTGATTCGCAACCGAATTGGTTCACTTGTTCATCCATCGCAAAACCCTAATCGTGAACGGCTTTTGCTTGCAAATTTAAGGCTGCTGGGCCTTCGGTCACTGGCAAAGAGGGTCGAAACCCTCTTGGCCATGCTGAGCTCCCACCTCCGGCTCCTTCTCTCGCCGGAGAATGTCCTTGCAGGCCCGTTCCCAGCCGCATGCCCTGAGTGTAGCGTTGTGCTACTGTTTGTTCTTGTGTTGCTCATGTCTTGATGCTAGCAAGAAGCAACTGTCCCTGCTTCTAGAACCCCCTTCGTTATATCTCGGAGCTTCTGGCCTACCACTGTGTGGTTTTCTTCATCAATTCTCAACTCAGTTTTGCTGGTGCAATTCGACCCTTTGTTTCTTGTCCAGTACTGCTGTTGCTATTAGTAGCCCCTTATTGCTATTGTTGCAACCATGACTTGGTGTGAAAAACATCATCGGGCCTTGTTTGTGATAATTTACGATAAAGCACTTCCAGTTACGGCAAATGTTCTGTACCAAGTTTTCTCTCCTTATGGAGATGTAGAAAAGGTTGTCAGATTTCAGACAAGAGGTGATGTTCATGCTCAAGTGAATTTCTACTCTTGCGGGGATGCTGTCCATGCTTTTTGCAAACTTCAAGGTCGCCAGATCTACGATGGTTGTTGTGAGTTAGATATTTACTTTGCTAGCAAATTTATTTGTGGTTGTGAGCTCTATATTCCTCACTATATGTGGGATTATGAACCTCCTAAAGCTTATTTGATTCCTTCGAAACTTCTAATTGGAGACTGTCGGGTTTCATCTTTAAGATCTTCCAGGAAAGAACCGACTTCTTATTTGCATGAAACAGATCATGCCTATTATGATGCATATGATAGGGAATTTATCATTGAGAACAAGAAAGAACAGACTTTAGAAAATGAAAATATGGAAGCAGATCGTCAACTTCCAGGTATCGAGGCAAATGATTTTAACAACAGCATCCTCGATTCTGTGAATCAAGAAGTGCAAGTTGGGGACTGTGAGTCATATGCAAATGACGTCGACAGTGAAGGAATGTTCATTCTAGATAGCAATGTGGATGCTTTTACTGAGGCACCTAATGAGGACGATGTCCAACCACTAATACAAGTGAATGAAGAATCAACGATAATAGCAAACAACTCTTTCATTATCCCCCATGAATATTCAAACGACATTCAAAAATTTGATCGCTTGCAAAGTAAATTCGAGATTGACCAAGCAATCAGTATATATGTTGATGCTGAATTTATAATCCCTAATAATGCTTTCATGGATAATATTCTACATTCGATGTCAATGCTTGAAAGTGAGCATGTTGATTTATTCATCGCTAATGAACTTCTAGTTGGCAAGAAGCTACATCCGCTGATTGCATTACTACTTTTCTTGGAGAAGTTGAAAGCTCTACAGTTTTTCCATTTGCGGAGTGCAGTGAAGTTGTTTCTTTACTTGGATTCCTTCTTTCCACCGATGTACAAAACTCGAGGAGGAGTTTTTTCCAACCAGGGGAGAATGATGCAGGATAAGGATAAACAAGAATTAAGAAGATATGGATATATCTTAATATTGGCATATGTGAAATATTTTTATAATTTATTATCTTTATAGGTTATCTTTTAGGATAAAATCTTTTTATTTTCTTAGATTATTTTAGTTATCAAAATCTTGTCGTAATCTTTAGATTTATTTTATATTCCTTTTTTCAGTTGTATTGATTCTTATGTTAACCCCCCTCGTGCTTTGGGGAAATACACACTTGAATGAATTGAATTTTTGAGTTTTTTGAAAGTTCTGGTGTGATTTGTCTAGGTGTGGGAATTGCTCTTAGAACGTCCTACATCACTAGCCTTCAAAAGATCTGTGAAAGGTTTGCTAAGCATGGCATAGCCTTTGATGAATTTCCTATAGTACCCAGCTAGGCCAAGGAAACTACTCAATTGCATCACAGTTTTGGGTTCTGCTCATTCTTCAGTAGCCCTGACTTTGTTAGCATTAGTTCTAAATAGCTGAAATCACATGCCCTAAATACTCCACTTGTGGTATTGCGAAAGAACATTTACTTCTCTTGGCATACAAGGTCTGCTGTCTCATTACTGCAAACACAGAAGCTAGGTGCTCTAGGTGCTGCATCAAGGATTGGCTGTACAACAAAATATCATAGAAGAAGACTAGCACAAATTTCCTTGAAAATGCCTTAAAGATGTAGTTCATCAACCCTTGGAAGGTGGCTGGGCCATTTGTAAGCCCAAAGGGCATTACCAAAAACTCAAAATACCCATAGTGAGTTTTGAAGGCTGTCTTATACACATCTTCAGCTTGCATTCTAATATGATGATATCCATACCTCAAGTCTATCTTAGAAAATATTGTTGAACCCGCTAACTTGTCAATCAACTCCTCCCTACCGGAATTGGAAACTTATCCTTCACAGTTTGCTTATTCAGTTCCCTATAGCCAGCACACATCTTCCGTGAACCATCTGTTTTCCTCACTAACACCACAGGGCTAGCAAAGGACTCGAGTTATGTTGTACAACTCCCTTATCTGACATCTCTTGTACCAAAGATTCAATAACATCCCTCTGCTTTAATGGATACCTTTAAGGCCTTATGGTCACAGGAAGTGAGCCAGGTACTAAAGGTATTTTATGGTCAAATGTTCCTCTGCTAGGGGGCAAGGACTTAGGTTCCTTGAACAAGTCCTTGAACTGTTCTAATAACTGCAGAATTGGACTAAGTGTTACATCTCTAGTAACTGTGGTAGAAGCTTGCAAAGCAAGAAAATCAGCTTCTTCATGGACTGACTCCCAACAGCTGAATCATACAAACTTGAGTTCCACCTGTCAAGGCCTTTTGTAATTTGTTCTCATTTACCCATTGAAGCTTTTTCCCACTTATGCCTCTCAGGGTGTGTACCTTGCTTTCATAAGTAAATTTCCATTTGCAGCTTCCTAAAGTTCCACCAGAACCATATCACAGCTTCCTAGAGTATCTCCTATATATTCAGCATTATGAGGCTGCCATTTGAAGCCCTTGCACACATACTGGCATTTTAATTTATTACCATCAGCCGCAGCTATAGCTTGAGATTGTATAGGTTCCATCCTACAACCCATTCCTAGCCATTTCAATGTCCAAGAAATTATGAGTACTGCTCAAGTCAATTAGTATATGTAAGGATGACCTCCCATGGTGGCCTGTGACTCTGATTGTTTGAAAACATTGATTGCCACTTAATGCATGGACCGAAATTTGAGGACTGTCTTTATAAAATTCAGTCTGATTCTGCACTGTTCTCAAAGTCCATCTCATCTTCATGTCCTGGTATTTCAATAAGGAAGAGTTGCGCCTTCTTAATATTGCATTTGTGGCCTCTTTCATAAGGTGAGTCACAGAAGAAACATAGACCTTTGGCCAATTCTCAGCCTTTTTAGCCGGTGTTAGAGTTTTGGGTTTCAATTGGGTTAAGTTGGAGACATTGGACTTAAGTCCTTGATAACTCACAGGTACAGGTAGCAAACCCTTTTGTGAATTCAGAGATGGGTTCCTAGGTAAACTTGAGCTCTTCTTGATAGTTTCTAACGTCTCTTCTTCAGATCTTGCATGGTCCACTGCCTCTGGTAATGTTTTGGGGTGGAATGCTCTCCCAAAAGATTTGATGGAAGGTTTTAATCCTCCACTGAAACTGTCCACAAAGTAGTCATCGAGGTGGGATGGATTCTTAAGCAAAAGCAATGCCTTAAGTTTTTCAAATTTTTCAAGGTAATCATCAAGCCCTCCATTGTGCTGAAGCTTGTTGAATTCCTCTATTACCTGCCCCCCATGCCCCCACAAAATCTGGCACATAAATCCACAATAAAATTATCACGAACAACTTGTTTTCTTCCCAAAATGTAACTACTGAACTAGACTTCAGCCTTCCTATGAAGGTGCATCGAAGCTAGGTCAACCTGCTGATTATTAGGAATTTTACAAAGGTTAAAATACTTTGCACACTTCTTAACCCAGTTTCTAGGATTAGAACCATCAAATACTGGGAATTCTACTTAGGATTGAAATGCATAATGTTTCCCTTAGACGTAAGAAGCACGGGCACTCTCTATGGCTTCACGTATTCGTGTCCGACACTTGTCGGACACCGACACTCTCGGACACTCTTTTGACACTCTCGAACGCATGTAGAACATATGAAAAATTAGGTTATGCTATTGATGGTTGTAGAATGTACATACTATAAACAATTTGTTATTGTTCTCATCCAAACATGATCATCTCAAGGATAAAGGCATGAAACAAATTATAAACACATAGGTAATAGAATAAGTATTTTCTCTACACCAAAAAAATAGAATAAATATTTTATGATCACTACGTGTCCACTACATGCGTCGTGTCCTACTTTTCAAAAAAATCACGTGCCCGCATGTGTTGTGTCGTATCCGTGTCACGTATCAGTGTCTGTGCTTCTTAGCATTAGGCTGAAGTTCACCAGATTCCCTAGATCCTGATTGCCCAAACCCTCCCGTTTTCAGCCTAATTTACAACAACAACAACAACAACACCTCCCAGTGTGGGTCCCGCTTTCGCGGGGTCTGGGGAGATCCAACTGTAGGCAACCTTACCTCTACCGGTATTTCTACCCATAGAGAGGTTGATTCTAAAAGACCCACGAAAAGGTTTTGAGAAAAAGTTTAATAGAGGCAAGTGCTTGCAAAGCATACGAAGATGACCAAACAGTGTCGAATAAGCTGAAACTGAAAGAAAGCTGAAAGAACGTACCTCAACATTCCACGTTAAGCATCTGCCGTCACTCCAAAAAAAGGCACAACCTGCATACAAACACAACATACCCCTACCAGCACTTGCGAACAACTACAGAGACGCTACTCAGCCATCTAAGATTCTAATCCTATCCCGCCAAAGCCTCCTATCCTGGCCAGATCCTCCGACAGACCCACTACTATCAAGTCCTCTCTAATCACCTCGTCTAAACTCTTCTTCGGTCTACCCCTTCCTCTCTTACCATCCGGAAGGTCGATCAACTCACACCTCCTCACTGGTGCAGCCGTACTTCTCCTCTTGACGTGGCCGAACCATCGGAGTCGTGATTCCCTTATCTTTTCTTCTATGGGGGCCACTTTAGCTAAGTCCCTGATTACCCCATTCCTAACTCTGTCAATCCTCGTGAAACCACACATCCACCTGACCATCCTCATCTCAGCTACCATCAACCTCTGGACCTGCGTCTTTTTTAGAGGCCAACACTCCGATCCATATAGGACAGCCGGTCTGACTACCATCCTATAGACTTTGCCTTTCAAACCTAAGGGCACCCTTTTATCACACAGCACCCCTGAGGCAGCCTTCCATTTTTGCCAGCCCACTCTTATGCGCTGATTAATATCCTCATCAATGTCTCCGTTTTGCTGGATGATCGAGCCAAGGTACTTAAACTTATCCACCTTAGGTAATGGTCTCCCATCCAGGGTGACTTCTCCCCCCTCTTCTGTCCTTCCGCTGAAACAACAATGCAGGTATTCCGTTTTCGATCTACTTAATCTAAAACCTCTCGCTTCTAGCGTATGCCGCCAGCTCTCCAACTTTTCATTCACCCCATGCCTGGTCTCATCGATAAGGACAATGTCATCTGCAAAAAGCATACACCAAGGAACCTCATCTTGAACCCCTCTCGTGAGTTCATCTAAGATTAAGGTGAAAAGGAACGGGCTTAGGGCTGAGCCCTGATGGAGACCCAAACTAACAGCGAAGTCATTTGAGACCCCTCCCGGCGTCCTAACACTCGTCCGCCCTCCCTCATACATATCCTTAATCACACGAATATACCAGGGCGACACCCCTTTCTTTTCTACTAACACAAAATTGGGAGTGGAACCATCGAGATTACCGTTATTTCTCCATTTCCTTCATTTGCTCCATCGCTTGAGTGATGTTTTGATTCTGGTCAGCTATTTGCTGAGAAAATAATTTTTGCTTTTTGGTGCTTCAACAAGTTTTTAAACATCTCCTCCATTGACGCCATTGTAGCTCTCCTTGTTTTTGTCAGTTAGAGCACTCAGCCATCAGAATCAAGGTGACGGCTCTGATACCACTGGTACAGACTCCAGGACGATGATGTAATGAATCAGCCTCGAGAAGCTTGGTGGGTATTGACAATTTCATTGATGATTCCCTCTCTGTTACAAGTGCTTATATAAAATCCTTTTTTGTAAGACGGTAGTTATAACTACCACTAAGCTTGGTGGGTGCCTAACCTCCCTATTATTCTCCAACTAATTCAGTTGCCTATAATGATCTCCAAGTCAAGAACATAGCACTGCTGACGACCAGAATGTTCTCACCGCCCTAGCTCGGTGATATATGAACATAGGTTATAATGTTTCAGATTCACAATCACTTAATGTGGTTGTTTGTCATATACTATGTTCAGTGACGGAAGAGTTTCTTTATGACATGTTTTCTTTCGCTGGACATGTGAAAGAGTCTTATGTGTAAGTTGTCCATTTGTCATGTCAAGTTTCATTAATGGAGATGCCCAAAAAAAAAAAGGCGTGTCATGCACTTCAAGGTAGCATATATATGACAATTGTTTGCAATTGAGATTATGGCCTTTATGCTCTAGGAACCTTCCTGTTTGTAGAGCAGATTAAAGGAAATAATAACAAGGATTAAGCACATAGAATTATGTTAATTTTACAACAGAAGATGATCAGACCTGGTTTCGAATTACTGGTCAGGGAAAAATCTCACTAAGCAGAGAATCTCCACAATCCCACGACCTAAGAGCTCCCGGGTTCGTGCAGAAACTCTTGATACGCGCTTTTGTGTTTTTGGTTCTTAGACTGTGTCCTTATTTATAATAGAACGAATAGTTAGAGGCCCCAGGATTTTAGGTGGAAATTACATATGCCCTTATGGCTATTTAGCGTGTTATGTAGCTTAGCTAGCACCCCTTATGGGCGGACTACACACCTATGTCCAACATCTTCCACTCACATATAACAGAGTGCTTATTTTCCAACAAAAAAATTTTTTTTTTAATTGTTTTTGCACGTTCTTCATACTAATCAAATAGGTCTTGCGGCCAGAATACTTGTGAGAGTTTTATGCTATATATATGTTAGGAATGTATAGCCTTTCGTTGAGAACCGTACATGAGTAGTTGGAAGTATGCAAGTACCCTAGATCATTTCAATCTCATTAAGATGTCTCACTTTGAACTCATCAAATCATTATATTTCATGTTCACAATTATGACTCGTATATCATAACTGATGCATCGGTGAATAGAAACTAATGTGATTCTGGGAATGATCTTCATCTTCTCAAGAGTATGTCAAGCAAATCCAACTCATTTTTCTAGACACGTCAATCAAATCATTCATGGTCCTTTGGCAACACACTAAGATAATGAATATTGAATCGGGTCTCAAGCCGTTGATTGGAGTAATGAAGATACAAATATGAGGCCATAACCTTATAGAGTTTCACACAAATATAAGGTGAGATCTAACTTGTATTAACCCGATTGGTTGTCTTTTGCACAGATGGTATGAAACATGTGCTACAACATTTTCTCTTTTCCCGCGGAGCGTATGTCTTTTATTTTGTTAACAAAAAATGCTGTGCAAATGATATTTGGACTCCCTATTGTCTAAACTGAGTTCCCACATCTACTCATTAACTTTAACTCATATCTAGTCTCTTTAAGATGGGCTAGGTAATATTCCTTTTTGTCTATCAGTTGTAATGACCTCATGTTATTATCAAGGTGACATTCATGATTTAAGTGAACAAGTTATCAAATTATCCTTATGATAATTTTACTTAAAATTTTGTCTCATCTGCCATTAATACTCTAAAGTCTAATCAATGGAGGCGGTTCTTATGTGATAGGGCTAACATTGAGTCTACCTGACATATTTTTCACATTAAGGGATGCAAAACAAGCATCCATGAATAAGAATGTACATAAAAAACATTCTAATAATAAGTGTATGCAAAACAATTTATTTGAATTTCGCAATATTAGGCAATCATTTGTGAACCTTGAAAAAATAATTGGTGAACAACGTGCCAATTGCCAAAGCATGTTAGTTATCATCTACGAAGACCCCTAAGCCCTTATGTGCTCAACAAGCACATCCTCTTAATAGAGATCAATCAAATAGCTTTACAACCACATTATGTGGGAAAATACTTTACGTTCACTCCTCTTTGTGTGCTACTATGTCATTCACAAAGTTGAATTTGATGTTTAATATGTTTGGTCTTACAATAATACTTAAGGTTCTTGGTACATGTGATCACAACTTATCATAGTAAATCATTACTACATAGTACTATTTGGTCCGCCAACCAAATAATCCAAGTATCTCTTTAACCAAATAGACGCTTTCGCTTTTAAGGAGAGAGCTATAAACTCATCATGTCTTATAGGCCGGGTAACATATGATCAGTTCTTGCTCTTTAGCACCATTTCTAAGTAGGAAGATATATTTAGAGGTCCATTTCTCATCTAAACCTCCCGGAGTCAGCTCATCTAAACCTCTTAAACCTCCTGGAGTCGGCAGCAGCACACCCCTTTTGGTGCATGTTGTTGCCTATGTACCAAAGCGCAACGTTAGAGGTTCCCTCTAGGTATCTCATGTCTTAACTAGTGGCATCGGGTTCGGCTGACATCTATTGAAAGTTATAAAGTCTAATATGCACCATATTATGCATTAGACTTCCACCCCACGCAAGCAAAACCAGTTGTTCCACTTGTTTTTTTCTGATGTAGTCCTTTTCTAATGGAGTCTGGACACATTTAGGCCTTACCTTTGTTGATATGAATACCAATAGGATCATAGTTGTGTGTATAGGGTTATTCAAGGACCTTTTCATGCGCTCTCTAGGAAAGAGAATATCCTCAATGATTTTTCGATTTAAAACTTTATTTCAAGAGCATGCGTTACTTTAATCGTATTAATCATCTCAAGGTTAGATGACAACGATGCCTCACTTAGTGACTCTATATCATTTCTAGCTATTACTAAGTCACCCATTTGTAATGATTTAGCTACAGATTTTGTCTCTGGGCCTTTTGGTATAAACATAGTGATATTCATCAATTATAGTGAAACCACTATAGATGATGACACTGTGAAAAATAAATATACCAATGCGTTGAAGATACATTAAGGTCATAAAATGACATAACATGTTTACAAACCTCATGTTTGTGACATGTTTGAATAGGACCTTTAGATTGTTCAATTCAAGTTTCTTTACTTAAATCTCATTTGAGATTAGCATCTGTACATCCATATGATGTAACTTTGGGTCCACGCTAGTAGCAATACCTAGATAAAGGTGAATTAGGGCAAAGCAAACAATAGGAGGGAAAAATTCTTTGGTTGATTGTACCCTATTGTGTATACCCTTTTGCAACAAGCTGAGTCTAGCGTCAACTATGCCATCAACCTTACTATTTAAGAACCAATTTGTTCTCAAATAACTGTGTCCTTCTAGAAAGTCAACTTGTTCCCATACTTTGTCAACCTTCATTGACTTTAATTTATTTTCCATTGGCTTCATTCACTTGTGCTTAGAAGGGGTTGGAAAGAGCATATGAGCTTATTTCCTTCTTGAAGGAGTGCCGTAAAAGTTCTTTTACGTCAATATCCAAACAAAAACAAGGTATCGTTACAGATATTTTGTCTTAGTAGAGATTCATATAATCTCAAATTGCTCTACGTTTGATCGATTTCACTCCCACTTAAACCAAGATCAATTATCATGCTCTTGCTTGGAACAAGCATAAAATCTTTTTCATTGGCTATTGATGATGGAAATGGATCTTGATGATGAACTTATTCATGATAAGTTAAAATCCTTCGGCTCCAATGAAGGGATCTAATTCGGCTTGAAGAACTAATAGAAATAAGCCCTAACCTATCCTTCCGTTCTTTGTAAATCCATTCTTTAGAATGTGTTGGCTTAAATATCAGTTGCACACCCATTGTCGTGCTAACCCAATAAGTACAAAAAAACTTTCAAGGTTAGAGTATCCCATACGGACACTCCTCCTTTCCCCTTTGGCACTTTTATAAGAAGGGTTGTGTACATAAGTGGTATACCTATAACGGCTGAAGACTCTCAAGTTAGGTCTTTTACCAATCCGTAACTCATATGGGTTGTTAACAATTGTCTTTACTGGCACAAAACCAAGATAATAGATTGCAGTAAAAAAAAGGCTTCCCCTTAATAGTAGACAAATAATTTTGCCTACGCAATCATTCATCCTACAATCCTAAGGAGCATTCTTTCTCCGTCTCTACAACATTTTTTTGTAGACTTTGAGGGATAGGTTTAGTCCCTTTTCAGCATAATGTTAACTAAATAGTGCCAACAAATATTTGTCATTGATTTGGTCTTTGAGGCATCTTGGGTCTAAGCAGTTTTCAGTTAAGCAACTTATTGCCTTAGATTCGTATGAGGTCAAATTGACTCTATCAAGTGAAAAGGCGATGAAACATAGAACCTCTGTTCCTCATTCCCTTGTTATCACACTCATTGGACCAGGAAAGTCCAAATGAATAAGTTGTAACGGAAATTCAGCGCATGTAGTATTTGCATATATGTGCTATTGGCTCATGTGGCCTAGTTTAGCATAGTAAGTCTTTCATATAACCATAATTATGTGGATAAGCAAATATAAGGGAAAAAAACATTGAATTTATGGAACTAATATCCAAATCTATTACAAGCTAACCATCTATGAGAAAAACATAACCAAAAAATAAGTTGTTTCTAAAAATAACTTAGCCTCTATGTCGTAAAATAGTCAACCCAAAAGTTAAAGTTAACATAACCAACATAGCATCAATATTCCAACAAATATTAGTAACAAACAGGACATCATGTAGAATGAGTTCTCAGCCACCACGTGAGACTAGCTTGTATGTTCCTATTCCTTTAACAATCACTTTTTTGTCATTTCCACATATATCCACATAGAACCAAGTAGGAACCTGTCAAAAGCTTTATAAAGCTTTTTGGTCCCTGGCTATGTGGTTGGGAGTCCTGAGACTACAATCCACATAGGATTAGTTTAAAAAGAAGAATAAAGCTAGCAACATGAGAGTTATTAGTAAGCATTGCTAAGTGCCTTCTTAGGCCCATTGCAATCACGATTATAGTGACCCATTTGATCATAGTCAAAGCATTTAACTTTTGCTAAATTCTTCTTTGTTGCACGTTTTTCTTCGCCTTGTTGGTCATGCTCAAGTTTCTCACTTGATTGAACCTTGCCACCCTTGGTTCTTTCTTTTAGAGCCATTTCTCAAGTTAGAGGTTGACATGTGCACTTCTCCTCTTCTCATTTGACCGGCCTCTTGCCACGCTTCCTCCATGTCGCTGAATGTTCTCAAAAGTAATGATACACTTATTATGAGATAAGACCATCTTAATATGATCCTAGTCATCAGGCGAGGAATGGATTGACTTGTTCCTCATTGGTCAGCTCACAACCTATTTCACCCAATTCACTAATGATGTTTGACATATACCTCAAGTGCTCCCTCATGGAGACATATGAGCTCTTCTTATAAGTGTTAAACATGATAAAGAGTGAACTAAGTTTAGTAACTGCGGCCGCCAACATGATGATTGTAAAACGTGAAGTTTTATAGTCAGCACAAAAGCACGCATACATCTATTATTTTAGCATACACATTCATACAACTTGACAATAACTAACAGAGTTAATATGCACAAACGCAGATTTTAGAGTCCAAAGCTCACGTATAGTTTCCTATCATCGTCATAGAAATAAATGTTTTAGTGTAATTAACTTTGTCATTCTGTTCCAAGTCGCCATAAAACTTAATTCACATTGAAATGTATCGAAAAGAAATTCTCAAAATTCCATTCAAAGAGGATGTACTAACCTCAAGACTATTTCAATAAAATCCAACATATATTCTCAATTATATGAAAAAGGATTTAAGCATTTCTGGTGTAATTTGGAAATTCAACGAAATTCTCAAAATCATATTTTTAAAACATTTCAATGTCTCATACATAGCATTTTTAGGCAAAATGTATAAACTTTTATGTGCAACTCTGTAGGTGACAACATATGAAACATATTTCGATAATACATAACTAATATTCTCATAATATGAAACATAATGTTCATGAATTTCAATCAAACATATATACTTATTATATATCAAATGAGCCAAAAATGTCCTAGAGATTTCATCTAATGTTTTCACTCAAATAAATCTCAATGATATCAAATAAACATGCTAATATTTCTCATGAAATAGGAATTAAATATGCTCAAACGCAGGAACATAAGAGATTCCAAAAAAGAAACACGTGATATTTCATTCTCAAAACAATGATATCAAATATCATAAATGTATTCTTGCAAAAATAGTATTTGGGAACATCAAATAAAAATTTAATCAAATTATATACATTCATATACTCACATGCTCAAGAAAAAAAGAAGCTTAGTCAAACCTTATGGTCAACTGCAGTCAACCTTTTGGTCAACCGTGGAAGAAATTTAGGCAAGAGGATTTTTTTTATGTTTTTAAAATAATAAAAAAAGGAGTGCACATTGATTCATGTGCACGTCACATGAGGGGAGGACTCATTTTTAACTTCCAACACGGGTCATGAACTAAAATGGCCTTGCGACCTGAAGCACAAAAAAGTCCGTTCTTTTTGCCCAATTGATCAATCCAACTATTGGTTTTAATCCTAAACTTATAGAATCAATTTGGATCTTCAATTGCAAAAAACATCTAGAAAAAAATGAGCACGAGCACTTGAAATGGAGACTAGTTACTACCGGTCAACATTTTTGCAAAATTTCGGCTCAAATCTGATCAATTGTTCGCTTATTTTAAGTTTTAATGCTTGAAACATGGGAGGGAGCAAAAGCCACATCTCAATTTTGAATTAAAATTGACCAAAAATGATCGAAATCGAGTTTCAAATGATGAATCCTAACCCTAATAGTAGCCTGCGTTTTTTCGCTAAATTCCGACCAAATACCAATCCATTGGCGATGACAATTGAGGGCTTTTGCTCAAATGTCTTGAACAATCTAATTAAAGCGCCAATTGCAAAAAATCGTGATAGAAGTTGGTGTAAAAACAGGTTCAAAAACTCGAAGCCTAGCCCTAGAGTCCGGTGAAAATTGTTTGCAAAATTTGGCAAAAAACGATAAAAATTTTGCATGATTCTGGAGAGCATTTATCCAAAATCACAAGCCAAACATGAATCAAGAATCAATTGGGGGAAAAATGGACCAAATCTAACCCAAAATCAAGTTCTAGTACTTGATAAAAAAACCCTAGCCCTCAGAGACAATTATTCGTAGTTGGGCAAACTTTTGTCAAATTTGGTTGGGATTGAAGGGCTTATGAAGTGAAATCAAGTGTGAAAGCGACGTAAGTGTCAATTTCGTTCAATATTGAATTAATCGATGGTCAATTAAATCTATTTGGGCATTATTACGTGCGAAAACCCTAGTTTTTCAAATCAGAATTACTCAAAGAATACTTAACTGAATTGTGCACATAATATATCAATTTAAATCTCTAAGCAAGGTTTACCAACATACAAAATTTTGCGAATATTCAACGAGAAATTTCACGTGGAGTAATAGGATGAATATTTGAGTATTATAAAAAAGACATTGGAATTTAGAATATGTCATATGGCATGAGTTCCCAAAAAACGTACAAGCAATCCAACTAGGAAACAAGCTGATGTAGCTCTGATAACAATGAAGGAAATAATAATAGGATTAAACACAGAATTTCTTTAATCCTCCAGTAGAAGATGATCAAACTTCGCTTCAAATCGTTGTTCGGGAAAGGATCCCACTAGGCTGAGAACCCCTACAACTAAGAACTGTATAAGGTTTGTAACAAAACTCAAACAAATGTGAAACTCTTCTATACTAGAGGAGAAGATCCAAGAAGCTATAGATAAATGTGATATTGTCAATAATGGAAGCTGATGAATTTGAAGATCAGTCCATGGATTGTTGGTATCTTTAGATTTCAATAATGGGAGTAATGCTTTCTTTATTCCGGTACAATTTCTCATTGGCAAAGACATGCATCCTATGATCCTATCCTTCCCAGGTAGTTCTTGATGGAGAAAGTTCAGAAATGTTTTAACAATATTTTTATGTTATTTCCATACAGGATACTACAATGTATTAGAAGTGTCAAATATAATTATTTCTCATTCACTAGCATGAGGTTGACCTTACGTACCCTAAGTTGGCAATCTTGCTTTTCTCATTATAGTTGACTAAAGATGCATGAGAAAAGAGTTTCCTCATTTTTATAAACTTGTGAGGTGAAGGAAGATGTGTTGTCTACAGAGAAGATGTTTTCGAGGGACCCACAAAAGCAGGAGCCAGGAGCTCCTCATTTTATGTGCAGCTTATGTTATTCTCTATGAAACGCGGTTGGATGAAACTAAAAGGGAGGAAGCTTGATATTTTACATGGGAAAATGTGAAACTTTATAGGATCTTTTTTCCGTTACGAACTTTGTTTTTGCAATGTAGACATAGATTTCAACATCTAGCCTTGTCTTCGAGTTTCCTTGAGTTGTCAAGTAGCAATTTTGTTAATTCCTACAACTTGTGAGCCCTCTTGCTGTTGTTAACTCTGTAGTAATCTAATTTTTAGCTTCAATACTCTAACCAGTTGTTTTCCGGATAGTAAAACAGAAGCTGTTAAGTATTAGGATTTGTTTTGGGAGATTTACTTCGTTTCTTTTAATATCTATCTAGCTCGAGACCGCAGGAAGTCATAGCCCAATCGGTTGCCTTGGTTGACGCGGTGGCTGTCAGGCAGCGCTGTCGTCCGGCGGGACGCCGTCGTCTGCCGTGTCTTCGTCTTCAGCTACAGTGCACACAGAGAGAGAGAGAGAGAGAGAGAGGGAGAAAGGGAGCCGTTTGAAAAAGCGCAGGTGAGGCGCGCCTAGGCGAGAGGCGCACAGGCCGGCGCCTCACACACACCCAGGCGACGCCCATCCCGGAAGCCACGTGAGGCGTGCGCCTCTTGGCGCCTCACGCCGAGGCGCAAGGCGAGACAGGCGCGCGCCCAGAAGATCATAAGGCTTCCTTCGGAAAAAAAAAGACAGAGTTGGACGAAAATCATTAAAGTTGCTTTGGCTGCTTTCTTCAGCTCTCATCTCGACTCTGCTCCACCATTCGAAACCCTAGAGGCCTCAAATCTTCTCAGCCGAAGCCTTCATCTCAGTCGACCAGGTATGCTTTCTGTTCTTCTCTTCTTCGTCCTCCTGTTCTTCTTCTCTTCTTCGTCCTCCTGTTCTTCTTCTCTTCTTCGTGCTTCTCTGCGTCTTCTCTGGCCTCTGCTACAGTCGACCAGCCGGCCATGGCTGTCGCCTTCTTCTCCTTTTTTTTTCCGTTTTTCTCTCTCCCTGAAGCTCTCATCCTCTCTTTCGGCCATGTCTGTCTCTGTTCGAGCCATTTTCTTTTGCTTTCCTCCCCTGTTTTCGGGCTGCTGAACTCTCCTCCTCTGCTCTGTGACTTCTGTCTCGGCTTCCCTCCTCTGTTCTGCCCTTCTTCAACACCTAATGTCACGTTTTTTTTTTTTTTTGGGGCTGGCAGGGTAGCAGCTAGGTGTGCCAAGGTTAGAAATGTTATTATTTTTTTTGTTAAATTTGCAACAACCAAATTTTTTTATTTTGTGGTCAGTGGCAGCTAGCAAATCAATTACCTCTGTTTTGTCTTTCTTTTTTTTGCTGGTAGTAAAATGCAATTAGTGATTAGTCATTAGTGTCTCACTAACTATTTGCTTGATTGCTATGGAATTTTAGTTTGAGAGCTGAAACGGTGAGTTAAATGGAGGATTCAAACCCAACCGGTAACACTTCGGGTTCGGGTTCGGCTTCCTCTAAATCGTTAGACCCCGGAAGAAAGTATGGGAAGCAAGATCCAACAAACAGAAATAATTTCTTTTGCAATTTTTGCGGAGTGAGAACCACCGGGGGTGTTTTCCGACTAAAACAACATCTAGTTGGTGGGCATCGAAACACACTAGGTTGTCAAAGGGTTCCCGAGCATGTTAAGAAAGAAATCCAAGATTACATGGACCTTAAAAAGGCAAGTAAAGAAGCCTATGATATGTCTAAACGCTTGCCACAAAGCTATTTTGATGAAGAAGATGATGATGAGTGTGTTGAGATGCCTAAGGGTGGAAAATTCACAAGTGGTGGGTCAAAAGGTAGTAATAGCATGCCTTCAAAGAGATCAAAGACAAAAGGTCCAATAGATATGTTCTTCACTCCTAATCCCGCCGATGTTGTGAAGGCAAGAAAGGAAGGGAAGGATCAAGGAAGGCAAAAGACTTTAAATGAGATGTGTAGGAAAGATCTAAGGAACAAAGTTTGTAGGGATATTGCTAGATTCTTCTATGATGGTGCTATTCCTTTTAACTTATTTACACTTGATAGTTTTCAAGTCATGTGTGAGTCTATTGGTCAATTTGGCCCGGGTTTAAAACCACCTTCAATGTATGAGGCAAGGATTCCTCTCCTCAAAAAAGAAGTGGAGGATACCGAGAAAGCAATGGTAGAGAACAAGAAAGAATGGGCTCAAAAGGGTTGTTCAATATTATCCGATGGATGGCGTGATTCCACGGTTCAAAAAGACATTATTAACTTTCTTGTGAACTCTCCTAAGGGTTCGGTCTTTATTAGATCGATGGATGTTTCCGATGTTGTGAAGGATGCAAATCTTCTATTCAAAATTCTTGATGATTTGGTGGAGGAAATTGGAGAGGAGAATGTGGTCCAAGTGGTGACCGACAATGCATCTAATTATGTCAAGGCGGGTAAGAATTCTTCTCTAAAAGTTTTGAATGACTTGAATTAGTTATTTGCCTTTTCGGTTACATTTTTAGTTTCTTACATCATTGTTGTTAAAATAAATTTATGTAGGGAAGTTGCTAATGGCTAAGAGGCCACATCTATATTGGACTCCATGTGCCGCACATTGTCTTGACCTCATCTTGGAAGATATTGGAAATCAAGTTCCAAAGGTCAAGATTGCATTAAAGAAGAGCATGTTCATCAATGCTTACATCCATAGCTCTGTTCCTCTTCTTAACATGATGAGGCGGTTCACGAGTCAAAAAAATTTGCATAGACTGGCTATCACAAGATTTGCCACTTCCTTCATCACTCTTTCTTCTTTTCACAAGCAAAGAAATGCGTTGAGGAAGGTGGTAACTTCACAAGAATGGAATGAGAGTAAATGGTCTAAGGAAGCAAAAGGGAAGAAGATGGCATCCTACATTTTACAAGAGAGCTATTGGAAGAATGTTCTCTATTCTCTTAAGTTGGCAAGCCCTCTTGTTAAGGTTCTTCGGATTGTTGATGGAGAAAAGAAGCCTCCAATGGGTTATATTTATGAGGCCATGGATAGAGCTAAGGAAGCCATTGCTAAAAGCTTTGGACATAAAGAGGAGAATTATGAAATGGCATTCAAGTTTATTGATACACGATGGGAATGCCAACTTCACCAACCTTTGCATGCGGCCGGACATTTTCTAAATCCGGAAATTTATTATTCAAACCAAAGCATCGAAGATTGTAGGGAAGTTGTCCAGGGTTTATATGACTGCATAGCAAGGTTGGTTCCGGATTTGGGAACTCAAGATAAGATTCTCCAAGAATTAAACTTGTACAAAAATGCTCAAGGCCTCTTTGGGATGAACATGGCTAAAAGGCAAAGGAATGCACTAGCTCCCGGTAAGAATATTTGATAAGTTTGCCTATATATTTTTCTCTTTTGTTTTCCTTAAAATATTATAATCGAAGATAACTTTTCAATTTTATTTTCTACTAGCTGATTGGTGGAGTAATTACGGAGTTGAAGCACCTAATTTGAAGAAGTTTTCCATTCGTGTTCTTAGCCTCACTTGTAGTGCAACCGGGTGTGAAAGGAATTGGGGTGTGTTTCAACACGTAAGTTAGAAAAATCGAACGTTAATCCTTTTGATAATTTATCATTTACATTTATTAATATTTAATAATGATTAATGAAGTCTAATGAAAGTTATTTTCTTGTTACCAGCTTCATACCAAAAAGAGAAATCGATTAGCCCAGTCTCGCTTGAATGACTTGGTTTTTGTCAAAGCGAATCGTGCTTTGAAGCGTAGACGTGAAGAGAGTACCTCCATGGATCATATTCTCTTAAAGGACATTGATGAAAGTAATGAGTGGTTGCTTGGAAGGATGGATGGTGATTCAGATGATGATACTCTTGTATTTGAGGATGATAATTTGACATAGGCTGCTGTTGCCCGAGCCTCTGGGGCAGATGAGCCTAATTATTACACTAGACGTAGAACATCTCAAGGAAGCACCACTAAGCAAGGCTCTATGTCTAACAAGGATAAAGGAAAGGCTCCTGCTTCATCTTCTAGGCCTCGTGGACGATTTCAATTAGTTGATGAAGATGAAGATGAGGATGAGGATGAGAATGTTGCAGAGTATCAAGAGGAGGAGGAAGAGGACATAGGAGATGACGATGTTGGTGGATTTGATGATGTTGATCCTGAGCATGTGGTGTTGGATGATGATGACGACGTCTAGTTGACTTTAGATTACTTGAAGAACTATGTTATATGTTCATGTTTTCTTTCATGTCTTCATGACTATGCTTGTTTCTTTGTTTCTAAACTTTTACTAAGTTCTTGTGTGTGCATGTGTTTTTACTTTTTATAATATTGTCATGCTAAATTACCGCCTTGTTGATTATTTGCGATACTTTTGGTACTTATATTGATGTACAATTGTTTTTTGATGTCACTATTTTACTTAATTATCATAAATAAGTCATGTAAATTGTTTTCAAACCTTTTTTTAGCTAAAAAAAGGCCTGCGTCCTTGAGGCGCGTGCCTTCGCCTCGCGCCTCGGGACCCTTTGCGCCTCAGTGCGCCTCGCGCTTTTTCAAACTAAGGTCTAGGGTTTCGAAAGCGGTCATCGGAGGTTAACCTAAGACCTACTAGGTCTTAGGTCTCCGGGAGCCGCCGATATCCCTTCACCCATCGCCGGTTGCTCACGTTGCCGGATTTTCGAGTGCATCGGGTGAGTTTTCTCATATCTGTCTCCGGGGGGTGGGTTTCTCATCTGCTGAAGTGAGGGCTGGGCTGGTCGGCAGTGTCTGTCCCCGACGACTCCCTCGGCGCTGGCATATCAGTCGCCGACGACTTTTCCGGCGATCGGAAACTCGTCGGAATTTCGCCGGCAAACTGTTTCTGACTCTCTGTTTCGAGGACAGCCCGGAGGTGGTGTTGGTCTTGACATTTTGATATGAGGTGAGCCATTTGCACCTTGGGTTGGTGTCTTGCTCTCTCTTTTTCATCCGGTTCTGGCTTGTACTGCACTGTAGAGTTGGTTTTAGCCGGTATTATGACGGGGGGATGCAAGAAATTTGTGGCTATTGAAAGTAAGTCATTTGATCTCAATGTGATTGGTAATAAAGAGGACATATTGAAAATCTCAGAGAATGGGAGGGGGAGGAGATTTTCTATTTTATTGCCTGAACCAGTTGTTTTGTGGCTGCGAAGAGCTTGGGGTAGGTTTAGGAAGTCTAAATCAGCTTCTTGGTGTAATCAAATGAGACTTCATTCCAGGATTTATATGTTGGAAATCAAGAGCAACCATGCGGGGAAATTCTTGCTGTTTTCGGTAATCAAGGAAGCTATTAGAACTTTCGTTATTTTCCCAGCCAATTGGAATGAACAAGGCTGGGTTAAAATCTTTGATTCAATAGCTGAGATTGTGGGTCAGACTCCCCTCAAGCCAGTTTGCAACTGAAAGGGTGTAACTTGCAAGCACTAAAGTTTAAGAGCTTTGGGGTGGACCCAGCCCCCCCCGGTCGCCACCCTTAGGATGTTGCCCTTAGTGTGGTTTCGTTGGTGAGCCAGCAAGCTTTCTCTGCTCCTATGCTGGTGTCTGCTTTGACTACTGACTTGGGGTTAAGTTCCTCAGTGGAGCCATCCTCGGCTCTAGAGGTTCAAGGGAATGGTGAGATTCCCAAGTTAATCAGGAGAAATGGCAAGCATCTTAGGTATGTTTATAGACGTCAACCAAAGCAGGTCTATGTTCGTAGGAGCTCCCTAGGGTTAACCTTGAAGGAAACTAACAGAGGCACAACTACCAATGCAGAGGCAGCAGTAGCAAAAGGAGTCCCTGATGCCTCTCTTGCCTTGTTAGCTCCTACTTCAAGTTCTTCTTTAGTTGATGAGGGTGCGTCGATTGATCTAGCAAGGCTGGAAGCAGATATCGCTAGTCAGCTTTATATGGGCACACCCATACTACCAGTGAGGGATGCTTATGTTCCTCCTATAGCAAGGAATGAGCTGGTGAGGAGTGTTTATCCTTCTTCCTCAACCTATGCGCTATCTTCTCCCTCTGTGGCATCAATTCATACGCCTTCCACTTCCTATTCTTGGTTCAATGATATGATTGTCCAACCTAGTGCCCTGTTGGTTAATCCTCCTCTTTTTTCTGGGGGAAGCCACTCCTCTCATTCTGCTGAATTGGGTCTTGGTGTTTTGGGTGGTGTGCCTTACGACTTACCCAGAGAAGTGGTTCGGGATGCACTTGCCATGAGTTTAGGAACTCGAAGTAGTGCATCTTTTTCAGGGGTGGTTGACAATAGGTGTGAGCATCATGTGCACCATGATTGGCCGTTAGTGTCCATTGCGCAAACTAATGCTGATGATGTGGAAACTCCTCTAGCAATTGATTTCTCATTTCTTCATAGCTCAAATGATTCATTCTCAGTAGAAGATATTTGGGATGGAGAAAATGTTAATTTTGGGAATATGTCAAAATGGGTGGCCTCCAAACTCAAAAGTATTGTTTCCACCATTGGTGTGGCATTTTCAGGCTATGAAAGTGAAGTCATTCATTTACTTTCTAGAATTGAAAAGAACAGTGTCGTGCCTAAACAGAGTGTGCAAAGGACACCATCGGCAATCAGAAGGCAAAGAGAATTAAGGAGGCTCGAGTTTGGTGTGAACTATGACCGGGTAAGCGCCTCTTATGGTGGGATGTTGGTTCTGTATGTTTAGGATGTTGTCCTAGAATGTGAGGGGCATCAATGATCTTCGCAAGAGAGATGTCTTAAAAAGTTTTCTGAGGGATTGGAAATGTGATCTGATTTGTCTACAAGAGACAAAGTTAGAGGAAGTTAAATGTTCTATTGTTCGTAGTTTGTGGGGGAACTATTCTGTGGATTTTGCTTTCCTTAAAGCTGAAGGTGCCTCTGGGGGCATCATAGTGATGTGGGACAAGAACACTTTGAACTTTGTTTCCTCTTCTCAGGGGGAATTTTCCATTACTTGCATATTTCAAATGGTAGACGGTGACTTCACATGGGCTTTTTCTGGGGTTTACGGTCCTCAAGACAAATTTGATAAATTGAGATTTTGGGAGGAGCTTCGAAGAACTAGAGATGGATGACCTGGACCATGGTGTATCGGGGGGAGATTTCAATGAAATTTTATATCCTCAAGAAAGGAGTTTGGTATTATGTCCAATGAATACTATAGTGGAGTTTCATGACTTCATCAATTATGTTGCTTTAGTGGATCTTCCTTTGCGTGGGGGTGATTATACGTGGTTTAGGAGTGGTGGGGCAGCTATTCGCTCGAGGTTGGACCGCTTTGTGGTTTCTTTCGACTGGGAGGAACATTTCCCAGACTCACTTCAGACTAGATTGCCAAGGCCTCTCTCAGATCATTTCCAAATAACTCTAGAGAAAGCCAAGTTGGAGAGGGGGAATGTTCCTTTCAAATTCGAGAACATGTGGCTCAAAGTTAAGGGGTTCTCTAACCTTGTTAAAAAATGGTGGGAAGAGGTGGAAGTGGAAGGCTTTGCTAGTTTTGTGATTGCGAGGAAGCTTAAGTTTGCCAAAGAGAAGTTGAAGAAATGGAACAAAAAAGTCTTCGGGGATATTAAGTTAAGGAAATACATATTAAGTTAAGGAAATACAAACTGCTGGATGGATTCTATTAATGTGCTTGATGTGAAAGAAGAATCTGTTGATCTCAGCAGTGATGAAATAGACCAAAGGAGGGAGGCAAAAGAGGAGTTGGGAAGGGTATTGCACATGGAAGAAGTTTCTTGGAGGCAAAAGTCAAGGGCTCTGTGGCTTAGAGAGGGGGATCGCAACACAGTTTTTCCATAGAACGCCCAACCTGCGTAAGAAGTTCAACTTCATGTCAGGGGTGGAGATTGAGGGGAATCGTTATGAAACAATTGAAAGTATGAAAAGCTCTATACATGGCTTCTACAGGAAGCTGTTCTCTGAAACTGAACCCTGGAGGTCGAAAGTGGATGGCTTATCGCTGCCCTCTTTATCTACCTCTGCCAGGGAGGTTCTTCAGATGTCATTTGATGAAGAAGAAGTCATTAGAGCTTTACATGATTGTTGTGGGGATATGGCCAGACGGAATGACTATGGCTTTCCTTCAGGCAAACTGGGATACGGGGCGAGGGGATGTGTTGACTATGTTCTCGGAGTTTTACACAAATGGGAAATTTGTGGCTAGCCTTAATGCTACTTTCATAGGGCTTATTCCAAAGAGAGCTGATGCATAGAATATCAAAGATTATCGCCCAATTAGTTTGATTGGATGTATTTATAAGTTGCTCTCAAAGGTGTTAGCTCGTAGGTTGAGAAGTGTAATTGGGGGCCTCATTTCTGAGAATCAGAACGCCTTTGTTGGGGTAGGCAGATTTTGGATGCAGTACTCATTGCAAACGAGCTTATTGACTCCAGGATCAAGTTTGGTAAGCCGGGGGTTATTTGCAAGCTTGACATCGATAAGGCTTATGACCATGTCAATTGGGATCTTCTTATTTACGTGATGAGAAGAATGGGGTTTGGGGAGAGATGGATTGCTTGGATTCGCCATTGTATTTCTTGTGCTTCTTTTGCGGTTTTAGTTAATGACTCCCCTTCTCAATTCTTTTCTGCTTCTAGAGGGTTGCGCCAGGGTGACCTTATATCCCCTCTTCTGTTCTTATTGGTGATGGAAGTGTTCACAAGGATGGTTAATTCAGCTGCTACAGCAGGACTTATTTCTGGTTTCTCTGTAGGCCAGTTGAATGATTCTGCCACTGATGTCTCCCACCTACTCTTTGCTGATGATACGATTATCTTCTGTGATAATGATTGCGAGCAAATAGTGAACTTGCATGGCATTCTTATTTGGTTTGAGGCGGTGTTTGGGCTAAGCGTCAATCTCTCAAAGAGCTCTATCTTACCAGTTGGGCAAGTGGACAATATTCAATTGCTTGCAGGGATTCTAGGATGCTTTATTGGTTCTTTCCCATCATCTTATGTTCGCCTCCCTCTTGGTGCAAAATTTAAAGATAAAATCCATTTGGGCACCTGTGATTGAGCGTTTTGAGAGAAGATTATCTGGGTGGAAATCAAAGTATCTCTCCAAAGGGGGGAGACTGACACTTATTAAAAGTGTTTTGGCGAGCATTCCAGCGTACTTTCTCTCACCCTTCCCTTTACCAGTCTCAGTGGCTAATAAGTTGGAAGCTATTAAGAGGAAATTCCTTTGGGGGTCTTTTGGTAGTGACTTTAAATTTCATCTTGTTAGATGGAATATTATCAAGAATCCCATACCAGAAGGGGGATTAGGTGTTAGAGAGCTTAGAATCTTCAATGAAGCATTGCTAGGCAAGTGGTTGTGGAGATACATGAATGAGAAGGATAGCCTGTGGAGAAGAGTGATTAGGAGCAAATATGAGGATAATGGTCTTGGATGGTATCCATCCAAACCAAGTGGTGCTTATGGGCATAGTTTATGGAGGTTCATTCACAAAGGATGGGGAAGATTTTTTCATCATTTTTCCTTCAAGGCTGGTGTCGGTTCTTCTATTTTGTTTTGGCACGACCGTTGGTGTACGGAGCGCCCTCTGCGAGATAGCTTCCCCTCTCTTTATGTGCTTACGGCGAATAGAGATGCTACTATTGCAGATTTTTGCCAACGTGAGCCTAGCACTATTGTGTTGTATCCTGTTTTCATCCGCGATGCTTTGGTGGATAACTCTATCCTTGCCACCTTTCTCAGTAAGCTGAGTGAGATTTCATTTCATGACTCACCTAATGTGGTTACTTGGGATCTCAACCTTAAAGGTTTTTTCACTGATGAATCTTATTATATAAAACTCCTCTCTAATTTTACCCCCACTATGGAGTCCAGATTTTTGGGGCGGTTCCCTTGGAAAATCATTTGGAAGAGTTTGGCTCCCTTGAAGGCGTCAGTTTTTGTGTGGGAAGCTTCGCATGGGAGTATTTTGACATGTGATAATTTACAAAAGAAGGGAATTATTTTGGTGAACAGATGTTCTATGTGCAAAGTCGATTTGGAGTCTCCTGATCACCTACTACTACATTGTCAATTTGCAAGGGCTCTATGGGAGCTATCCTTTAGTTGCTTGGGAGTCTCCTGGGTTGTCTCGAATTCTGTGAGGAATCATCTTTTGGCTTGGGAAGGTGCTTTTGGTAAGAAAGTTAAAGAAAGAATCGTCTTATTGATCCCACATGCGATTTTTTGGGCTATTTGGCGAAAGAGAAACAAAAGAGTCTTTGAAGGAGGGGAGACGCCCCTTCAACGAATAAAAGATATTTGTACCAAGACTCCTTTTTTCTGGGATAGTGGGAACTTTTGTGATTCTTCTTTTGATGTAATTGATTTTGTGGATAGGTTCCATCTAGGGTGTACATAATCCTTTTGTAGGATGCTTGCTTACAACCATCCCATTGTACATTATTCACTTTAATATATTTTACTCTTTTTCCCTATCAAAAAAAAAAAAACAGAAGCTGTTAAATATTCGGTAAAAGGAGTAATTAGAGAACGTGGCCCTTTTGAAAGAGAATACAAAGTTGTGTTTGGTAAAGCACTAAAGCTTCAAATATTGTATGCTAAAGCTGTGAGGCATTGTCCTTCCCAATACTATCAACGAAGCCCCTCAGATGGTGTTAAGACCCACAATCCGTGCTCACATTCTGATATTCTAATGATTGTTTTCTATGCTATTCTCATCTGTATATCTGGATTCTGGAGTTTGTTAGTCTTCATTAGCTGTCTTATCTAATGCAGTTCTGAGTGAGCATTTGTAACAAGGTAATACATGATTTTGGCATGCCTATTTTTGATCCTTCATTAACTTGATTTTTCTAGGAAACTTGAGAACGACATCAATTGTCCACCAATTGATAATTTTTGAATTCATGACTCCAGGTCGTGGTCTATGAAGGCATGATAAGGGAAAAGCCATCTAGCAAAGAGGAAGCATGGCAGTACATGAGAGGTTTGTGTGAATATATTTTTTTGGATGGTTGGGAGGTTTCCCGAGTGCTGATGGGTGTGCATGCATGTGTTTTGATCATATATCTATCAAACTTCGAGCCATAGGTAGTTTTATAGCCCATGTTATTCAGACTCCACACTTCATTTTAAGTGCTCATCTTGGGCACTCTGACACTCTCACTTGGGTATGGGCAGTTGATAATTCGTTTTGAACCTAACAAGTAGTTGGAAAATAGCTGGGTCCAAAACTGAAACCCTTTAGCACACTCAATAGTTCCACAAGTTCAATTTGAATGCTGATTATGTCATGGATATGGAGTGGAAAAGGAGACAAAGTCAGGATAAGATTAGATGCGAAAGAAACTGGAGATGGAGAACAAAGGGTACCTCTACATAGTTAGCCATGTGTGCATGGCCTTGTCTTTCATGGCCATACATCACCTCTTCCCTTCTAAAATAGATTTTGCACGATTCTGGCGAAAGATAAATTAGGATCTTATTTGCACTGAAAAACTGAGCATGCAGCATAAGATCCTTTACATCATAACGTGGCATATGCAGGTTGAGGACTGATTTTGTCAGGTCCTCCCTTCTGAAGCTTGCCCAGAATTTGATTATACCAGCTTCCTGAGCGAACCACAACTTCAATACATCTAATGATGCTAGCAATAGGTCTGCTTTTAGCTGAAGTTTTGAGGTTCTGCTCTCTTAAGATCTTGTAGATTGTAGCATATAAATCTGCTCTTGCTGCATCAGACCTGATGTTCTTCCCCTCAACTTCCGTTTCAATCAAGCAACAACTTTAATACTCCTGATGACGCTAGCAATCTGTCTGCTTTTAGCTGAAGCTTGAGGTTCTGCTCTCTCAAGATCTTGTTGATTGTGGCATACAAACCTACTCTTGCTGCATGAGACCTGATGTTCTTTGCCCCGGCTTCCATTTAAACCATCTAATCTCCTTTACAATATCCCATCTTCGCTGTTGCTTATACACCCTGGCTAAGATTTCATTCCATATCTCACTAGATGTGTCACACTTTTGTTTTAATTTTAAAAAATGCATTACTGGCACTTTCCGCATCTTGTCACATAAGAAGTTGAATCCGCATCAATTTCCCCCAATCTTTCTTCACTCAACAGTCTACCCTTGAATTGCTAAGTAGGCACAGAAGAAAATGCACAGGATAACTCAATGTGTTCCACGCTACATTAGCCCAAGGAACTTTCAGAGGGTCGCCCGTGAGCAAGTCATAATCCTTCCCAACTTTGAACTTTCGAGCATGCACGTAGGCCGGTGTTTAATCTGCATCAATTTCCCCCAACCTTTCTTCGGTCAACAGTCTACCCCTGAATCGCTCAGCAGGCACAGAAGAAAATGAATAGGCTAACTCAATGTGTTCCATACTACACTAGCCCAAGGAACTTTCAGAGGATTGCCCCTGATCAATTCATAATCCTTCCCAACTTTGAACTTTCCTGCATACACATAGGCTGATGGAGTTTCCTTTCCAACCTCAAGAGGTAATGCAATGCAGAAGTCCAGCCAACCTGTTGGGCAGAATAAAAGAGGTTCGTATAACTCCTTTCTCTCTCCATAGGAGGGTACTATGTTGAATTGTTGCGAGGATTTTCTGGGTCTGATCTTGATTCATGTCATAGTTAATTCTTGTAAGAGAGTAGTCTTCCAAGGTATCTATGAATCCCCTCTAACAAAGCCATATCTTTCGGAGAATCTGATCTTGTTGATGCACATTTGTGCCTCCAAAATGTATACATGACCTGGTGGGATTTGCTCTTATTCTTGAAATTTCACCGAAGAAATCCAGAGCTTGCACAAGATTAATGATAGATTTCTCATCCCCTAGTAAACAAGAGGTCAATTTTAAAGATCAAACGAGTGGAATTGTCTTTCATTTTGGATGATAGTGGAATTTCCTGTTTCGTATGGTCTTCAACTGGCTGCTAAACATGTCCATGCAGATGACAAACAAACAAGAGAAGGGGTCACCTGCCTGAGACCCCTCTTGCCCGGAAGAACCTTTGAACTGGCCATTTATGTTGACAGAGAAGGCAGTTGAGGTGACGGGTGTTGTTATAAGATGTATGAATTTTTCAGGGAAGCCTTCTGGATATGCTTTTGGTGAAATTTGTTTTCTAATATACCCATGAACAAGCTTATGTTCCAAGTACGTATTGTCATCCAAATTTCTACTGTTTATCAAAGAAGCTTTGCAATGCCAGTGACATCAACAAGCAGGCAAGCAACGACTGTACCCTATTTCACGAGGATCTTAGAAATGAACTGACGTGGCACAATGTAGCAAGCATTCCTGTGGGTTTGAAGTGTTTTCAACCTTGCATAAGGGTAGTGCATGTGGAATTAATCTGCCTCAAATTTTTACCATTTCTAGAGAAGTCCATCACTTCATTGCAAATAGTAGGCCCAACTATACTTGAGTAGGTGAAGGAGAAATAAGCATCACACTCACCATTTCCTAGTGCTTTGCTGTTAGGTATGCTCCAAAGGGCTTGCTTAGATTTCTTGCTTATCAGGCATCTGCATCACCAACTCCTTTTGCTCCTCATTGTGACAAGCACCATTCATAACATCCTCCTCATCAGCTGTGGTTCTGGAAGACCCCATGCAGGTTTTCATAGAAATGGATAACAATCAGCTTAACAAGCTCAGGTTCAGAAGTTCTTACTCCTCTTGGGTCATTTGAGGCTGCAACTCTATTGCTGGAATTCTTCCTTTGAGAATGGTACTAGCATAAACTAATGCATTATTTTGCTTTCCCAGCTGAATAAAGTCTTTTTTGGCCCTTTCGCCAGGGTTTCTCGTCAGTCCTCAAACTAGCGTACTGCTTTACCAGCTGTTTTCCCCTCCCCTGCGAGGAGTTGGTGCTAGGATCAGATTACAACCTGCATTGGCATGCAGCCAACTCCACATGGCATTTTTTAATTCTCTCTGAAATTATGATATAATGACTCCATTGGGTATGTCCTCAGATTTTTGTTCAAGATTCTCAATTTACTCACTACGTGAACATTTGACACCCCTCCGAACATCTCAGGTGGTCTGCACTATCCTCATGAAGTCAGGGCACTTATTCCATACACTTAGATATTTAAAACATCATTTTCCCCTCTCAAGCAGATCCCCCACTGTAACCATCATCATGTGATGCTCGTAAATGCTCATGGGTCCATAGTATGCATCAGCTTAAAAATCTTGTGACTGTCATATGTCATTATGCTGGATTCTATCCAGTTTGCTTCGAAGCACCTCCTTTTCATCTTGTTCGTTTCCCCATTTGCAAAACGTACCTGTAACTGCCATTCCTGGCAATTTACACTGCTGTAAACTGGGAATAAAATCAGCAATGGCTTATTGCTATTTAAGGACATCACTAATTCCTTCAGTCAGCGTCAAATCTGCCTATTTTGTTTAATTTAGCAGCATTCCATGTAACAATGAGAAGGGAAGTGTAAGAAGTTTGTGACAATATATGCTTACTCTCTATCCATATTCATGTAGTCACCTCTCATTTTTGGACTTGTTTTGTGCTAATAAACATATGGGCAGATTATTCTGGAAGTAAGGCTGCAACTGTCAGCTCTGTTCTTGTGACAAATCTTAGGACAGGATTCAGGAAAGGACAATGGGACAAAGTGGAGGTATGTTTTGCTTTTCTTTCCTGCAGTTGTGTGTAATTAATGGGGACATGGGGAGAATCCATTGAAGACTAATGTACAGAACTCGGTTTTCTTTTTTCCTTTTCTTTTTAATTTTTAACAAAATAAATGGTATCACCTTCAATTTTGCATGTTAATGCACATCATTCCATGATACATACTGCAGTGTCGCTGTAATGCCATATCCACAGCATGACAAATAAGTAAACACAAATAAATAAATGACATAGGGTTTTAATTTGCATGTATGTTCCACTAATTATCTTCTGGTGGAGGTAATGGTGATGGCATTAGTGATCTTCAGATCAACAACAGCAGCATAGGTAACACGATAAGTTGATTTGTGTGGTCCATGCTGGCTTTAATATATTCCTTTCATGACAACTGAGTTACTGGGGCCACAGAAGAACATTTAGAAAGATTCTGAAAGTGGAGAAAACCGTTCATGCCTTTTCCTTAAGCTCACTTTCCATTCCTTCCATGAGTTTTGTCGCATCATATTGATGTCACATGTGTTCCATCTCATATCATGTGAAATCTTGTGAGAAGGTCAACAGTAAAGAGGAACTATAGTCTATAGTGGGCTTCACTTACCTGAATTAAGCATCATCATAACGCTCACTATTAGCTTACTATGTCATGCTTGCATGCTCAACTTCTTGTCTTTTGTGATAGGGCTCGTATAGTGCTTAATTTCATGCATGTTCAATTTGAACTACATGGCACCACTATAGTTGATGCTACTGCTATTGCTTTACAGATAGAAAACTTAGAGGTGCTGTTATAACATCTTTGCAGATTTTGTTTGGTGAGATACCTGATGAAACTATTGATAAGCTAGTAAGCCTCTCTCTTTTTTCTGATTGCTTGTAGAAATTGCATGATGATGATTCTGCAATCAAATGACTGGTAAATTTGTTCTTTCCCTTTTTCCAGATTGAAGAGGGAGCTGTGTTGAATGTTGCTGGTGGATTAATTATCGAGCATCCTCTCATATTACCTCTAGTTAAAGAAGTGGTTAGTCTACTAATTTCTGCTTGGGCTTTGATAAGATCTGTAATTACACGGAGATCCTCTATATGTTTACTTTATTTATAAACAAAGTAGATAGGGAAAATGAAGGAACACTCATGGCCACTCGTGCTAGATGTGCTGCGAAGAAGTACCGGAAATCCTTGGTATGGATCTCAATGAAGCACATCTTTGGAGGGATTTGGATTAGACCTGGCAAAACTGACCTAAGATCCGAAATCTAAACCGAACAACCCGGATCCATACCCGAACCGGCACCCGAAATAGGATGAACTGATTTGGACCCGAACATCCGAAGTAAACCGATCCAGAACCAAACGAAACCCGAATTGTAGCATGATCCGAAATGACCCACACTCGAAATGACCCGACCTAATTCAAACCCGAATTGTAGTGGCCCGACCTGAAGTGAACCGAAAATGGACAACCCAAACCCGAATCGACCGTACCCGATTTAAAACCGTTCCGATTCTTACTCGACTCAATTTTACCCGAATAAGAGTAACTTTTTTTGGGGGGGTTTTAGTATTTTCTCTTTTGGGGGTAATTTTGAATTTTTCGAACTCAATTAGTTGAGTTTAGGTGAGAAAAGAAAAATAACTTAAGAAGGAATTTTTTACAAATGAAATCAATTAAAAACTTAAGAGGAAAAAATAAAATAGTTGATAGTTTTAAGTTTTTAATTTGATAGATATGTAATAAAAATATAAGAGAAAAAATGTTTTGTCACAATAGGAATTAAGAAAAGATAAGTATAACTAACAATTTATTAAACTTGTTAGGATCTAGCAATCCTATTTTACTATTTGATTCACTTAATGATTTAATGGAATGCACTCTATGATTATAAATTTATAATATCGTATGTGCTTATTGTTTAAAATTCGGCACTACTGATCTACGATTTTAAATCATCTTCATAACATGTTTAATTCTACAAAATCATATTCAAGAATGTATCGTTGCATGTGATCTCATAATCATGTGACTCATTTGAATTTTGGACAATTAAATTCCAAGTCTGGAGTTTCGATAACGAGCATTCACAATCACATAAATGTAATGCTAATTGGCAAATACTCATATATTGCCGTTGTTTTTCAATTTTGACTCATTGAGTAAATGCAGATTAAGTTATTAATGTCACAAAGACAAATCTTTGAATGTTGATGTATGATCATTTAATGAGCTATCAAATAACATTGATTTGAAACTAAAAATGTCGACTTGAACCAACCAGTTTCTATTTACCAACTCCGAATATGACAAATGTGAAGTTATAAACTAACACCGGGTCTAAATAAAAATTTTGTTATTTTTTTTTTTCCATTTTTCAAGGTATATTTTGGTTTGGGGCTCATAAGTGAGATCATTGACAAATGATTTACGTTAGGTTGATCCACTTATTTTGTCATCGCATGAACTCAATTGAGATGATTAAAACTTGACCTAACGACACATAATCCTTTAGATAATTGCATGGTGCATTTGATATAGGGTTAGGGATAAGTTGTATACTTGTATTTCTAGTTTACTAACTTTCTTAGTAAATTTAGAATTAATCCCACATAATTTTCCATTAATTATATGAAT